>PVIH01001757.1:0-193624 GCA_004025045.1 Sigmodon hispidus | reverse complement strand
CAAATCTATTTCCACTACTGAATCTTCCACTCCAGAGATTCTGTCTTCCATCCTTTACATTCTGTTGGTTACACTTGCATCTGTAGCTCTGTTTTGTTTCTTCAGGTTTTCTATTTCAATCTTAGCCTTGGTTTGTGCTTTCTTTATTGCTTCAACTTTAATTCATGGAATTTTTCTGTCACTTGTTGGTTTTCTTTATATTTTTTCAGGCATTTGTTAATCTCTTAATTTTTTGTTTGTATTTTCTTCAATTTCTTTAAAGGAATTTTACATATCTTCTTTTAAGGCTTCTATTATCTTTGTAAAGTTCTTTTTCAGGTTGTATTCTTATGTTTCCCCTTTGTTGCTATGCTCTTGTCTTGATGTTATAGAACCATTAGCTTCTTCTGGTGGTGCCTTGTTTTTCTTTATATTATTAAATGTGTTTTTGCATAAGTGTCTACCCATTGCCTGCTCAGTTCACTCTTAGTCAGCATGATACCAGCACAGAAACAGATGTGTAGAACAACAAAACAGGTCAAGTTATGAGTGTGTAGATATCTATAGCCCCCTATATTTCACAAGGATGCCTAAAATAAATATAATTTGATCTGCCCCTTCTTTTATGTTACATTCTTTTTACTTATTCTATGTGCCTTTTACAGCATATATTTTGATCCCATTCATTTCCTAGTTTCTTTGCATCTGTTCTCAGCTCCTGCATGTAACCCCAAATAGAACAACATTTAAGAGAGGGGGGGAAAAAGAAAAGAAGGAGGATCTAAAATCTAACCATGGAAGCTGCAGTGTCACATAGTGATTAATGCAATACAGCTTTTCTCTATGTATCTTCACTTGCAAGTGTTCATCGCAAAGAGTCATTGGTCTGGTTTGAACATTATGTTTTCTACTACACTGTAGATGCTGGGCCTTAACTAGGACTCTTCTTGGTACTGCCCTATGTTGTGGAGATTCTGCAGTTTTGAATCTGAAGGTCAAGTCCTTTCAGGTGTTCCAGTAGATTGCAGATGGAAAGATGTTGGACTGGCTAAGTCATAATCCTATTTCTGGGCCTGTGCAGCTACAAGGTTGCTCTGCCTGCCAGTTCTTTCCTTTGCTCACCACCAGGGTGAGCTTTCCAGCATTGCCCCACATATTTTGCCTACTGAAGCAATGAAGGCAGGGTGGAGCCACTTCTGCTTTTATGCTCTCAGGGTCTGCTCTCCCACACCTACACCTTTGGAGCAGCTTTGTTATGTTTCCTGGGTGAAGTACAGGGGCCACTATCCATAGTGCTACATCTGGTGAGGGGTAGGGACAGCCTTCTAGACCTTATGAACCCAACTCATGACCTCCACCTGTCTCAGACTTGATATGGGAATTCGAGGGGTGCATTTCTCCTCTGCCCATGATGCAACATATTAGATGAGCAATGAAAATTGCTCTTTCTTGCTCACAACATCAGGACTAGGTCACCCTCATCTCTGACCACCAGGATGCTCTGCTGCCTAGACAAGGGACAAGGCCCATTTCTTGAGTGTTACATCTAATAAGGGGAAGGGTCCACTCTCTGGTTTGTTGCAGGTTGCAGGGGTAAAGGGTAAGGGGGACTTCTGCTTCTTCTAAGACTGTGTAATTTTGTTCTTTGAGCATTGTCTTGTTAAAATTTAAGTTTATTTTAATTAATATGCAATGTATGTATACTGTATGTGTAATTGGGATAAGATGGAATACACCTGTATGAGTTTACACTGGGTAGTATTTCTGCAACAGTTCTAGTCACCTTTGTGGAAGAATAGCTTGTACAATGTTTTTCACTTACTTTTCCAAACTTGAGTGAGAAGAAGCAATGGGGTAATTTTAAGTGACTGTATCAGAAAGGAATGTCCTTGAAGAAGCCTGATGTCACCACTCCATACTGCAAACACTATATTCTAATTTTTTTGTCTCCAAATAACTGAATAACAAGGTGGTCATCATTTGAGTAGGTGGGAAAATAAAATAATCAGAATCCCAAAGTAAGCTTTGAGGTATTGCCACTTAATGGTATTTTCCTGTGGTTATACTGATGCTATTTTCCAATTACTTTTGTGCCAAGTTTTAACTTTTTTATACATAGAAAAGTCTTAAAAACAAGACCAACACTATATATAGTGAAGACTATTTATTACTAATAAAAGTGAGTAAAACTTCTGAAATCAGATTTCTGAATCACAGTATGACACTTGGAGACTTGACTCTAATATCTCTAAAAATACCAAAGTAACTGTGTCCTTTGACACAGTGTGATTCTATGTCAGAGTTGCTATTTCTTGGAGGGGACAGGAGACAGAAAACAGAAGACGTGACAAAAGACAGGGCATAGGGACAGATGAGAAGGCAAAGAAGCAGAGGACAGAACACTGTGACAAAGCACAGAACACAGAGTGAGGCCGAGGGAAGAGGAGCGAGCGGGGTCAGCATGCATAGCACAAGGAACAGGTTACCAAGTACAAATATAGGAGACAGGAGGCAGGGCACAGAGCACAAAATATACACAAAAAAATAAGGCACAAGAGGCCGAGGCCAGGAGACAGCACAGGAAATGGGTACACACTGAAGTGCCCCCCAACTCCAACCTTTAACTGAAGCCAGCTTAGGGAAACATGTCTCTTCCCAGGGCTTCTAGGATCAATGGTGCAATTCATTCATAGGCAGGTGTCTGTTAATCCCCTGAGGTTGTTTAAAGGGTGAGCACAAAATAGCTATCACTAGGAGACATCTGGAAGTGAAATCTGGGGCATATGTGACTATAAAGTCTGAATATAAATGTGCGGGTAAGGCTAAGAGAGGGAATATATGTGTATATATCAAAGAATGATGTTTACAGCAGTAGTAAATTTAGAAAGAGATATTTATAATTAGGAGCATATTGAATGGCTTTGGATCATCTTTAAAAGTTTACATTGTCATTCAGGGATGATTTTCAAAGATCCACAAGAGAATAGGAGAATCAATACCACTCTGGTTGATGGGAAAAGGATTGAGATATTATGTTGGACATTTTCACAGACTAAATAACAAGACAACAAATCAAAAATGTTGAGGTCAAATAAAATGTACTCCAAAGTGTCACAGTAGCGTGAGAGTGTATGATCATTTCAAATTAGCAAATGTGTAGCTCAGGGTCATATTTCAGCTTCTTACAGTACTAGAGGCTCTTGTATTCATCACCTCCAACCTTCCTTATACCAGTAAGGAAAAAGTTCTTTTTTTTTTTTCCAACCAGCTTCCTGGTACAATGCACTTTATAATACAGTGTTGATATTGCAATGACATGCACACAAATTTAAATCAGTTTGGAATGTCTTTTGACAGAAGCATCATTTCTTGGTCACAAGTTAAATATATTTCAACAGGTATGACAGAATAGTACATCAGGTCTTGTCTCCCCTCAGAGGCTTGTTAGCTTTCAAGGCCAATGATGAGGGTGTTTATTACAGACAAAAACAAGGGAACATCTCTTACATACTTTACATTTAGCTTCCACTCTAAAACTTAATCCACAGGAGTCACATGTGTGGATAAACCGTGTACTACTATCTCTTCACAATAGAAGGATTAGTTTTGTTTCATTTCTTTTGCTTATATTAATGGCTGTCTTTGAACACCCTGTGGAATAGAGAAGATGACCTTGAAATCCTGATTCTTCTGTTTCTACATCTGAAATGTTATGCATATTGATTGCTTTTCTGTTGCTGTGACAACTATCATGACAAAAAATAAACCAGAAAAAATATACTATAAAGAAAAAAGTTTGTTTTAGTTTAAGGTTCCAGAGGACTAAAGTCTATCACAATGAGGGAGGTATGGTCAGCTTCCAGAAACGAGAAACTGTCCAATTAGATTTGCTCTGCAAACAAAAAGCATAGAGAGAACAGGTAAAAAATGGGGCCAGGCTATAAAGGCTTAAATTCTACCCATAGTAAAGTGCATCCTCCTAGAATACTGTATATCCTAAATGTTCTGTCATATTCCTGCAGAGCAATAGCTGAAGATTAAGTGGTCAAATATGTGAGCTTATGTGACTCATTTGTGATTTCAGGGCTGATCACAAAAGCAGTTCAGGAGTTCTTTCCAGGGGAAAACAAGTCCTTCTGTTCTCAACACCCCTTAGTTGTCTACTGTTATTTGTCTAAAGAAGAGGGATCTTATAAGAGTATGTCTTCAACCTTAGTATAACTATTGATGTTTTCATTTTTAAGCATAAAACACATGCTTTGTTTTTGTTTTTGTCTAAATATTTATAATCTCACTTTCCTCTACTAGATTAACTTGTTTCATAGGTGCATGTTGGAGATGATTATTCCTTCTTACAAATTTCTATGTGAAATTGATTGTTTGAAATACATCAAAAATGAACATGAATATATCTGTAATATCAATACAGCATGATCAGCTATATAAATCTATGAATTACATTAATGCCATTGATATTTGATGCTATGAACAATTACATCCTGCTTTCTATTTGCAATGTCACCTATATTTATGTCATTGAATTGACTTACTTATAGGAAGAAGAGTAGAGAAAGACCCTTATAAATGCTACCAGAATTCAAAGTTGCTATAGAAAACAAATCTTCACATTAGTTTTAGTTGTAATACCAAAACCACATAAGAGTGAATGTTCTCAAAAGTGGGTGCTAAGAAGAAACACAATAAATTAAAAAGCAACAAAGGTAGACTTGTAAGAGGCAGACAAAGAAAAATGAGGTGGTTGGAGAAAGAGGTCAGTCAGTATTGTGACTGACATGCAAAGCCCTGAATTTGTGCCCTTAGCACCTAACTGAAAGTCAGGTTGGCAGTATGCATCTGTGCACCTCATAGTAAGAGGGGAGATAGAGATAGATAGACACAGATGATTCATTGGCCTGTCATTTAAGGTCAAACTGATGAGCTCCATCCATGTTTAGTGAGAAACTTTACCAAAAAATCAGCTGAAGAATAATGGAAGAGGATAATCAGATGTCAAACTTTTGCTTTCTCCTGCTCATGAAAACACATACACATGTGCATGTATTCACACTAACAAGTGTAGTGGGACTGTTGTAGAAATAAAGGAACTGTTTTGGCTTGTGTGGAACACCATAGAAATGAGTGGAGGAATCATATGAGAGAAAGGTAGAAAGAGGGTGGAGTCAGGCAGACTCCATCCAGCCACACAAGAAGAAGCCTGTAGGCTACAGGTACAGGCCATGGACCATGACCGTGTGGCTAGATAGATTAATGGAAATGGGTTGAATTAAGATGAAAGAGCTAGTTAGTAATGTGCTTGAGATATAGACCAAACAGAGTGAAATTAATTTAAAGGTCTGAGTCATTTTGGAGGGGTAAAAGTCACCACAGGCATGTCGGACCTCTGGCCCAAACAGAGTCAGAAATCTTATACAACAAACAAGCATATATAATATGTGAGTATACAAACAAAAATACACACACACACTCTCACACACACGAGAGAGAGAGAGAGAATATTTTTTAGAATGGAAGTTAATATTTACTCACTGTTCTAGATGGCCTAGAGCCCACTTATGGTAGACAAGACTGGAAGGCTGTATGGTGGCCTATATTCACATGTGACCTAAAGTGGTTTACTTCTGGATACCACTGCGTAAAAGGAGAAGATAGAAGAAACAGCTACACATGCAAATACTCATGGAATGGTATCAACAGCAATACATGTGAATTTAGAAGATTGATGGAGTATCTAACAATAGGTAATTTCTTTCCTCATGTTGGCTTTACTTGCTTTCTAGAAATATCACCTGGACTAATGGCATATAAAAAAAAAAGGTATTTTGTGTTAACTGAAAAAAACTTATGATTGATAATTTTCTTACTTATGAATAAATAAGTCTATTTTCTAGAAAGACTAGAAAGCTTGTTTTCTAGGTCAAAAAATCCAGTAAGAATATTGAATACACACTCTTCTTCACATGCCAGTAGGTGTTCAACCCATGCCATCACAACCTTGAAAACTGGCACTTCAATATGACTCCCATCACCACCACTTCTGGGAAACCAGCAGTTCTCTTTGCCTCCTTTGCTTCTTGGTTTGCTTTTGCTTTATTGGTTGATTGATTGATTTTGTTTGGAATAATGAGAATAGTAACTAACACAGGTTTTCTAATCATAGTATTAGTGCTACTTTGAGAAAACAAGTGGAAAGATCTCAATACTCCTCAAAAGCATTGAATGCCCATTATCATAATAAGAACTTTAAGTCACTGAAGAAAGAAATTGGGTGAAAAATATATTTAAAAATGGAAAAATCTCCCATGATCTTAAATAGGTAGGATCAACATAGTAAAAATGGCAATTTTAACAAAAGCAATCTACAGATTCAATGCAATCCCCATCAAAATCGCAACACAATTCTTTACAGAGCTTGAAAGAAAATAATCAGCTTCCCATGGAAAAACAAAAAATCCAGTATTGCCCCAAAAATCTGTTCAATAATAGAATTTTGGGAGGCTTTGTCATCCCTGACTTCAAGGTATACTATAAAGCTATAGTAATTAAAACAGCTTGGTACTGGCATAAAAATAGACTTATGAACCAATGCAATCAAATCAAAGACCTGACATTAATCCACAGACCTATGAACATCTGATTTTTGACAAAGAGGCCAAAAATATACCATGAAAAAAAAGATAGCATCTTCAACAAAAGATAGCATAACAGTAGTGGTATGTACAACAATGCAAATAAATTCATATGTATCACACTGCACAAAACTCAAGTCCAGTGGAGCAAAGACCTCAAAATGAACCCAGTTACAATGAACTTGATAGAAAAGAAAGTGGAAAATATCCTTGAATGCATCGGCACAGGTGACCACTTCCTAGATATAACACTAGTAGTTCAGACATTACAATCAACAATTAATAAATTCCTCAAATTTAGTAGCTTCTGTAAGGCAAAAGAAACAGTCAATAAGACAAAACAACAGCCTACAGAATGGGAAAAGTTTTCACCAACTATACATCTCACAGAGGACTGATCTCTAAAACATATAGAGAACTCAAGAAAGTAGAGGCCAAAAACCCAAATAATCTAATTAAAAATTGAGATTCAGAACTAAATTGGGAATTCTCAACAGAATAATTTCAAACTTAAAGAATTGCTCAGCATCTTTAGTCATCAGAAAAATGAAAATACAAACAACTCTGAGATACCATCTTACATCTGTCAGAATGGCTAAGATCAAAAACACAGATGACAGGCTCTGCTAGGGAGGATGTGGAGCAAGGGGAACACTCCTACATTGCTGGTGGGAATATAAGCTTGTTAGCAACTTTGGAAATCAGTATGGTGGCTCCTCAGAATACTGGGAATCAACCTACCCAATTATCCAGCAGTACCACTATTGGGCATATACCTAGAGGATGCACATTTTTACCTCAAGGACATTAACTCAATTATGTTTATAGTAGCATTATTCATAATAGCCAGAACCTGGAAACAACCTTGATGTTCCTCAAGTGAAAAATGGATTAAAAAAAATTATGGTACATTTACACAATGGAGTACTACTCAACAGAACAAAATGACATTCTGAAATTTGCAGGCAAATGGATGGATCTGAAGAGTATCAACTTGAGTTAGATAACACAGACTCAGAAAGACAGGCATGGTATGTACTCACTCATAAGTAGATTGTAGATGTAAAGCAAAAAATAACCAGGCTAAAAACCACAAACTCTGAGCACCTAGGTAATAGGAAGAATTTAAGAGAGGTATCAATGCATCTTCCTATGAGAGGAAAAATAGGAAAGATCTCCTGAATAAATTTGGATCATACAGGGAAATGAACAAGGGAAGTAGGAAGGGATCATGATAGAATGGTATGGTTAAGTGAGGGGAGCAACAGACAGGGAGAACAAAGTAATAGATATCATGATAGAGGGAGCCATTGTGGGATTAGAAAGAAACCTGGTACCAGGGAAACTTCTAAGAACCCACAAGATGACCCTGGCTAGGACTCTAAGCAATAGAGGAGAGGATGTCTAAACAAGACTTCCCCTATAATCAAGTGAATGATTATCCTAGTTGACATTATAGAACCTTTATCCAGCAACTTATGGAGGCAGAAGCAGAGATCCATAGCTAAGCAATAGTTCAAGCTCTAGGTCTTGCTGAAGAGAGAGAGAGAGAGAGAGAGAGAGAGAGAGAGAGAGAGAGAGAGAGAGAGAGAGAGAGAGAGAGAGAATATGAGCAAAGGAATCAGAATCATGTGGTAGAAACCTAGAGAGACAGCTGACCCAAGCTATTGGGAGCTCACTAACTCTGAAATGACAGTTGAGGAAAGAAACTGAATCCTATGAATGTTGATGGTAATCAAATGATGTGGGCAGTTTACAGAGCCTCTTGAGTAGGACCAGAGTTTATTTCTGGTGCATAAACTGGCTTCTTGGAGCCCATTTCCTAAAGAGGAACACACCTTACTTAGTCTTGATACTGGAAGGAGGGACACAGTCTTGCCTCAACTGGATATGCCAGATGGAACTGACTCACCTTGAAATTCCTTGCCCTCCCTCGGGAATGGATTGGGGGTTGGAGTGAAGGGAGGTTGAGGAGGACTAGGAGGAAGGGGAAACAGTGGTGTGTATGCAGAAAAAAACTTTTTAAATAAAAAAAATTAAAGATAACTGAAAACTTAAAAACTTAAAAATAGGATAATTAAAAAAGTTCACAAAACTGGTCTCTATACCAGGAGTAAGTCTGATTATGATTATGGAAGAAAATGGTTGAATTAACAATAAATATTGAAGACAGAACAAGTAATACTAGTCAGGATATTATATGTAAGTTGTAACAAAAAGGAAACAGTCACAAATTACAGGGTACTCTCAGAAGCCATGACTATTAAGGGAATGTTGGTAGCTTTTATTTAGACAAAGAAGATCCTTGGAAAAGCTGTTTGGAATGGAGAGGGGAAAGTCTGGATATCCATTTTAAAAGTCAAGCTTGTTATGTCAAATTAGGCTTCCAAATGGAGGTGTTAGACAGCTGAATAAGAGATTGGCAATTCGGAAGTTAACCAGACTAAAATTAAATTGTAAGACTCACCCACTGCAGTTGGGAATTGATGACTCAGATTGCAGAGCAGAGATGAGATCATTTTGTAAAATTACTTTACTAAGTTTTAAGGAAGTCTAATTAAACCAAATTATTTCCTCATTTTCTATACTTTAGAAAATATATAGATGAATAATCACTCTATATATCTATATATTCATGTATACACACCCATAAAAATATGCACACATATGTATACAGCTATTCATCTTACTAGTATCTTATACATATTATATTTCTATAAAAATAAAATAGTGATTTTGTTTAAATTCTTTTGTAGATAGGGTCTTATTATGTATTCAAACTGTCCTGGAACTCACCATATATCTAAGGCTACACTCTGACTTGTGACAGTACCCATGCCTCATACCCCTCTGTGCTCAAAGTACCAGCATAAGCTATTACTCTTGGCTTTAAGACAGTAATTTTATGAAAAATTCTCCAGTGGCATATTTAAAGGCAAAGAATATAGTGTAAATATAAATTACAATTCCTCTTCTAGGGAAGTGTATTTCTGTATTTTATCTAAGTGTCCATCTATTGTATAAACCATATTTCCTTATTGACTTTACCTGTGTATTTTGTTTGTCAGTCTTACTGTCACAGAAAAAAGTCAATTCCTAGATTTTTATAATGTGATGTACTGTACCAGTGGTTGACCAAGATGACAATTTTTTTTCTTGAGACTAGTGAAACTGGTTTATTTTTGAAGTTATGCATATCAATGAGTACTAGAAGTAATCTACAGCATCTGCATTGCCACATAAAAATACTTAGGAAACACTTTTTTAATGAGCTTTTTCCTTCCACACAATTGATAACAAACAATTTTGAATGATTTTAGAAGGCAAATCTTTAAGACATTTATCTTCATAGGATTTTTTTTGTGATTCAAGTCCTTATATAAGGGGACTTTTATGTTTTGAATCTATTATTCTGATTTATTTTATGAATAGATATACACTAATCCAGCAGCCATCAAATATAAAGCATAATAACAGGAGAGAGACAAAATTAATGTTTATATGGTAGTTGTCTTAGTTACTTTTGTATTGCTGCCTTGAAACACAATGAACATGGCAAATTATAGAAAGAAGGATTTATTTGGAGCTTACAGTTACAGTTACAGAGGAGTAGAGAGTCTATCACAATCATGTCCAGGAACAAGCAGACAGGCTCTGTGCTGGAAAGGCAGCTGAGGGCTCACATCCAGACCCACTTACAGGAAGCAGAAAAAAGGGAGGGGTTGGGAGACTGGGGATGATGGAAGGCTTTTGAAACTTTAAGCATCTTCCCAATGACATACCTCCTCCAACATATCAGACCTCCCAAACTTTGCAAACAGCCACCAACTGGGAAATGAGTATTCAAATGCAAGAGACTTTTGGGGTCATCTTATTTCAAACCAGGATCTTAACCAATCATTTAACACATAATTAAATCATTACCTGCTGAATATATATCAAAGCCCAAAGGAACCAAGTAAATGGAGTATTTAATAATTGGATCAGTATTTCCAGATACATTTTAACAAAATAATAATATTATAAATGATAACAGAATGTAATTCAACTTAATTAAGGTTTTCTCTGTCTGAGATAATCTTTTGATTAGCACCTTCAATATTTGTGGTTTTTTATCCCAGCTTCCATAGCCTAACTATCTTTTTGTTTATTAACCCCAAGTGTGGGTTGTAACTAGCTCCTTAGTGACCTGGAGCACAATTTACACTCATCTTTTACAATGTAATTTTGAAGGTGGCTGGGAAATAAAAACAAACCACAGAGAGTGGCTGTGGCCGCTGGCACTTGTCTTTTGGATCTATTGGAAGAAGTGATTCCAGCAGTTACCCCTTTAAGACACCCACATTCTATCCTAAAATGATGGGTGTGGAACTAACCTTTCTCTAGGGAACATCACACTCCCATAAGCATGGAGATAATACAAGCACACTCATGTTCCAAATGTCTGTTCTGTTCTGTCTGAAGTTATGCCACTTACATGGAGTTGGCTTTAAAATCCGTTCTGTGCTAGGTTTAATCCTGTCTTCTTTTTTTTTGAGAAAGTCTTTTGCAATGTGATAAATAGTTTATATTATTAGGAATTTTAGGTTCTATGCTTCTATTTCAATTGACCTGTGGTTCTACAGCACAGACATTGAATATCGATTTAGAGCTTTTTAAAATAATCAGATTGCTTTGATACAATCCTAATAATAATCAAAGTGTTTGTTGGGGTTGTTTTCATAATAGAAAAATGTCCCATAATATGTGATCAGTTGCATTTCTTATCTTACAAAAATTTCTAATCCCAGATTCTGGAACAAAGTATATTTAAGGTGCATCAGCAATAATTAGGAAAATCAAGAACAGATAAAATGATTATGTGTTTTAGACATCATTATTAAAATTCATGGGTAAGTATCTATAAAATAGAATATAATCTTTTTTAAGAGACAAAGAAAGAGGAGCATGTTAATAGCATTTTATTGTGGGAAAAGATCATGATTCTCTGAAATGGTACATAATGTTTTATGTAAAATGGAAAATTTACCAGAACAGTATTATAGTAATTCATAGTCCAAATCCTCACATATTCTACTAATTCTAATTTGTCCTTTCCTGGTAGTTAGCAAGATCTGCATTCCTTGTCCATGCATAAAAAGCTGCACTTCTTTTCCATAAATTAAATCAATTTTCATTTGTTCTGGGTCTAGGGGATTTTATTTTCTCTTATCTTTATTTAATTTTCAATGCATCCTTCCCAGATCGCATATCAGTGTTCTCCTTTGATGTCATGGTAGGTACTATAACTTTTTTGCATTACAAGAGTAGCCATACTTCAGAGTTATTCACTGATGCTTAACATTTCAAGCCCTGTAGAAACTACCAAATCTTAACAAAAGGCTGGATAAATATTATCTACAACAATTGGAGAAGACTTATTCTGTCTGGAAATTATTTGCAGGATCTTGAAGCCAAAATAAACTAAATTGAAGGTCTTTTAAACTCATAGAATGACTCAGATTATGATGACAATTTTATTAAGAGTCTTAAGATGCTGAATTACATTTAGTAAGTGACAAGCTAGGAGGATACTGAGCTATATATTTATACATAAGTATACTGAATAATGTTTAAATCTATTAAGCATATTTTGCCCCAAAGTCATTTATCAGTTTTTAGGGAAAGAACATTAACATATTTTTCTTGCTTTTTGAAATTTCCTTTTTCTGTTCCCAATGGCCTCTAATAATCACTATTTTACTAACTTTATGAAGTCATTATTACATTCGTGAGTAAGACATTACTTTAGGGCTAGAGAGATGGCTTAGTGGTTAAGAACACTAACTGCTCTTGCAGAGGTCCTAGGAGCTAATTTGGGCAATGCACAAAAACTGCAATGAATCTGATATTTCTGCTACCAGGATGATGTCATACCCACACACAGGTACACATGTTCACATAATTAAAGATAAAATAATTCATTTTTTCTTTATTATACAAGTTTTTAACTCACGTGGTTAAAGTTGTCCTGAGATTTATTTATTTCTGTCTATTGTTACTTCTATCTCAGTCTGTTTGCCTTTGTATATTAAAAGGCTTCTGACTTTAGTGTGTTTTGTATCTTGTTACTTTGCTGAAAATATTTATCAGCTGTAAAATTTTCCAAATGAAATCATTAGGGTTGTTTCATGTATAAAATTGTATTGTCTTCAAATAAACATACTCCAAAATTTTGCTTTCTTATTTGTATCTTATTGATGTTCTTTGGTTGTCTTATTGGTTTAGCTAAGGCTTCATTTAGAATGATGTTGGCTGTAGACGTGCTGTGAACTGCTTTTATTATGTATTATGTTTACTAATGTTGCTCCTATCCACAGTCTCTCCAGGACTTTTAACAAGAGGTAATGTCAGATTTTTTCCAAAGGCCTTTTTGGCATCTAATGAGATGGTCATGTGGTCTGTGCTAAGCCCATTTGATCCTGGCATGCATAAGTGTGTGTATTGTGTGTGTGTTGTGTGATGTGTGTGTGTCTACTTTCTGGGTTTTGAATTTCTTTTTAAAGATGTAAAGCACAAAGTTGTGGGTTTGGTGATGAAAAATTGAATTTTGTGTTACTTGAAAAACATTGCATGAATACAATTTTAAAATTAAATCTTTTTTACAAAAAATTATGCTGTCTTTTTCTTTATATGCTTAGTTTACTTCACTTAATATAATAAATTATATGTGGTAAATGATGTGATTAATTCTTATAATGGCTAAATTATATTTGTATATATGTATATATACAAAACTTTTAAAACTTTACTGTTAGATGATAGATCTTTAGGTTGTTTAGACTTTTGGCTGTTTTGAGTAGTACTTCACTGAAAAATGGAAAGAAAATTTCTCTTCCATATATTGATTTAACTTCTTTTAGATCTGTACTAAGTAGTTTGATTGTATTAAAGTTCTATAATTAATTTTTTTAGGGAACCCTATATGATTTGCTCATGATAACTATACCAGTTTATGTTCTCAACAACAATATACCTCAAACTTTTTTACTTTGTCTCCATAGTCTTATATTTCAGAATGTGCTACAATAGTAATTTTAATTCTTGTCATTCTTTAGTGAAATTTCCCCCACCTTTTTATAGGTTTGGAATTGGTGCTGTATTATTTTGCAATGCTCAGCAGCCTAAGAGGTTTAAGATATGAACATCACCCTATCACAGATTCATAGGCTGCAGTCCAATTTTAGGGGAACAATGGAGTCATATGTCCCTGAGGCCACTTTTCTTGGCTTTTAGATGATCATTTTTTTGCTGTGTTCTCACAATGTTTTCTCTAAATCTGTATATGTCCTCCTTGTGTGTGTGTGTGTGTGTGTGTGTGTGTGTGTTTGCAGAAGCTAGGGAAGGGATCATAAGAGAGGGTAGTAGACATCTTACACTGAGAAAAAATAGAAAATAATAAATTTCACGAGAAATTAAAGCAGAAATGAGGAGTAAGTGGAGTAAAGAAGAGAAGCAGGCAGTGGGGACAGTTTGAACAGGGAATGGCAGAAGGGATAGAACAAATATGATAGTATAATTTCACATTTGTATAAACATTGTGTATGTTTAGCTGAAAAAATGATTAAAATACAGAGAACACCATACTTGTTAGGTCACACCTTTAATCCTGGACCCAGGATGTAGAGTGTTCTTCATGAGAGAGTTTGAGGCATTTGTGACCCAGAAGGCAAGTATGAGGGCACCCATGGCAACATAGTGAAAACTTGCCTCAAAAAGGCAAAGGAATGATTTATTTTGACATTTAAATTAGTATGTTGTAAGAGTTCCCTTATTATTTGTAAAATTTATAATTGCATGTATACAATTAGTAAGTATTAGTTTTAAAATTATTTATCAGATGAGAAACATGGCTAGGAAGTAGACTATGTTCCTAACTGTAAGTCAGCTTTCAAAGACAAAGCTCAGAATGAAGTGGAGTGTTGAGAACTCACCAAAACAGCTTGATATTTTCATGTGATGCTAGATTAAAGAAACCTGGGGATATGGCTTTGAAAACAGAAGCCTGTGGGCATCTTTAAGAGCAACAGAGTTTTTCTTGTGTTTTGGTAAACTTAGCTTAGGAGAAGTTCATGTTTGAGCAAAACTCAGTTGCTACCAAAGCTACCAGAGCTTTCTTGAATTTGGAATTAGAAAGAAGTGTACAGACCTCAGAGAATGAGTTTCAGAGGGAAGTTTACTATATAGGTGAGAACTTAAGAAAGAGAGAGAAAAAGAAGGCAGATATACCGTGCAGCAGGAATGGGTATCCAGGGATGGAGTACCACCAAGGTGTTTGTCTGGAGACTTCTCAATGGACTTATGGCAGAAACTGAGGTGTGGCATGAAGGAGTTGATCAGTTCAGTTAGTCCAAGTACAAGGTGTTCACGTGGCTCTGTCTGCCCCAGTCCTGTCCTCATGCAGAGCTTCTGGAAAAGGAAAGAAATATTCAAGGACTGGAACAAGAATTCTTCTCTTTGGCTTCTGGAAGCAGGAACATATACTGAGCTTCTGCTTTGGGAACACTGCTCCACCTGACCAGTTTCTGTTTCCAACTCTTACCAGCATCGCTGCCAGAGCCTAACTTTTGTGGATGTCGCAGATTAGTCCAGGTGAGGGATCAGAATTACAAGAGGCAGGGAATCCACAGTGTTTGGTAAAGGACTTCATGAGTTTAAGGTCCACCTTAAAGTCCTCTAAAATGAATTTATACTTGCAGCATTTCACTGAGATCTTCTTTGACTAGCAACAAAATAAAATTATATTCAATACAGCCAGATTAATGAGAAGTGTAGCAATAGGGTGAACAGTGGCTAAGTTCCAACTGACTCAGGCAGAAACATAGTTAATCCATCTTTTAGAAAATCAAGTCAGTAGTTAATTAGCATTAAATGACAATCTATTGCCACTCCAATTTATGACATGCTAATTGATGTCACACACACAAAAAAACATACAGGAGATTGGTCTTTCAGTATTTGTCATTTGTTACAGGGACTTTTTAAGCCCACTGTGTATTATTTTCAAGTTTACATCTGTATTTGCCCTTGACATTCTTTGCCATTTCTTTGATACTTAAAATGAGAGAAATACAAATGTGGGTCTGAGCAAATCTCCAAGGCATTTAAATTTGTGACTTTACCAGAACATGAAAGTCAAGGGTAATAATGGCTTAAGTCATTTCAGTCACTCAAAGATATTTTTATGTAGTTGATGATGTTTAAAAAAAAAGCAATAAATTTTTCTAAGATGCCAGGATATTTTAAAAGAAAGATAATTTCAATGAAACTCTCCTTCAAATGAAGGACGGTGTCAAGCTATGAAAAACAGAAAGTAAATTGCAAAGACTTGCAAGCTTTCACAGCTCCTGTATTAGACCTGCTGGGATGAAATAAACATGTCAGATCAACACATTTGCTTCATCCCAAATTATGTAGATGAACACCTGGCAAGCATAACAATTTTATAGCACAGATTCTCAGAAATACTTCATTTAAAAGCTCTGAAAAATTTAAAAACTTTTATCAATTACAATACTGTGTCAAAATTGTAAGTATACAATGTACCATTTAGCAGATATTTATGCATATATGCACAGGTATATAACAGCTCACTTATGCATAAATATATTCATATCCCCAAATAATTCATATTTATGACACAAATCATAAATGCCCTGGTACGTTATGTAAAATTAAAAGAAAATCATACTGCCTCTTCATCTTTAGTGTATTTTAACACAATATTTTCTCCAAGTATTTTTTTCTAACAGTAAGGGCACTTAATATTGCTGTGTACATATTAAATATTTAATAATTGTATTTAATTTAATTTGAACTTGACAACTATATTATAAAATTTCACAGAACATTGTTTTGTCTGTTAAGTTTTTTTCTTACTTTAAAAGCAACAATATCAAAAGATTGTATGATAAGAAACTTTAAAAAAGACAATAAGTGACCTATTTTTCTATATAAAATGGACTAGTTTAAGTCAGTTTTATTTTCTAGAAGTAAAGAAGAATTGCGCAGGATTATAATTGTTGGTTTTTAGCTTTCATAAAAACACAAGAGTTAAAATGTAGAGTGGCTTGTAATTACTGAATATGTTGCCTGCCCAGCATTGCATAAGTATTAACAAACAATGCATAACAGGTTGAAAGAAAACCCATGATGTGATGGACAAAGCACAGCATTTTAGTGAAAAATGATATATATATCACACATTAAATGGATATCAACTTATTGAATGATAAACTATCAAAATCTTGTGCTTTTAATTTTGACAATAGTAAATAAAGGAGATTCTATTATTTTTTATCTGGGTATCCAATTCAAGAAGAATAGCCTAACATTTTAAACAGTAATACCAGTTAAATAGAATTCTAGAATCTTCTCAGTAATTATAGAAGGTAACTGCAGAATGTGAAGGTAGCTGAAGTTTTTCTCTGCCAACATTTGGGCTTTATTCATAGGCTACATGTTCTTTGCCACCCTCAGTTCTTCAAACTTATTGGCTAGAAATGTACAGTTGTGTACAGGTACACCCTGCACCGTGAAATCCAATCCTCTCCTTGGCTTTTCTCAGAGTACCTGTTAACTTTCCCTGGACAGTTTTGGTTTCTTTTCTTTTGTTTTTCTTCCACTAGAGAAGACAGTGTAAAGGTATGGAGCCTGCAGCTGGGGTGAGAGGGGCAAACAGTGAGGAGCATCAACAAAGTCTCATGGAGTCCAGAAGCACTTCACAAATAACACATCTATTCACCTCTCTTTTCCCTTTTCTCCTTGTTGTCTTCCTCCTTCACCTCCTCTCTTCTTCTCTTTCCCCTACCCCTGCTCTTCTTCCTCTTACTCAGCTCCTCCTATTGACCTGGTTCAATTGTGAAGAAAGTTATCTCAGCAAACACAGGTGACTGGTCACATATCCAAGAATGAAGTGATTGGGTCTGATAAACATCTTAGAATCCTCACAGTATTAGTTATTTTAATTGATAAGACTAATTGTTTTATGTTTATATTTGTAAAATATGTGGACTGTGAACTGTTATCTGAGCATAGACATTTTATCTTGTCTTGAATATCTGTCTCTTTGCTTCTGTTCCATGTGTATCATTAGGGAAAATCTGAATGGTTGATATTACTAAGTATTATTTAGCCCATTGAAGGATTGACTCATAGTTTTAAAACTTTCTTCTACATTGGCCAATTATCTAGATTATCAGTTTTCCAGATACAAATTTATGGTAACCAGATTTGAGATTGCATTGCAGATGAAAAAACAAACAACCATAATCTTTAATATTTCCCTGATTTTTGAATTATAACTGCTAGTTACAATTAAAGCGTGCTTCTGATGAGTCCATTTTTTTTTTTTCTGAGACAGGGTTTTTCTGTGTAGTCCTGCTTCTCCTGGAACTCCCTCTGTAGACCAGGATCATCTCAAACTCACAAAGATCAACCAGCCTCTGCCTCTCGAAACCTGGAATTATAGGTGTGTGCAATGCCATAAGAAGGAGAATACAGAAGGATATCCTATAAAAAAATACTTGTTTGTGCAATAAAAATGAGGACAACCTCATGATGTACCATAGTTACCTCCTTAGAAGAAAGGAGCCAGTAGTGTGAGGCTCTCCACGATGGAAAGGGTTTCATGTGCCTTCTTTAAAAGTGCATGTCTGCTAGATTCTTTTTAAACATATAATCAGTTTCCACTGTGTTGTATAGTAAAGCTGCATTTGTACTGCTACCTACAAGCCAATTTCAACTTTAGGCATAAAATGATATTCAAAGGTAATAAATAAAATAAAGATAAAAAAATCAAATATCTTTTAATTTAATTAAATCCTGGTTTAGCAAGGATGGAAATGGCTTTATAGCCAGACATAAATATGCATATTGATCCAGACATCTATGAGAATATAGAAAAATGACATCAATTAAGAAATATACCATTTAAGATTTGTCCCCTATTGGAATAAGTGATAAATAAATATCAGCCATATATTTTTAATCATATATTCTTATAAAAATATCTGCTACACCTCAGAGGCAAGGACATAATCAAACTTCAATCTTCTGCTTTTGTCCTCACCTCCTCCAAAGTTTTATTTCACCCATTCTTAAAGGGAAAGAAATATTTTCAGATTTTTCTTAGTGTATGAATGCTTGTAAAATAATATGCATTCTGGAATAGATGAAAAATTTAAAAGTAACACTTAAAACATTGTACTTGGCCATTTGAAATATTCCTATTTATCCTTTTTTGTTTTTGAACATTTTTATACAATATATTTTAGTTATGTGTCTTCTCCTCCCTCAGTTGCCTCCGGATCCTGCCATCTTTACCTACCTGACTCCATGTTTATTCTGTCTCTTTAAAAATGAAAACTAACACAAACTTAAATTAAAAACACAGAGGGAAAGAGAGAGAGGAGGGAGAGAGAGAGAGAGAGAGAGAGAGAGAGAGAGAGAGAGAGAGAGAGAGAGAGAACAAATATCCCTTAAATAAAACATAAGTAACTGACTAGTAAAGCCCCTGGACTCTGTGTTAGCAACTCCAGATCATGCACCTACTTTGACTATGGATGATATACTCAAGAGATTTTCTACTGAAGACAATTTATTTTCCCTCTCCTAGTGTCTATCAAATGGCATCTGGGTTAAATGTGGGACTACCTACTCTCCTTATCTATGATGGGCTTTTGCCTCGTTTGAACTTGTATAGATCTTATGCACATTGCCATAGTCTCTGTGAGTTCATATGGGGATAATCTCTGTTATGTCTGAAAAATAGTATTTCCTCAGAGTTGTTAACCATCTCTGACTCTTAATGCCTCCTGCCTTTTCTTCCACATACATCCCTGAGTTTTGAGGGGCAGTGTATGATACAAACATCTCATTTAGGTTGAATTTTCCAAAGTTTCTCATCTCTGTAGTTTGTCCAGTTGTGATTCTCATGTTAACACTCATCTACTACAAGAAAAGCTTCTTTATGGATACTGACTTTTGGATATTGAAATATGTCTTTAGTTTACTGCTGTGCTCATTTATCAGAATAATTGTAGTAGGTTTTATACAAGGACACATGGCTTATCTAATCTCAAGTTCTTGGCCTTATTAGCATGCCAGGTATGGTTTCCATATAGTATAGTATGCCTTAAATCTAATACAAAAGAAGTTAATTATGCCATAAATTTATGTCACTATCATCACATTCAGTGGCTATATATTATAATGAAAGCTGCTTTTATCATGTGCATGGTGCACATCTGAATTAGGTTGATGGCTCCTTTTCTCCTTTGGTAGTTTACATTGTACCTTCCAATAATAGGATCACTTGTTAACTGGGATAAAACTTCCTGTTGAGCATCACTTTGAATTTTCCATGTTTAATGACATAATATGAGTTGTATTCAGTAAAAATTCAAAAATATTCTTATTCTCAAGTTGTGAAAGCTAAATGATAGCATTTAGTAATAGCCTATAACCTTTGGGAGATTTTATATTACCATAGATGAATTGATTCATAAAGATATAGGAGTTAAGAGAAAAAAGTAGTTAAGAGAAAAAATGCACATGGTTGTGGCTCTTGGGATGTTGAAGGTAGGACTTCTTCCTCACACTTTGTTTTTGGCATATGAGTCCCAAGTTGATTGTTTTGTCCTGTGTTTTGTTTCAGAAAAGAAAAAAAGAACATTAGGTTAATTCAGAACATGTTTAAATGGTGCTATACCATTATTTTATGTTGAATAACTTTCTTATTATGAATAACGTCACATTTTCTATCCATGTATATCCTTATTCAAGGTCCCTTACCCCTCCCACCCCCTCCAGTCACTCTCTCTTCTCCACTTCTCCCCATTACCTCCCCAGCAAGGACAGGAGGATCCAGGGTCCCAATATGGGCCAGTTCAGCATCCAATCCCAGCAGATCCAGTTTCTTCACCCCAACAGCAAGACAGAGTCAGGTATTCCTCTAGAGAGAGTGGGATCCAAGGCACCTGTCCAAAGTGCTTCAGATCCCAAGCTGTTCAGTGGTTGTGGTTTGCAGATTGGACATGCTTTGCTTTTTGTTATTTTGTTTAGAGTCCACTAATGAGTGAGTACATCCCCTGCTTATGTTTCTGGGTTTGAGATACCTCGCTCAGTAGGATATTCTCCAAATCCATCCACTTGCTGCAAATTTTAGCATATCATTTTTCTATGTAAATAACATATTCTATTTTATTTCCTTCTAGATTTTTTTGTATGTATTGTTTGAGTATTTCATAAATGTATGTAATGTGTTTTGATCAAATTAACTTACTACTTTCTCTTATTACTACCCTCCAACTTTTCTTGCCCAACTTCGTAAGTTTCCCTTTTTAACCCACTGGGTCAATTTAGTCTTTTAACAACAGAGAAATTCTGGGTCTTTGTGAATAAGTGCAGGATAGTTCTCTTAAAACTAGTGGAGAGCACATGTTAAAGAGAAAAGTAGAACAGAGCTAAGATACAAATTTTTGTTTAGCTATGTTTCAATTAAATAATAGAAAATGTGACATGAAGGTTTTGTTTATGTGTGTGAGAAAGAGAGAGAGAGAGAGAGAGAGAAAGAGAGAGAGAGAGAGAGGAGTATATGAGAAAGGAAGGACACCTTCTAAAGTGGGACATGAGTCAAAGGGGAAGGGAAAGATGGTAGGCAAAGGGAACAAATGTGAGCAAAGCACAATGACAAACATACATGAAAATGTCATGATGAAACTCATTACTTTATACACTAACTAAAATTTTAATAATAAAACAAAATATAGAACTTACTATTTGAAGAACTATGGTGACTTAAAATTCATCCATTTAGCCCAAATACCAGTTGATATTATAGGTTCTTGACCCTCTGAATGGCAGGGAGGATAATGTCATTCAACATTGCCCCTTAAAATTATAAAAGTCATCTTGGGACTCAGTTGAAGAACTGTGAACATGAACTTTTGTTGGTATGTGCAACTTGTCTGTCTTGACTCCCACAACACTGTCAGTGTGCTCTATTCACTTTTGGTGGTTGTGCTACTGTTATTACAGATCATGAGGCTACTGTGCTTTCATAGGCCCAAGTAGCTCTCAGCAATGGAAACCCCAATTTCAAACCTCCTTGAAAAATCACAGTCACCCTAAAAGAATTTCTTCCTATTACTTTTGTTTGCTACGCAGACTGACTTGAGTGTTAACCAGATTTCAAAATCCTGAATTTTATCCAGACTTTAAACAAGACAAACATGCCAATTACTCTCCCTAAGCTAACAGTAAGATAAGACACAGCCCCCCAAAAGCTTATGTATTACTTTGATTCAATTTAAAGCCATTTCAGACCAAAACACTTGCTTTTTATGATGTGAAAAACATAAATCAGTTATGGCTTCAATATAAACCACGAGTGGATCTTAAGAGCCTCAACATACATTTTAAGTCCAGTGCCTTTTTAGTCAATTATATCCCCCCAAAGTTTGTCATAATCAACTGAAGTGAAGCAAAGTGATTTTTCCTTTAGGGAGACATAAATTAGGCTGGAATTATTGATGACTTAGACTATTCTTTAAGGTCCAGAGAGTTCTCTGGTTTTGACATTAGACCCTAATTCAGTTTGTCTGACTGTTAGGGTTGGTCCTTCCAGCATTAAAGGACATTTAGTCACCACCCAAACAGGATTACTGTATTTTGGATTTCTGCCACTGGAAACCATTAAGAGGGTGTGTCCTGGAGAAGAGGCAGAGGTACAGATGTGGAAACTAGGATTTCTATTCTTCAGAGACTCATTTTACTGAAACACACTTAAATATATTAGCAGTCTTTGACTGTTCAGCCTCTTTCTTTAGTCCTAATCCATTTTGTACAACTTGGATAGCATACCCTTGGGAGAAGCTGGAGCTTTTCTTTCCATCCACCCGGGACTAATCTACAAAACAATTTTGACAAATAGTTATCACAGACTCAAGTTTAAGAACAAGAACTATATTCAGTGAGGATTTATTTTTGTGTTTTTTTTAACCTTCAAATCTATTTTGTTCAGTGGAAATGAAGATCAGCAATGACACCTTGGTGTTGTGGTGACAGACATGGCAGATGATGGAGGACATTGCTTATATTTTAGTCTGTGTTTCTAACACCCACATGCACATCTTTGCTGATTCCATTTCTTTTGTGTGAGCTGACTAGCTGAGCCTCACACATCTGTCATTCATTTTGTATTTGAAATTCTGTCACCTGGAGAAATACTCAGAAGCCTTGTGACTTATGAGTTTTTGATGGGATCATGTTAGAATTTGAACCATGCCTGTTAGTTTTCTAGTCAATGACTCTCATATTAGCTTATGTTTTCTTTGGGTATTTGCCAAATCATTAAGAAGGAATCTATTCCAAAACTCTATCAACTAAAAAAGAAATTATCATTGATCTTGGGAGTAGTTATGCCTAGATAAAGGAAAAAAAAACATTGTTAAAATAGTTAATGGTAGTAACTGAAGTATTGAATTTGTTAATGATAAGCCACTTCTCACAGTCTTCTCTCTAACCCTTCCACATGCTTTCATTTTCATTTGAAGATGGTAATAATGTTTGCTTCTGCTTAGTTCATGCTACCTGAAGTAGCAGTCATATGATCCTCAGTTTCAGTGAGAATAAATGCAGATGGAAACCTAGGTATCAAGATATAGCATGTTGTTGCTAGATATGATGTAAATGGAATGTCATCACTACCCTTTTCCTGTTTCCTTTTCTATTTATTTTTGTTGTCGATGATGGTGGTTGTGGCTATCCATGACAATCAGAAATTTGAGGCTCTGTTGTTCTAATGATGTAAAACCCAGAACAAATTATATTTTTATTCTCATTTTGTTATCTTTTGGAGTTTTACTTTGAAAGATTTGTTGTCTTGTTTCCATTTGAATTTCTGTACACAGTGAAATAAAACATGATTATCAAATGCATTTATTTTCATTTTGCTATTGGAAAGTAAGTCTTCCATTTTTCATAATTACAAAAATTTGCATATTTCCTTTGTGCAATAGGACAAACATAGGCAGAGAAATAAAATAAATTTCTCTGAGTTATGCTAAAGGCCATAGTCATCATGAAAATGAGTTAAGCAGCTATTCCACAGCATGTTACCATACTCTTCATCTCAAAACTAGAGTTGATGCTTTAAACAAAAAAGCATTGCCCTGAAATTTTAATCTGACTTTTGAGGGTCACATGTTATCTGTAGAGAAGTTATATGTGATGTATTTCCTTAATGGCTGCTGTTTCCTAAGAAGGTGTCAAATGCCCCTAGACTTCATTACTTATTAGCTCTTACCATTATATAGCTGCTTTGGCTAATTTGTTTAGTTGTGCATGCATTTCAGCCAAAGGCAAGCATAAGAATATTCCATTGCTAACTGTGCTTATGTGGCCTCAAAGAGCTCAGAGAAGATAAATCTTAAGACATGTGGCAGCTGTTGGGACATCTCTCTGGCTTTAGTTCACAACCTGTAGCTTTCACAGATATGGAGATCCAATTGAAACTGAAGGAAAGCAAAAACCATTTAGTGAATTACCCTCCAGCTACTCAAAGATGTTTTTGATATTATTTATAATTATATCGTTCCCCCTTCCCTTCCCTCTCACCAAACCCTCCTAAGTAACCTTTTTGTTGTCTTTCAAATTCATAGCGTCTTTTTCTCTCTCTCACACACACAATTATATGGATCCAACCAGTACAGTCTGTATAATATTACCTGTATGTATATGTGTATATATTTACAAATAGTAAAAAAAAAATCTCTTCTAAAAGGATAGGGTTCTATTATGTATCTTTTGTTCTCCTACTTTTTTTTTTTGCAGCAGAGCTTCAATAAAAAGATATACTGTTTATTTCAAAGTACATATTTTTTATCAAAAAATCTCATTTTTAATGACAATAAAATAATTATGCAACCAGTGTTTGAACACAGAATACGTTTGGTATTGAAAGACAAAATCTAATCATCCTGAGGTTAAGTTCAAATATTCCTAATAGTTTCTGTGAAGACTGATGAAAAAAGCAATGTGATGTCCCGATTGTATTTAGTTTATTTTCTTTAAGTCTGTAATTGAACTGTGATGTATGAAAGCTTGATTGACCACTTTCTGCATTCAACATAGCATAGCTGATCCAAGCAATTTGGGCTAGAGTCTGCTAAACAGCACTCATTTCTGGTTCTTTTATTCCCTGGTAGACAAAGTCATTGACCTTGTCCATAGAATGAAAAGCTGAGACCGAATTTCTTTGTATTGTTTGTATAGGCCTAGAGCTCAGTCAAGTTATGCATACAGCATAAAAAGGAATAGAAATTTATAGAAGGGTATAAGGTCAGGCAATAAGAAAAAAAACTGGCTGAGGTATAGCCTAGTAAGTCATTATAACCATTTTTAACTAAATATAGGGAGCTAAAAGTCACAGTAGCATTGCGTCCCAAGGCAATTCATATCTTGCACTATGGTTTTCCTTTGTAGGTAGTGTGGCATGAAGCCTGGAGTGAATGGATAAAGAATTAACCAAGAGATGAGGTTTGTGGAAACCAGAAATAAGTATGATAAGTTTAACAGATGCAATTGTTGTCTAGGTTAATATTCATCACTAAGATGAACCATTGTCTAGATATTTAGTTTTTAAGTATAGATTCAGATGTAAAAACAAATGTATTGTAGTTTACATCTATCTCTTTCTTTCTGTCTTTCTTGAGTACTTAAATACATGTCAGTCTAAGTAAATTTTAATTTGAAACATTATTTAACTTGTCGTTTGGTTTTTTTTTAAAGGGTAGAATTATTTTATTGTCATTTATAATCAGATGGCAGTTGGGTTTAGACTCTCCACACTTCATATTTTTTGAAAATTAAAAAAAGTTACAGGCTTTTAACAGCTGGTGGCTGGTTATGTTTTTCAGGGCATGATTAGGTAAATTCAGTAATACAGGCTTCAAGCTTTTCCTTGTTGGCTCCAGAGAATCCCCCCCACCTTTTGACCTTTTTTTTTTTTTTTATAAAGGTCGGCATGCATTTAACTTCATACTCTGCAGCAACATTCTGACAGTCATCCACATCTGCTTCAAGAAACACCACATTGGAATACTTTTCAGAGAGGGAATGAAAAAGGGCTTGATCATTTTGCAAGGTCCACACCACGTGGCTGAGAAGTCCACAACTACGAACTTGTCTCCAGCAGCCGACAGGGCCTCCTGAAAAGCATCCTTGCTCTTGATCAGCTTCACCATTTGACTGTCGTGAGGAGGAGCCACAGGAATTTCAGTAGAACCCGATGGAAACAGATCCTAGGTGCTGACGGAGCGTGTAGCTGAATGCCTGCTTTCTTTTTATAGCGACCGAGAGGAGCACGGCCATTGTTTGGTGTTTAGACAGTATTTTATACAACTCAGAATGACCTAATACTTAATACATAGTTGAGATTGGCCTTAAATGCCCAATCCTCCTGTTTCAACATATTAAGTAAAAACCTTGTGATGTACAACTTTAAGTATGAAGATCCATCTCCTCAAGGCTAATCTCCAATGACTAAAAGAAATGATTTAAAAAATCATACATAAAAAATACGGTAGTAGTAGAGATTGCACAGGAATGCTGTGAATCCTTTCAGTAAGCAGGGGACAGTTCAGTCATTGTGGTGGTTTAATGAGAATGGCCCCCATTGGCTCATATATTTGAATGCTTAGTCACCAGAGAGTGGAATTGTTTGAAAGGGTTACAGGTTTGGAAGGTGTGGCCTTGTTGACTGAGTGTGTCAATGGTGATGGGCTTCAAGGTTTCAAAGGCCATGCCATTCTCTTTCTCTCTTTCTCTGTCTCTCTTTCTCCTGTGTAAATCAGGATGTAGAACTCTCTGCTACTTTTACAGGACCATGTCATCTTGTGTATTGCCTGCTCCCTGCCATGATAATAATGCACTAATCCTCTGAAAGTGTAAGGAAGCCTCTATTTAAGTTTTTTTTTTTTTTTTAAATAAGACTTGCCTTGGTCAAGGTGTCTCTTCATAAGAGAGTGACTAAAGGTCATGCAGTGAGACACATTCTGATGAAATGAAATAAAAACACAGGATTATTCCTCTAAAAGCTTGCACTTGAAAGATGACAGAAGATTCAAGGTCATTTCTAACAGACAGTTCATGGCTAGTGATTGTAGTGGGATTATGCTGGTAATGTTGTAAATATTTGTCCTGCCTATGGGTTTAATAAAAAGCTGATTGACCAAAGGCAAACAGGAAGGGTGGGCGGGGCTACCAGGCTAAGAAAACTCTGAGTACAGAAAGAACAGAGACAGATGCCAGAGGCAGCCAGAGAGAGCTGCCACAGACACGATAAGGAACGAAGATGGCAGCAGACACAGAGGAAAGAAGCTGAAATGCTGCTCTGAGAGAAGGTACCAAGTCACATGGCTGAACAAGATGAGTTGAGTTCAGATAAAGGAGTCAGCAAGTTATATGCCTGAGCCCTCAGTCAATCAGCATAAAATTAATATAAGTGTTATTATTTGAGGCAATGCAGGGCCGAGAGTGACACTAAACCTTTTTGGTTCAGGCCTGGAAAGTCTGGGCCAGAACCTTTTACAACAGGTGATGAAACACATCCAGAGATCTCTCCTTAAGCAGATTTTACTGTTTTTCTGTAATTAGCAGAAAAGGACAGCTTTCCACAGGACTACTAACCAGAGGCTTAAAAGTGTAAAAACAATTCCAGATTTTTAATAGAGACTTCACTTTTAGAGGCTCTGAGATGATACAGTGGTTGTTATCCACTTGTTACATAAACATGAGGACATGAACTTGAATCCCCAGCACCCAATGCATTTTCACATGCAGAGTGGCCATGTGCTTTGTGTAAGAGGAAGGTTGAGACAAGAAGATTGCTGAACTCCAACAGCCTAGCTCCAGGGTTGGGAAAAGGTCTTGTCTCAGGTCAATAAGGCAGTAAGTGGCAGAACAGTACACCAAATATTCTCCCCTGACCTCTGCATGAGTACTCACTCACATATACTAGTACATATGCAGAAAATGCATATACCTCAGTCACTTTCACACAAATGTGTTTGTTTTGAGACAGAATCTCCAGACAAGACTGGTTTTGAGTGCAGAAAGATCTGCTGGCATCTGTTTCAGAAGTGTTAGAATTAAAGGTAAGTGCCACACCCTCAGCTATAATTTTGACTCTAAAGAGTTTGTTTTCCATTGAAATCTCTACTGAGAATTTCAAGATAAGTAAAGGCAAAGAAAAATTTGAAAATGACATTTTAATAAATGGAAAGGTTAGTAGGCGACAGATTTACTCTGATATGTTAAGAACAGGTGACACATGGCACAATTGGACAGGAAAATTTGACTTGATTCTGGGAAGATGACACACTGTGAAATGGGTGTAAACAGTCATCCAGAAAAAAATTATCTTGGAGCTAAGAAATTAGAATAAAGCGGGTATTGTGGATTTCATGTACCATTCATTCTCAGCCTTCTGACTTCTATAAATAATTGCAGGGATAGCTTCACCATCATTAGTCAGGAGAGGCAGAATGTCAGAAAAGATAAAGGAGCAGCTTTATGGTGAGGGATGGATGTAATTACAGTTATTATCACAGAGAAAATGAGGCAGAACAGGTTTAAAAGAATGAAAATAAGATCAAGTATCAATTTAAAATGCATTCTTATCTAGCTGTAAATATCACACTGTATCTTTGAAAAAATTTAATCACACATTTAGATAGGCCCACTTAATATTTTAAAATCTCCTAATCCATTGCTGCGCAGAAAAAAAGGTTCAAAATGAAGACCCAAATTTATCTCGCTTAATCCTCATAGGCATAAGTAGATCCTAATATTTATATCTCACTTTCTTACACACAAAATTGGAATAATAAGATCCTTTTTAATTTTAAGCAGGTCAGAGTTCATAGAGTTGGGACTTCAGTTCTAATCTCTTGGGATATCTTTCAGGAAAAGCAAAACAACAAAAATCACTCCTTTAAAGACTTTACTGCACACATCTCTAACCATCTTCCAGCTGTGCAGAACAAAATAAATTTCAACTCAATATGGATTTGTTGTCAAAAGTCATATATAAAGAACTAAGATGTTACAAAACCAAGGAAGATTACAGTTCTCACCACAACTTCTGTTTAGTCCTTAGGAGTAATTATGTCCTCAGTTCCTAAATCTACCTTTTCTTCCATGTGATGAATGCACACAAGCTAGAAGCCCTGATTCCTTTCTAAGAAGACAGTCTAGGAGACACTCTAATAAAGGGCTACTGCTCTTCTCTACCAGATTAACTCAAGATGTTACTATTCAAGAACCACTCTTTAAGGTATCGGATGTACATGGTAAAGAGATTTTAAGGTTCAAGTCTGTGTCTCACCAAACTGTTCTGTGGTAGCCCTCCCTCTGAGTTTTCTTGAACCACTTGGCACATGCACCAAGTTATGTGACCAAATAACTTATCATTGGTTTTGCCATTACAAATGTGGTAAGTTGATTATGAAAATCTAGAAGGCTTTTTATCCCAGTAAAAATTTGTTTACTTGGATCTTAGAAACAATAAGGACATCACCAGAGTGTAATAGTAATCCTTAGAGTGTCTAGGTCTCAGGCTATATTGCCAAGTCTTTCATGATATGAATAATACCTTTCTATGTTGAGGTCATAGGTAGTTGCTTGTCACAATAATACTGAAATATCCATATACTACCTCTTTTGTGGGGTATGAAGATTGTAGCTATGCATGTGTGCATGGAGACCCAAGTTCAGGACTTGTGTAGTTCCTCAGGAGCCCTTCTCTTTGTTTTTTTAGTTAGGATTTTTAACTGGAACCTAGGCTTGCAAATGGAGTAGGCTTTGTCTGCCAACACTTCACTATTTTTACAAGGCAAGAGGGCAACAGAGATCCAGCAATGTTAAATATTATGTCTCATCATGTTGCATGAATCCTAACTGATCTTATAATAAAAACCCGGAGCCAGATATTGGGGTAAAGCTGAAAGATCAGAGAGACAGAGGAACAAGTCACTAGAGAAACTTTTCTTCAATCTGAATGCTCAGGCCAAAAAGAGCAGATCCTGTCTCCATCAATCCTCAGATTGAATAGGGAAAACAAACAGAACCTGAAGAAGGTTGAAATGGAAGGGCCAACAGAACTCCTGTCTCCTTCACCTTATAATCCCTTCTTCCCCCAGCCATATCATGTTTTAGCCTTACTAGTACTGAGATTAAAGGTGTTTGTGCTTCCCTAGTAGTGGAGCAAAGGCAAGAAATCCTAAGTGCTGGTATTGAAGGTGGTGACACCACCTTTTAGCTGTTTCTCTTTTGGACTGGATTAATCTCATGTGGCCCTTTGGGGCTTTGAACTCATAGAGATCCAGACAGAACTCTGCCCCTGCCTCTGGAGTGTTAAGATTTAAGCTACATGTCCCCACTGCCTGTCTTTTATAGCTAACTCTGCCTGCCCCTGCTTTCTGATATTCAGGCAAACTTTATTTCTTTACAGCATACACAATATATCTCTCAGTGCCTTTTTTCCAATATATTTTCATTCATTTTTTGAAATATACACATGTGCTTATGGCAAAGAAACATATGCTATATGAGTAAGCAGTGTGAATTCATTCTGCCTCAAGGTCAGAGATGATACTGAAATTATCTCTAATGAAGAGATGAGCTATAAGATTGAGGTCTCACTTTCAAGGGCTTACTTCAAGTCTCTTAATGTCCATAGAGAAAAAAAAAAGTGAAGAAGATTCCTGTGGGTTTGGAAAGCATTAGAAGAGTTAAACCCTGATTCTATAGTTCATGTACACCACTCTCCCTTAATGAATATTTAATCCAGAAATAAAACACAGTCCTGTTGTCAGGACTACACATCTGTGATCCACATCACAGCAGGACATCCAGATTGCTTGGAGAAGAACTGAAAGCCCCTGCTGCATCCATTCTGCTCTGGAAATCATTCATGGGCATTTGGAGGACATCGAGCCTACTATCCCGGCTGATACAGATGACCATCTAGATTTCAGGTCCCCACAAAATGCTAACAAAGAAGGTTACAAAATATGCAGACATATACTACACATATGTAGATATTCATTTACCTACACTGATGTATCATCTTTATTACAGACAGGTGGTAAGTACTGTACAATGAGCTATTCAGGATTTGAATGTATCAGGGGGTGACCACTCACATTGGGAAAAGCTTTCTGCTTTACTGAGTCACGTGATCTAAATGCCATTTCAATCATGGTATGCTCTTCCTATAAACAAAGCCACCCAGGAACAAGCAAGATACCAGGGATCCAGGCAAGTAGATGTATAAACTAACTGTAACACAAGCACACAAAACATGGAAGTATTTAAATATGAAAGGAGTCTTTCTTGTACATACATGAAGTTCTTTTCTGTGTCAATTTCTTACTTAAAACCCATTAAAGTAGTAGCATAACAAGTATCCTTTCTAAGAATTACTAGGTAATGTTACGTTGTTAAAATTTCCTTATTATTCATAAAAGAAGAGCCAAATAGAATCTCCATGTGTACACTTATTTAATTGAATAGGATCTTACTAGAATATAATAAATCTTCTTTTAGCAGTCAAATCTACCCCTACATAGACTGTGATGTGAGCTTTGCCATTCTGTTGCCCAAATGCAAAACAAACAAACAAACAAACAAACACGTTTTGTTCATGTTTTCTCTCTGGACCCATCTATCTTCTCTGTCAATCTTGTTGGGTCTCTTTATATTTATTTATAAAACAAAGAAAAGGAGAGAGGTATAAATTACAGATACGATTTCAGAGAGTAAATGTGTGTTATGTATATTTACATACATGTATGTATGAGAACAATATTTTACATAGCATTTATTATTCCCTTCTCACAACATTTATATTGTTTTAATGTACTAGAAGCCATTTGTGTGCTTGTGGCAAGCCTCTTTTTAACTTATTAGCAGCAATTAAGATGAACACCATGTAACATACTTGGCTTAACACAGAGAGAATGGTCCCTGTGTCCAATAGATGAACACAGAGACAGGCACTGCAGCAGTGCCTAAAGAGTGGATCCTAAGCTGACTTTACATAGAAGAGCATGAAAAGGAGAGGAACTGTAGCACTTGGCAAGAATGAGTTTGGTGGAGGTATAATATCCTCCCCACTCCAGCCCCTACCGCAATGCTACAAAGAAACATTCTTTGGGAGATTCTTAGATGCTCAATCAAAGGCATAGTGTTGTGCAGCTATTTTGTAGCAACAGAGATGGGAAGTGATTATGTTCCTAAGTAGCCAGAGGCTGCCTACTCTCTCAAGCATGCTGCATCTTTTTAGGAAGAGTAAGTATCCTGGCCCATGAAGGACACTACAATAGAAGGAAGAACAGATGACATTAAAAACAAAAACAAAAAAACAATTCCAAGTCAGGCAAAAGCAAACAAAGTGGGAAAAACAAGAGGAAAACTCACTCTCATTTATTAATTATTTGATTCTGCAAATAACTTCTAAGTATCTAAATTATGCAAAGCAATTCTTCAGATGGAGAGAAACAAAAATTCTTTTCTCTCTATACCCATGTATGTGATACATTGTCTGAGAAAGAAATGCTCTCTCTCTCTCTCTCTCTCTCTCTCTCTCTCTCTCTCTCTCTCTCTCTCCCTGCCTCCCTCTCCCTTTCGTTCTCTCTGATTATATATTTGCCATTTTTAAAGAGAGCCACATTGAGAAGGTAAGAACTGAGAAAAGAGAAGGATGGGGGCAAGAAAGGAACCAGGTGACTCTCTAAGGAAGACTGTTCCATGCAAGGAGATAGTAGTATATTTTTAAACTTTAAAAATCAAAGATAATAGTGTATCATGAAGCAGCTAGGCCAATAACATATTATGTAAATATTTGTGAGCTCAATACTGACAGATCATGATGAACACCATGGGTCATAAGAAGACATTAGCTTTTACTTTAAGAGTAATGAATAACATTAAGCATAAAAATGACATAGTCTTTTAGAAGAATTTTGTGTTTTCTGTACTGAGAATAAATTGCTAAACTTTATATTACATCTCAGTAGCTAAGGCACAAATAAACTATGCTATTTTCATTAGACCTTGTAGCAAAATAAGTCCTAGTAGCCATTTTATCAGGAAACTGAAGCCCAGAGAGATACAGTATATGGAATAGGTTACAGTGAACAAAAAGTAGATTCCAGATTTAAAGGATGAGGGAAGCAAAAAAATACATGTTCCTCAAGCAGTAAAACCCCAGTTAACAGTACCAAGGGTCAGAATAACCAACAAGACATTGTGATTTTGGGGAAAGGGCCACAGACTTTCAGGACAGTACTATCTGAAGTATTTCCCAAGACATATGTGACTGATGTGATTGAAAGTTTGCCACAAAGTAGTTGGCACATATTATCTGTTCAGACATGATGTGGAACTATACTATTGTACATTGCAAACATTTGTCACTTGTATTGGTTTAATAAAATTCTGATTGGCTAGAAGGCAGGCAGCAAGTATGGGTGGGGCTATCAGACTAAAAGAAATCTGAAAATAACAAGAGAAGAAAGAGATGGGAGCCAGATCCAGAGAAAGCAAGACGAGAATGCTATACTGAATGAAGGAAAGGTACCAAGCCACATGGCTAAGTATAGATTTTAATTGTGCTCCTGTAAGTAAATGAGCAGCATGAATGGGCTTTTTTTTTTTTTTGTAAATGGAGAGATCATAAAAATGGGTATGAAATGGAGAGGACTGATAGCTGAGTTTGATGAGGTGCATGATGTAAAATCATCAAATAGTAAATAAAAATCTTATGTAAAAAAATAAATAATAGGCTAACTTAAGGCCTTAGAGTTAGCAAGTAGTAAACCTGAGCAATAGGCCAAACAGTTTATAATTAATATAAGCCTTTGTATGATTATTTTGGGACTAAATGGCCATGGAAATAGCTGGGTAAAACAGAGAAACTTAGGACTCTCCAGACACTTTGATTCCTAAGAGTATGTTTATCCCACATATGTCTGTAGCTGTCATTGGCTCTTTTATAAGGATGCTTGTGCTCTTGATTTGATGAGTCATTATTAGGTTATAGGTCACCAAATTGATAGTTTATGGATTCTCTGATAACAACCTCATATTATTTCTGAAATGTTCTTTTATTTTTTGTTTTAGGTGTAAAGTTCAGAAAAAAATAATTAAGCTAAATAAATGCTAAGACTACAGTAATAATTGACTTTTAAGTGGAGACTTATACCCTTATTCTTTAGTGCATCTAAGATTTGTTTAAGCTATAACACCTCTGGCTTTAGTTAATAAATATGCAAAAAAATGAAGAGCAAAACTTATTAATAAAAATATGAAACCTTTAAATTTTTTTCCACTAAAACCATAAAGAGTCATAGACTATGAAAATCTGACTCCTCCTGTAGGCAAACTTTGGATTTGGAATAGTTATCAGACAGCAACATAGGAAATCTGCAAATATTTGATTATAAATGTTACAATTAGTTTAAGAGATAATTCAGAGAATATTGTTAATTTGCAAAATTATTTGATTGCAGACATTAGTTTTCCAACTACTTAAACTCCAGACTTCCTACGTGTAATCATGCATGATTGAACATGACTTTTTTGGGCTTGATTTGCCCAGGATGTTAATTTTGTTTTTCCAAAAGCAAAGAGTTAAAATCTAGGCCTCTTAAGGTTTTATTTCCTTCAATTTTAGTTAATATCCAAATATCAGCACAGACTTAGACAAACTGTTAAAACTTCACTTGGGTAAAGAAACTTTAAAGGTTTATTTAAACCATGTGACAACTCATAAGTTTAGACCCACACAGGCTCTTGAAACCATGTTGCTCATGTGAGATGAAGCATAAAAATGGTAGCAGCTTTCAGATATTTGGCCTCATATAGAGAAGATCTGGATAATTGATTTTTTGAGAAGATGATGTTGTATCATTGGACATAAAGTACAATCCTTGCAATTTGGTTTGAAGAGCAGTCTTGGAGTCTTTAAAGAGAGATTCCTCATGAGAAGAAATCTCATTAAACTTTTAGTGTGACCTATTTTAGGCTTGACTGGAAAGTACAAAACATCTCCATTTAAAACCAGGAAGTAGAAACTGTCAGTATCCTGGTAAAGTGACAGTTTAAAGACACCACTTATTTAGGAAGGTCAGAGAATCTCCATTGAGAGTATCTGAGTGCAAACACACTTGCACATGAGATGGATTAAGAGAATTTTTTGCAGTTACATTCTACATGTATTTGTGATTATATATATACATATATATTATATAAAATTTATTTTTTCTATTTCCTCCTGAAGATGAATTTAAGATACTTGTATGTCCAATTTCTTGTGCATATTTCATCTGGCTTTTTATTGATTCTAGGCTATATGGACTTGTTTTCAGTAATGCTGATATGTAAATCAGGGAGAATGATCTTTCTACATGATTTACATTGTGCAGCACTTGGGAGGGTAAGAGTCTAAGAGCAGGACATTCTGTCTACTACAAAAAATAGTAGCTATTGACATCATGGAACATATTTCAGTGTCTGACTGAGTTTCATCAAATTCCATTGAGAAGTCATATGAGAGATTGACTTGGTTTTGTAAAAAGGATGCATCTAATTTCATAAATGTCATTTTGTCATTAAGAATTAACAGTGGAAAACTTTTGGTTGTTTCAGTAGACACATGGATTCACACACATACCCCTAATTATCCTCTGAAAATAAATGCATTAGCTGTCTAAGAAGACAATGTATATAATTTACACATAATCATTCTATTTTTCTAGTCAGCTAGCTAGAATTAATTAATTTAATAAAATTGTGTGTTTATATTAACTCATCTATATTTTATTTATTTTGGACAATTTTATACATGTATAAAATGTGTTTTGTGCATACTCACATCCTCTTGCGTGCCTTTCTATCTAAAGAACTTTTTTCTTTCCATCATTTTTTCTCTTTCTTTCATTTCAAATTTTTTTGTCTTGTATAAGTAGAATTAAGAGCTATGTGTTTAGGATGAAATTGTCCCTGTTATATCCAGAAAACAGTGTTTCACAGAACTCCTCCCTACTCATCAGCTCTTATAACTTTCTGTCTCATTTTCTCTGATGTTCCCTGATCTTTGGAAGGGGCCATATGAATGTCTGTTTTATGGCTGAACACTCACCAGTCATTCATCTTCAGAGAATATTTACCATCAGCTGCTGAAAAAAAAATTAATGGACAAGAAAGCCATAAATGATAGTCTAAGAATACAATTAAAAATATTTAGAAAACAGCTTGGCTACATATATTCTTAACAGTATTTTGTTAGGCCCTACTGTGACATCCCAGTTACAGGCTCTTTTTAAGGTTTAGGATACAAGGTAAGTCCTTTTGCTTGTAGAGTAGGCCTCAAATTTAATCAGTAAGTGCTTAGCTACTCATAAAACAATTGCACCATTGTTCTTTCCATTCCCTCCCCTCTACTGCCCACCTTGTCTTGGGTTTATTCTACAGAGCCCATCTATTTATCTTTCCCAGGGTGATCCATGTGTCCTCTTAGGGTCTTCCTTGTTACCTATCTTCTCTGAAGCCGTGGGTTGTAGTCTGTTTATCCTTTGCTTCATATCTACTATCCACTTATGAGTGAGTGCATCCTATGTTTGTCTTTTTGAGTCTGAGGATTATATATTTTAGTTCCATCCATTTGTCTGTAAATTTAGTATGTCATTGTATTTTATAGCTGTTCAATACTCCATTGTGTATATACACTACTTTTTTTTCATCTATTATTTTGTTAAGAAACAATTAGGAATGTTTCCAAGTTTTGGCTATTAAAATAATGCTGCTATAAATGTAGCTGAGCAACTTTCCTTCTGGTATGATTGAGCATTCTTTGGTTACATGTATGCTCAAGAGTGGTATCATTGGGTCTTGAGGTAGATTGCTTTCAATTTTTTTGAGAAGTTGCCATTCTGATTTCCAAAGTGACTGTTTCAGTTTACATTCCCACCAGGAGGAGTGTTTTCTGTACTCCATTTGGCAGGTGGAAGATGTTATTTCAGAATCATTTTGATTTGCATTTTCCTGATGACTAAGGATGTTGAATAAATCCTTAAATGTCTTTCATCCATTTGTTATTACTCTGTTGAGAATTCTCTGTTTAGATCTTTACCCTACTTTTAATTGGATTGTTTAGTATTTTGATGTCTAGTTTCCTGAGTTCTTTATATATTTTGGAGATTAGCCCTCTGCCAGATATAAAGTTGGTGAAGATCTTTTCCCATTCTGTTGTTTACCATGTCTTTTGCCTTACCTTATAGAAGCTTTTCAGTCTCAGGAGGTCCCATTGATTGATTGTTACTCTCAGTGGCTGTGCTCTTGGTATTATATTTAGAAAGTGATCTCCTGAGTCAAAGTGTCCAAGACTACTTCCCATTTTCTCTTCTATCAGGTTCAGTGTTACTAGATTTATGTTTAGGTCTTTGATTCACTTGCACTTGAGTTTTATGCTTGGCAATAGGTATGAGTCTATTTGCAGTTTTATACATGTTAACATCTAGTTATCCCTGCACCATTTTTTGAAGATCTATGGCAAAATCTTTGTGATCCAGTGAAAAGAATAGGCAGATATTAAATAGATATTCAGTTATTATTGTGTTGAGTTTGCCAATTACTTCTTAAACTTATATGATGCTTTTATGTACTGTGTGAAGGGGCTTACAAAACAAGATTTGTAACAACTTAGTATTTTTAAGATGCAGTTATGTTTCATGTTAAAGTATAGAAATTTATTTTTTATTATTATGTAATGTAATAATATTTTAACACTGTTTGTTCAGCCATCTGGTTTCAGCCCACAATGAAATCAAATGTATTTATTCCTTGTGCTAGCATTTGATCATTCAGAAAATTATCTCTAGCCTTGTGTTAGGAGATATAAGACTGGCATGAGATAGAAAGATAATAAACCTAAAATAGCCTCATGCATATTAAAGTGGCCATAAAATGAAAGTATTTCATAATCAAATAAAGTTTTGATGAATGGAAACATACAACTGATTGCCTTATCATACAAAAGCAGAAAAGCACTTGTCCTGTTGAGCTCTAATTGAGAGGCCAGATGGAAATCAGCAGTCAGATTTTCATTCTTGGAACATGAGAACCACATGAGGCACTGAGTAATAGGCATATATTTCTATTTGCATATAGTTAGACTTTCACATAACATTAAGAACATATTTCCTAATCCAGGCAACCCCTAGCAAGTGAATATTCCTCTGGTAGACAGCTGATAACATTTCCTCTGTTAATAGGCATTGTCCAGTTGTTATGAATGATTCTAATTATTTTAATGCATGGAAAGAATATGAATCTCAATACATAAATTACATGAAAAAACTACACAAGTAATTTTCCTCGTGTTTCTATGAGAATGCATAGGCAAGCTAGATATATTTGTGTGCTAATTCATTATATTAACATAAAATGAATAGCATATTTAATAAGAGTATTTTACGCATTCATTGCAGTTTCCAATGCCTTTCTATCAAGCTTCCTCTAACATATCCCTGACTTTCACTACATCTGATTAAGAAGATCTTTTTTGATACACTTCTAATACCTGCTACAATTTAGGATGGATTATTACCTCCATCTACCCATTATCAGCAGGCCATGTTACCCTAAGATAGGGATTGTCTCTTTAGAATCAGGAATTGGGGCTGGAGAGATGGCTTACCCATTAAAGGCTAGGCTCACAACCAAAAATATAAGAATCGAGAATTGTCTTCCACTAAAGTTATAGGATTCATTTATACCCAAAGACACTTTATATTTCTCCATTTCATCTGAATGTGTCAGTTGGTGCTAGTTAGGAAAATGTCTCAAATACCAAAATTCAAATATTATATCCTTCTACAAAGATTTACATGTTAAAGTATGAGTTTTTCATAAGATAAACCATATACTTGTCTATAAAAAGTGTCAATATATTAAAACATATTGTTATATAACCACAAAACTATGCTTTGTGACTGTTAAGGAATTAAAGACAATATGAGAAAACAACAAAGCCCTAAGTATCAGCTAATATTGGCAATTAAATAACTAATGCATATTAAGTAGCTAATGAAGCAAAGAAGGAATCACACAATATTTATGAATTGCAACTAAATGAATTGCACAGTGTTTGTGCATGCATTTAATCTCAGCACTTGGGAGGGAAAGGCAGAAGGATCTCTGAGTTCAATACCAGCTTGGTCTACAGAGTGAGTTCCAGGACGGCCAGGGCTACACAGAGAAGCCTTGTCTCAAAACAAACAAACTTATTTTCTATTTTTTCAACATTACAGATAAAGTAAATTAAAGGGAGATACCAAGTGTCTACATCTCTTCAAGAGCAATCTGTTCAAAATTCCAGCATGGATAGGGGAGTGATCTCTGAGGCCTGAATCATGGCCAAGAGTTATTTTCATTTAATGGTTGTTGAGTAGGAGGTATAAGCTCTGGGTACTACAGGATTATTCTGTATTCCTGCCCATATGCATAACACTAACTGAACTCAGGGGGTGATTACTAACTTTAATCAAAATGAAGGACAAAAAGTTGAGAGAGAAAAGGGATTGGAACCACTAGGGAGAGTTGAACAGAGGTTGTGGTGGGTGGAGATGACCAAAATCCTTTCTATAAATGTATGAAAGCTTAAATAATAAACAAAAATGTTATTTAAAAAACAGAAAACATAAATAAGTGAACAAGTTTCACCCAAAAAGTGTTGCAAAGACAATGAAGCTGATCAAATGGAACAGACTAAAATTACACATGAGTCAATGAAAGCAAAGCAGATCCCTAGAAAATTGAATGCAACTGTCTTGTGGCCAAGATAGAGTTTCAGCATTGGAGAGCACTGTGCACATCATGCTCACATGTTCACACTTCAAATATCTTCATTTTGATGCCATCAAATGTATTCACTGGTGAGAGTGTGACACCAAAGGTGACATGTATTCACACTACAACCAACTGTTTTATTATGGTATTTTTTTAAAAAATCAAAGTAAGGAATACTACTCTGTAACTGAATTCATAAACAAGAAATCCCATTTGTGGTTTAAATATATTTGAAATTGAAGGGATTTTCACAACTTTACCACACGTCATACTATAAGGAGATTTAAAAAGTTTCATTTCTTTTGTAATAATAGTTATACTTTATTTTGTTTATTATTATGAAAGGAAAAGGTATGCATATGTGTTTGTACATATGCTAATTGTCTTCCTGTTTACCATGACATTAAGGAAAATAATAATAGCTTGTATTCATTTTTTATCATTGAGATAGCACAGTGGTATATGTGGTATATATTTTAGAGCTCATGGACTTAGTAGATTGTGAAATAACCAGTGAATGTTTCAGAAATACTACTTTATGAAGATAGCATTCTTATTATATAACACCTATGTTTTTGAAAACCTATCTGCTTGTTTTAGGACACCATGGGACTTTGGACTGCCTACAATTCAGCATTGATAAAAGCTGTGAGTAACAAGACATCTGATTCAAGATATAACATTTTCTTGTGGAGTGCCAGGTGAGATAACACTATTTCTTTCTAACACTTTTTGAATCAAATGCCCCTGTGCAATTTGAGAGTACATTTGCCAGGAGGGGATTTTAATATTGGAGAAATCTCTGTGTTCTCCTTTGTAGAATTTCTAAAGCACCAGTTGATCACTCTTCCAGACCATTGTCTTCTAAAGAAACTATCTTTGATTTGTGATTTTTGTATTATTTAATAAAGTTAAATTATTAAGGAGATGATAAATACCTGCTATTGTATTGTTTATAGATCTTTACAAACATACCAAAGTTAACACGTAAGAATCCTGGATCTTCTTTCAGATACTACCATCCACAAGTAAAAATTCATAGTGCTTCCAAAAAACTATAAAAAAATTAATTGTTTAAAGATAAAAGTTTGATTAATTTCTCACTTAGGGTAGGTGTTGAAAAGTTATAAACATGTTGCAAAGATTAAGCTTTAAGCAATTCACTCCTTTTCAGAAGCTAGAGAAGCTTAAGCCTTACTACTTTACAAAGAAATACATTCTCTATATGCAAATAAAAATGTAACTATTGGCTAGAAAGTGATAGATGGCAGGTACTATGCAAGGCGGTTTGGATCTTAAGGTAGTTCTCCTCATAACAACTGCCCTAATGACACATGATAATACTACAGAATGCTGTTCCCAATTAATCTCAATCTGTAGACAGGTCTATGTGTTAATTTTGAGAGCTATACTTTAAGTAAGATTCCAGACTCTTCCACATATGTCACATCAATGTGAGGAGCTATGTGAGGGGCACTCTTCTCTTGGCTGGTAGAACTACTGATGAGCCAAACTGTGCCAAAACACTTCAAGCCTATGTCTCTAGCAAGCTGTTTAGACAAATTTAGTCAAGCTAACCATCAAGGTTTTGGGGCAGGGACAGAGGTCATGAATGAGTGGAAGACATGAAATGAGACTGCCATATATTGTGAACACTTTTTTATTAGCTTGTTTATCAAGGCTGAAGGACTTTTGTAGGATTTGTTCCAGGGACACCCAGTCTTTCATGGAATCTTCTAGTGCATTCATTACCATGCATTCATTACCAATAAAGCTTCTCTCCTCACAGGGGTGTTGATTTGTCTTTGACACAGTGATCACAATATGTCCTTATGAAGCTAGATCATGGGTTTCCAGTCCTGAATCTTCTGTGTCTTTACTTCACCCAGTTCCAATACACACAAACATACACTTCCTAGTGACCATTTTTTCTGTGATTATATATGATAACTGATCTCAACAGTAAGATGTGTGTGTGTGTGTATGTGTGTGTTTATGGGGGTGTTCTTTTAAATTCAGATAGTGAAGACATCTCTTATCCTGCAGTGGGTCATAGTATCATCTATTCAACCACAGGATGCCTGCCTATACTTTCATACGTGTGTCTCTAATATTGAACAGATCCCTGAAGTCAATGCTACTTGCTTTACTCAATTTGTGAGTGGGAGATATACATTATTCTTATTTTATAATATGTATCTTATAGAAACTGTATGTTTCTTAATAATATTGTATATTTTTGATTGTAAAATTAGTGAGTAACAACTAATGATCTCATTTCAAATATCATGAGGAAGAACCTTATCTATAACCCAAGAACTTATTTACTATTTCATTTTCCATTCTGACAGAAAATTATATATTGACTTTATTCTGAAAATTTATTTTGAAACAGGACCAGTAACCATTAGCATGATAGTGACTGGAAGGAAGCTTGAACAAGGATATACATAGATTAAAAAATATGAAAATATGACTTTATTCATAACAAAAATAAATAAACAATAGTTTATAAAAAAGAATCTAAGCATAAAATCCCTGTTCTACTTAACACCCTCCTAAGCCATCTCTACAGTTTCCATGAACTTTGCTGGTGGCTTTATACACATGGGATTACATCCGTGAGCTTGACACAGCTGCTTCAGCAAACTTCAACAGCATTTGTTAAAATGGACTGCATCAACACTGGATGGGGTTTGCAATTTCTCATGAATTGGCATGCATTTTCCATTCCTCAGAAAGACTGTAAGGCATACACACTGATTTTTTTAAAAATCAGGTTGACAGAATGAAACAGTTTAAATGCAGAATGCTTTTGCAGCTCTAATGCAGGTATAATACCTGTGCTGGGCTATAATTTAAACTCACCTACACCAGCTTCTCTTCAGAGAGAGACTATTGTTAATAGACAAAGAAGAAAATGAAAAACACTAAAGAAGGGAGGGAAAGAAAAAGGATTAGAGGAAGAGGAGAAGGAGAAGAATGGGAAGGCAGAGGAGGCAGAAGACCCAGAGGAGAAAGAAGGGGGGCGAGTATGAGAAGGGAGAGAACAGATTTTGGTGTTTGAATGTCCAGCTTTGGCTGGAGGCCCCGTCAGCCTCCTGTAATGACTTTTAAAATTAAAACTATGGTTTTTAAAACTGAATTTTAATAATTTATGCTTCTGGGCAATAATATTTATTACATATATTTTAGGTTATGCCCTATGACTCAAAACACGTTACCTCTTTCACTTGAAAGCTTCATATTTACTGATTTGCAAGGCAGACATTGAAGAAATAAGCTTTCCATTTCCACTGCAGTGATATCACACCCTTAGCTCAGCAGAGAAAATATTATAGTAGATTTAGTATTGCATTATAGAGTGTATTTATATGTAGGTACACTTTCCTCACCTTTCCAACCAAGAACACATGGGGCACATTCATTCATGCTTTTGGTACTTAGCTGGCAGTTCACACAGAGCCCCTAGACAGTCAACTCTCAAAAAAATGTGACAGTATAGTAAGGACATCAGTGAGTGCTGAGATGAATCTGCTACATCAGATGTATGTGTATATTGCCTTCCTCTGTAGGCAAATGGCACTCCTTGTAGCACCTGAAATACAGAATTCGTGATATCTGGTGTGCCATGGTCACTTGTGTCCTTGTCCCCACTACCAACTGGAACTGCTTTCACTGCAATAGTAACCAAAACAGCATGGAATCTTATGGTTTTAAAATTGTTGAACACAGATTTGGATGAGATAGGTTGGGAGAGGTCTTTTCTAGTTTGCATCTGGATCTAGGTTCAGTTTCTAACATGATATAAAACTAAGCATGGTATCATAAATCCATAATTTCAGTGTTCTCTGTATGGAACCAGGAGGACCAGAAGTTAATAGTCAATCTTAGCTACTGGACCGACAACTTGTAACCCATTCCTTCCAGAGGTACACCTGACCCAGTCTTGATGTTGGGGTGAGGAAAGCGGATCTGCCTGGAGTGGATGCTGAACTAAGCCACCTTGGGACCTTGAGACCTTCTACCCTTGCTGGGGAGAAGATAAAGTGATCAGGAAAAGAGTGAATGATGAGGAGCTGTGGGAGAGGGAAGGCAGTCTGAACACGTGCATACATAGATAAAAATTTGACATTATTTATACAAAAAATAAATAAATAAATAAATAAGGAAAGAAAGAAAGAAAGAAAGAAAGAAAGAAAGAAAGAAAGAAAGATTGAATTCAATCTTGGCTGCATGAGATCATGTCTCAAATACAAACAAAGAAATAAATATTTGGAACAATTTTTTCCTATTATTATTATTATTATTATTATTAACAAAGAAGTCAAACTTTCTAACCTTGTATATCCTTAGTCAAGGTCCCTACCCCCTCCCACCACATCAGGTCATTCTTTCTTCTCTACAAATCCCCATTCTATCCCTGGGCAGGCTGCAGGCAGTCCCATGGTCCCACTGCCCCAATATTGCTTAGTTCAGTCTCCACTCCTGGCAGATGCAGTTTTCTCCCCCTCCCTCAAGAGTGAGTCAGGTGTTCCTCTAGTGGGATTGGGATCCACGGTGTCAGTCCAGGGTGTTTCTGATCCCAAGCTGTTCAGTGGTTGTGGTTTGCAGCTTGGGCATGCTTTGCTTTTTTCTTGTTTGTTTGTTTGTTTAGAGTCCACTAATGAGTGAGTACATTCCCTGCTTATCTTTCTGAGTTTGTGATACCTCACTCAGTAGGATATTCTCCAATTCCATCCATTTGCCTGCAAATTTTAGGATATCATTTTTTCTTACTGCTGAGTAGTACTCAATTGTGTAGATGTACCACAGTTTGTTAATCCATTCTTCAGTTGAGGGACATCTAGGTTGTTTCCAGGTTCTTGCTATTACAAATAATGCTGCTATGAACATAGTTGAGCTAATGCCTTTGGAGTGTGACTGTGCATCTTTAGGGTATATACCCAGAAGTGGTATTGCTGGATCCCTGGGGAGATTGATTCTCAGTTTTCTGAGAAACTGCCATACTGCATTCCAAAGTGGCTGAAAAAGCTTACACTCCCACCAACAATGGAGGAGTGTTCCCCTTGCTCTGCATCCTCTCCAGCATAGGCTGTCCTCTGTGTCTTTTATCTTAGCCAATCTAACAGGTGTCAGATGGTATCTCAAAGTTGTTTTGATTTGCATTTCTCTGATGGCTAAAGATAATGACTAATTTTTCAGGTGCCTTTCAGCCATTCGTAATTCTTCTGCTGAGAATTCCCTTTTTAGATCTGAATCCCATGTTTTGATTGGGTTATTCAAGGGTTTTGGGCTCTATATTCTTGAACTCTTTATATATCTTAGAGATCAGTCCTCTATCACTTGTAGGGTTGGTGAAAATCTTTTTCCATTCTGTAGGCTGTCATTTTGTCCTATTGACAGTGTCCTTGGCTTTACAGAAGCTTCTTAGCTTCAGGAGATCCCACTTATTGATTGTTGTTCTTAGTGTCTGTGCCACTGGTGTTATATTTAGGAAGTGGTCGCCTGTGCCAATTCGTAGAAGTATATTTCCCACTTTCTTTTCTATCAAGTTTAAAGTGGCTGGATTTATGTTGAGGTCTTTGATCCACTTGGATTTGAGTTTTGTGCAGGGTGACAGGCTTGGATCTATTTGCATTTTTCTACACACTTCCATCCAGCTATGCCAACACCATTTGTTAAATATACTATCTTTTTTTTCATTGAATATGTTGGACCTCTTTGTCAAAGATCAGGTGTTCATAGGTTTTTGGGTTAATGTCTGGATCCTCAATTCTATTCCATTGATCCACAAATCTGTTTTTATGCCAGTACCAGGCTGTTTTTATTATTGTAGCTCTATAGTATAACTTGAAGTCAGGGATGGTGATACCTCCTGAGGTTCTTTTGTTGAGTAAAATTGTTTTGGCAATCCTGGCTTTCCTGTTATTCCAAATGAAATTGAGTATTGTTCTTTCAAGGTCCAAAAATATTGTGTTGGGATTTTGATGGGCAGTGCATTGAATCTGTAGATTGCTTTTGGTAGATTTGCCATTTTTACTGTGTTGATCCTATCTATCCAGGAACATGGGAGAGCTTTCCATTTTCTGATACCCTTTCAGTGCAGAATTCTACCAGACATTCAAAGAAGAATTACTACTGTTACTGCTCAAACTATTTCACACAGTAGAAACTGAAGGAATATTGCCAAATTCCTTCTATAAGGCCACAATTACCCTAATACCCAAGCCATTCAAAGACACAACAAAGAAAGAGAATCATAGACCAATTTCCCTCATGAATATTGATGCTAAAATTCTCAACAAAATTTTAGCAAACCATGTATAACAATGCATAAAAAATATCATCCACCATGACCAAGTAGACTTCATCCCAGAAATGCAGGGCTGGTTTAACATACGAAAAACCATAAACGTTATCCATCATATAAACAAATTAAAGGAACAAAACCGAATGATCATATCCTTAGATGCTGAAAAAAGCCTTTGAAAAAATCCAACACTCCTTTATGATTAAAGCCCTGGAGAGATCTAAATATAATAAAGGCGATTTACAAGAAGCTGACAGCCAGTATCAAACTTAATGGAGAAAAACTCAAAGCAATCCCACTAAAATCAGGAACTAGTCAAGGATGTCCTCTTGCCCCTTAACTATTCAATATAGTTCTCGAAGTTTTAGCTAAAGCAATAAGAGAATGAAAGGAGATTAAGGGGATACAAATTGGAAAAGAAGAAGTGAAGCTATCTCTATTTGCAGATGATATGATTGTATACATAAGTGGCTCACAAAATTCTTCTAAGGAACTGCTACAGCTAATAAACACCTTCAGCAATGTAGCAGGATACAAGATTAACTGAAAGAAATCAGTAGCCCGCATATACACTAAAGATAGAACAGCTGAAAAAGAAATAAGGGAAACATTACCTTTCATTATAGCAGCAAATAGTATTAAATACCTTGGAGTAACTATAATCAAAGAAGTAACAGACCTATTTGACAAAACTTTTAAATCACTGAAGAAAGGAACAAATATTTTGAACATCCAATGACTTTATTTATTACATTGCTTCCTACCTTCTTACAGAGGAAGCTACTTTGCATCAGTACAGGGCTAGGTTAGTCCTAGGGAACCAGCCAGATGCCAATAGACCACAGCACATATTTTTTATCCTATTCACATCTACCTCTCTACCCCAAACCTCCACATACAAAGAACCATTGGATTGGAAACTTTTCCTTCCTCTTTTTACTCTAGCAGTTCTTTGTGTAGCCTGGATGTGATTCTCAGCCAATTACCTTTAATGAATACGTCCTTCTGTTTGTATGGAGATAAGTTGGAGAAGAAGTGGGTGTTTCTTGTCTTAGAGCTTTTCATAAGATGGAAAATGATAAATGAAGTAACTGGGGACACTTGGAACATCAAAGCCACATAGTAAATGCTTTAGAAAAAGTACGTTGTTTTGAATTCCTTCCTTCAGATCCTAAGCTCTAATATTTTGGAATTTTTATATCACAAATCCCCTCATCATCAATTGTAAAATTTATTAAAATCTCTACTGTCCTCCATAATTCTCATCTCTAAGCTGCTATTTGAGGTTTTTCTCAGGCACTTAACTTGGCACTGTGGGGCATCACACTATACATTTGTGACATTTTTTCAGTACAACTGTACAGAGACCGTGTTTATGAGAGTTGTGTGATGTTGGTGTGCCTGTGGAGTAGCAACTTATGCTTTCATCTTTCTGATGTGCTATCCTCATGGTTACTAAGACAAGATAGTTTAAGAATCTGACAAATTTTCTTGGCCCCTGAGTAGCCTGGTCATATACCAACCTTGTATAAAATGATGGGGACGGTCTGTAAATTCTGTGTCAATAATTCGCTACAGTGTCTTTCACAGGCTGGATACCCTATGCACATTTCAACTAAGCCAATGTTCTTCAGGTTTGATACAGTATTGCACTTAATTTTTATCTTGTAAAAACTTACTTCCCGGTAATCCAGGTGAAATAATACTCACTTTGTTCCAATTATTATTGGAAGCTTATCTTACACATGGCAAGTCCTTGATAGTCTTTTCACTATGATAAAACAGTTAATCCTCTATACCCTTCAAAGAAAGCTTCAACTTGTGATATAGTTTAGGGATCTGAGGGTTGACCTATTATGAATGGCACTCTGGGATCATCCCCTCAATACTACATAAATTGGCCTTGTATTACATGTCTGCAATCCTAGCATTTAGGATAAAGATAGAATAACCATAAATTTAAGTTTATTCTCCACTCTACAGTAGGCTCCATACCAACCTGTTATACACATAACTCTGTCTTTAAAACAAAAAGCAAACTCAAAACCTTCAAAACTCTGATCAAGGCACTTACAATATCTACCATATTTGAAAACAAATGTATCATCTATCTATCTATCTATCTATCTATCTATCTATCTATCTATCTATCTATCATCTATCTACTAACAGTTTCCCCCACTTCTCCCAGTCCCTTCTCCCATCCCCATTCTGTTTCCACTCCCAATCCACTCTTCCTCAATTTCTGTTCAAGAAAGGGAAGGTCTTCCATGAGTATCAACAAAATGTGACCTTATCAAATTGCAATAGGATTAAACATCTCCCAATGTACTACAGCTGGGCAAGATGATCCAAGGAGTAGGGTACCACCAGCCTGTAAAAGAGATACATACAGCCCCTGTTCCCACTGTTAAGAGTCCACAAGAGGACCAGGCTACATAACTATAACATATATGCAGAATATCTAGGTCAGTCCCATGTATGCTCCCTGTTTTTTGGTTCAGTTTCTGTGAGTCCCTATGAGCCCAAGTTAGTTGATTCTATGAGTTTTTGTGTGGAGTCCTTGATGCTTCTGGTTTCTACAATTCTTTGTCACCCTCTTCTGAAGGATTTCCCAGACTCTCGCTAATGTTTGACTGTGGGTCTGAATCTGTTTCCATAACTTACTGAATAAAACCTCTCTTGTGACAAGTGGGCTAGGCACCAATTAAGTCATAAGAGATGGCCAGTTCAGGCTATGTATTTGCTATTGCTAGAAGTAGTCACCATGGTAGATTCCTGTGTTTTTATCCAACCCTGAAATTTTTGCCTCCTTTGTTCCATTAGTCTCTTTATGTGCTCTTGCCCTCAACCTACCCACCCCCAGCTTGATCGCTAATGTTCCCATCCCTACTTTCCCTCAGTCTACTCATGAAATCTTTTTTTTTTCTCTTTACTAGGGAGATCTGGGTGTCCCCTCATGAACACTCTTTGTTACATAGTCTCTCTGGGCCTGTGAATATTAGCATAGTTACCCTTTATTTTATGGATAATATTCACTTAGAAGTGAGTACAAACCAAGTTTGTCTTTTTGGTATAGGTTACCTCACTCAGAATGATATTTTTCTAGTTTGATCCATTTGCTTTTAAATTTCCTGGTGTTTTTGTTTTTAACAGCTGAGTAATACTCCATTATGTAAATGTTCCACATTTTCTTTGTACATTCAGCTGTTGAGGGACATCTAAGTTGATTCCAGGTTGTTGTCAAAAATACTGGAATTCACTGAACGTTAGAAAACTAAATCTCTAAGTACCTGTCTAATCAATAAACCAAACATCAAACCATTATTAGCTGGAGAGATGGCTCAGTGGTTAAGAGTGCCGTCTGCTCTCCCAGAGGACCCGGGTTCGATTCCCAGCACCCACATGGCAGCTAACAACTGTCTGTAGTTCCAGTTCCAGGCAAACACCAAGGCAAATAAATAAAAAGTTTAAAAAAAAATGAAAACAAACCATTATTACATATGCTAATTCAACATTCAAAAGTCTTTCATTGTACATCTGAGATCACCATCTAAATAGATTCAACTTGTTTCTAGTCTTAATTGATTGCTCCCATCTGTTTACCACTTTCCAAAAGTTTGGCTTTAAGATTTGGATTATATCTATTTGGTTGAATCTAAGCTTCTACTTGCCATACTGCAGATGAATAATTTTAGCAAATATGTTCCGGTTTGATTAGTGAAATTCCACCTATTAGATTTCATCTCTGATTCCTTTTGATAAATTGCATGCCTCTAAAACAACATTATGTTCTAATAGGATGATTATCTGAAGGAACAACTACTGTGAACCTGGAAAACATCTTGTTTTATTTGAATCTATTTTTAAGCAACTATTTCTGTTATCTTACTAATGTGCTATGGAGTCTTCACCAGCTTAAGTTAATATGAATGTGATTCCATGCCCATCTACATGTATTTGTTTTTAAAAAAATCTTTTATATATCATTGTGCAAATGAGTTTGAGGCATAGCAGAAACTTTGGCAAAATTTTAGACTTTCCATCTAAATGATCTTAAATCACGTGGTATATGTTGGAATGCGTTGGGATGAGAGCACAGCAGTGACAAAGTATGCAGACAGCCTGCCTTCATCAGAAGTGTTTTCCATGTGGGCCATGCTGAAAAGTTGTCAGGGCAACTTTCCCTCCTCTATTCTGAAGGTGTTAAATGTCTTATATGCCAGGAACACATCATTCCCAGCCAAGTCTAGGGACTTTCTTTTACCAATATTGTGTTTCTTCCTTCCTGCCAGAAGGTATGAGGCAGAGAGCTAGTGAAGTTATACATACATAGGACAAACTAAGGTTGGTGCTGTATCTTAAAAATGTAGTTTATATGTCTATTAAAAAAAACCAAAACCTCAACATTTTCTTATAAGGATCATCTCCTTATTGTTCCCCCTTGAGGGCTTACCACATAAGGACTGAAAGAACCATGATCCTCAAATAACTTTACACTTTTTTGGTAGAAAATCATCATCTCTCTGCATGTGCTACAGCCATTAAAATTTCCATCAGAGATTACACATAAGAGAACTTGGGTGAGTTATAGAAGAATTGCAGGTGTTCAGGAATCAAACTTGGAGAATGAAATCAATATGGGGAGAGAATAGAAGAATGCAGGAGACCTGCTCCATGATTTCTAACTGGTTATCTTCATTTATAAGGCCCCAGGGGACATCTAGAGTTTGAAAGAAACATGAATGCTGGGCACATAGATTATGCCTACCACTACAGTACTAATGATGCTGAAGCAGAAAGATTACCAGAAATTTAAATGAAATCTAGGTGATAGAGTGAGTTCAGGTCAGTCTGGACTGCAGAGATATCTTATCTCAAAAAGAAAATACAAAAAGAAAAAAAAAACCAACATAAGACAGAAAGCAAGCAAGGAAAAAAACACAGGAAGAAGGAAAGAAGGAAGGAAAAGAGAAAGATATATATATATGTGTGTGTGTGTGTATATATATATATGGAGAAAGAGAGAGAGAGAGAGAGAGAGAGAGAGAGAGAGAGAGAGAGAGAGAGAGAGAGAGAGAGAGAGAGGAGATAGGCATTAAGCTAGAGAGGACAGGACAAAAGCAGAAGTGGTCTAGTTGCTCCTGGAAATAATTAATTCTATGTGTAGCAACTTTATCTAAACAGATAGAGAATTACAACTTGTTTATGCTCTTCATCACTTGCTTCAACTCTACTTCTTCCATATATTATCTACAAGCCTTACAGGAGGTATTTTCATATTGTGAAAATAGGTATCAGCTTGTCAAAACCAGCCTGGATCTGAATTTCCAGAGTTACCTACCATTTTCTCTGAATGCTTCAGGATTTAAATTATAAATTATTCATGGTATCTTTGCCCATTCTACAAATACATACACACACACTCACACACACACATACACACACACATACACACACACACACACACAGAGAGAGAGAGAGAGAGAGAGAGAGAGAGAGAGAGAGAGAGAGAGAGAGAACAAGATTTCACACTCTCATTTCTTTGTTTACCCTGACCACTCTGTCATAGATTCTCTGTCAGGAAAAATCCCCATTTGTTCTCCAATGTCTTCCAAACAGAAAAGGCCAGATCATCTTTTATGGAAATTCACTGACTCTGAGCTTGGCATTTTCTGTTTACATCCAATTTCACCTACGATTGTGGTGCTCACAGATGTCATGGTGATATCTATTTTTATATGAGCCTGATACTATGGGAGTCAGACATCTTTTTTGTGCTCATTTTTTAAATCTCAGTTGTGTGTACAGTACCCTTTAAAAGGAAATGCTTTTAAGTTGGTTCATTCTCTTATGTTCAGGAAAACATTGTGGAGAAATTAAGCTCTTATCCCTTTTTATGCTTGCATTATTTTTATTTAATTTTTACATATGTAATATAATTTGATAATGTTTCCCTTCCTTCACTTTTCCTACCCACTTCCTACCTACACAAATTCATGATCTTTTTCTTCTTCAGAAAATCATACAAACAAAAATCCATGAAAATAAAAATCAAAGCAAACACACAAAAAATAGCAAGACAAAAAATACCACCTAAACCCCAAAATGAAACAAAAAGTTCACAACTATGTAATATTTTTGTGTGTATTTGCTCAATACTCTGGTTAAGGAGCCTTTCTTGGTGTGAGGTTGATATTCCCAGTTATATTCAAATGGCTAAAACTGATTTTCCCTTTGCCAGAAAGTATCATTTTCAAATAGCTTCTTGGTTATGAGTGGGACTGCATGCCCAACTCCTTGTGTCTGTGTTAGGACCATGACTGGTTTGAATCTGTGCAGGTCGCTGTGCATGCTGTCACAGTTTCTTGGAGTTCACGTATGCAACATTCTTTTCTGGACAACGCTGTTTCCTTGGAGTCATGTGACACCCCTGGCACTGACATTCTTTCTAAGCCCTCTTTCTCAAGGAATTCTTGAAAAAAGGAATTTGATAAAAATCCTATTTAGAACTATGTAATCAATAGTCTCTAAGTTTCTTCATACTTTCCAGTTGTGGTTCTCTATGTACATTCTCTTCTATAAGAGAAGCTTCTCTGATATGGATGGAACATGGCACTGATCAATGAGTATATTAATTGGACATTAGGAGATATTTCCTTGCTGTTTCTTTAGCAGAATAATAGTAGAGGATTTTCAATATTAGAGCTGAAATCAACACAATTGAAATAAAAAGAACAATAGAAAGAATCATGAATCAAAGAGTTGACCCTTTGATAAAGTCAATAACATAGAAAAAAACTTATCTAAACTAACCAAAAAGCAGAGAAAAAGTATCTAAATTAACAAAATCAGAAATAAAAAGGGGACAACAGACACCCAGGAAATCCAGAGAATTAGCAGGTCATACTTTGAAAATCTATACTCCCCTAAAATGGGAAACCAAGAAGAAATGGACAACTTTCTGGAAAGGCACCATTTACCAAAATTAAATCAAGATCAAAGACCTAAACAGTCTTATAACACCAAAGGAAATTGGAGCTGTCAGTAAAAGTCTCCCAAATAAAAAAAAGCCCAGTCCCAGATGGTTTCAGTGCAGAATTCTACCAGACAATCAAGGAAGTCTCCCAAATAAAAAAAAGCCCAGTCCCAGATGGTTTCAGTGCAGAATTCTACCAGACAATCAAGGAAGAGTTGTCTTATTTGTATTTCCACCCTTGATAAGCCATGCTTATCATTCTTATCCTCTGTATAGTTATTGTTAACTCTTCCACATTTTAAATTCTTTTTACTGTGTTTTTTTTGATAAATACAAAATAAAGAAGGAAAAAAAATAAAAAAAATAAAAAAAACAATACTCCTCAAACTGTTCCATACTGTAGAAACTGAAGGAATATTGCCAAACTCTTTTTATGAGGCCACAATAACCCTGATACTCAAGACGCTCAAAGATACAGCAAAGAAAGAGAATTACAGACCAATTTCTCTCATGAACATTGATGCAAAAATTCTCAACAAAATTCTGGCACACGGAGTCCAACAACATATAAAAAAAGTCATTCACTACGATCAAGAAGGCTTCATCCAAGAAATGCAAAGATGGTTCAACAATGAAAAACTGTAAATGTCATCCTCATATAAACAAATTGAAGGAAAAAAATCACATGATCATATCGTTAGATGCTGAAAAAATTCTTTGAAAAAATCCAACACTCCTTCATGATAAAAGTCCTGGAGGGTCAAGAATTCAGGGAAAATACCTAAATATAATAAAGGTGAATTACAAAAAGCCAATGTCCAACATCAAACTAAGTGGAGAAAAACACAAAGCAATCCCACTAAAATCAGAAACTAGACAAGGGTGTCCCCTCTCTCCTTATCTATTCAACATAGTTATTGAAGTTTTAGCTAAAGCAGTAAGAGAACCAAAGGCGATTAAGGGGATATAAATTGAAAAATAAGAAGTGAAACTATTTGTATTTGTAGATGATATGATTGTATACATAAGTGACCCACAAAATTCTACCTGGGAACTTCTACAGCTGATAAACACCTTCAGCAATGTAGCAGGATACAAGATTAACTGAAAGAAATCAGGAGCCCTCCAATACACTAAAGATAAATGGGCTGAAAAAGAAATAAGGGAATCATCACTTTTTATAATAACTGCAAATAGCATTAAATACCTCAGTATAACTATAACCAAGATCTGTTTGACAAAAACTTTAAATCACTGAAAAAAGAAATTGAAGAGGATATCAGAACATGGAAAGATTTCCTATGTTCCTGAATAGGTAGGATCAACATAGTCAAAATGACAATCTTCCCAAAAGCAATCTATAGATTCAAGGCAATTCCTATCAAAATCCCAAAACATTTTTTTTTTACATTAAACCACACAACTATGAATACCTGATTTTTGACAAAGAGACCAAATATATTCAATGGAAAAGAGTATCTTCCACAAAAGATGCTGGCATACATAGATGGTAGTGTGTAGTAAAATGCAAATAGATTCAAACCTTTCACCCTGCACAAAACTCAAATCCAAGTGGATTAAAGGCCTCAACATAAACCCAGCTATACTGAACTTGATAGTAAAGATAGTGAGAAATATCCTCCAAAGCATTGCCACAGGTGACTACTTCCCAAACATAACACCACTAGCACAGACACTAAGAACAACAATCAATAGTGGGACCTCCTGAATCTTGAGAAGCTTCTGTAAGGCATGGTCACAGTCAATAAGACAAAACAACAGCCTACAGAAAGGGAAAAGATTTTTACCAAACATACAAATGACAGAGAATTGATCTCTAAAGTATATAGAGAACTCAAGAAACTAGAGCCTCAAATCCTAAATAACCCAATTAAAAAATGAGGTTCAGAACTAAGAAAGGAATTCTCAGCAGAAGAATAACAAATGGCTGAAAGCACATGAAAAAGTGCTCAACATCTTTAGCCATCAGAGAAATGCAAATCAAAACAACTTTGAGATAAGGCCTTACATCTGTCAGAATGGCTAAGATTAAAAACACAGATGACAGCCTATGCTGGAGAGGATGCAGAGCAAGGGGAACACTTCTCCATTGTTGGTGGGAGTGTAAGCTTGTTCAGCCACTCTGGAATGCAGTATGGAGGTTTCTCAGAAAATTAGGAATCCATCTCTCCAAGGATCCAGTAATACCACTCTTAGGTATGTACCTCAGGAAGAATTGTTTCTTAGTTCTATTCATTGAGCTGTGAATTTTAGAAAATCATTTCTCTTAACATCTGAATAATTTCCATTGTATAAATATACCATATTTTCATTATCTTTTCAGTTGATACACATTTAGGTTGTTTTCAATTCCTTGCTAGTAGGAATAGAGCAACAGTGAACATAGATGAGCAAGTATCTCTGTAGTGGAATATTTAGTCATTTGGACACATGGCTAAGTATAGTACACCTGAATTTTGAGGTAGATAAATTCCTAGCTTCCTGAGGAATGGTCACACTGATTTTCATTGTGGCTGAATCAGTTTGCACTCCCACAAGAAACGAATAGACATTCCTCTTTCTCTGAATTATTTTTTATTGAATAAATTATGCCATTTATTTTTATTGTTTTTGGCCATTCTAACTTGAATATGATGAAATTTCTCTGGTTAAGAAACATATCTATAACAGGTTGTTTCTTGTTGAAGATAAAGAGGCATATTCTCTTGGTTCTGTAAAGCTTCCTGGCAGGTTTCTCTTTCTTCTTAAAAAAGCATTCTTTCTTACTTCTTCTCTTATTGTCACATACTGATCTCTCATCTCCTTTCCTCAGTCTCCTTTATATTTGCCCTGTTTTAATATCCATGTAGCCATCTCTTCCACAGTTGCCTTTCTGCTCTCTTTGAATAGACCTGACACTTCTACTAAATACATCAAGACTATGAAGTGATTTTTTTTTATAAACCATCCCAAAGTTGTCTTATGATAGTTATAATTCTATACTTATCTGTAACATTAGAAATCTATGGTACTTATTCTTTTATTAAATTTTATATTTTTCAATAGGCTAAGACCATGATTAGTATAGTAACTAGCAGCTATTCAAAGGAGGACTTATTGAATGAGTGAGTGAATCCCAATCTTTTTTATAATTAAGATGTATAGACAATGAGTCAATTCTTTTCTTTTATAACAGAATTATTATAATCATTTTATTCTTTTCTTGACTAATCAATATTGATCTCTGATGCTTTTGCTCATATATACAGGTGTCGAGTATAGTGCCATCTGCCTGTGATTCTAGGAAATGTGAGCAGAATGATTGCTATGATTTCACCCTGGGGTATAAAGTACTTTCCAGGCCAACTTGTGGTATTGTATGAGACCCTTTCTCAATTAACTAAGAAAATATTTTTAAGTGAAAAATCCTCTTACTAATCCATCCTCTATATAAGTTAGAGAGAAATGTCAATTAAATACTCTATCAGAAATGTCTATTATGCCTTCACAACTGTGCTGTGATTTCTGTTTTTACTTTAGACTTCAAGATTCTTTCTTATTCTGTGATTATGCATCACCATACTTCTGACACCCAGAGAATGTCTGTTTCTTAGTTCATGGTATAGTTTTGTTGAATGAATAGATTCATGGTACCTGTTTCAGATATACTTGTTGAATAAATGGACTAATGGGTTCTGATGCAAAAGTAGCATTGCTCGCATGCCCTTTCTTTATACCAATACATGCTGGTCATTGGAGACTAAACTTCTGGGATTTAAAGACACAGGGAGTTTGGAGCAGAGCCTTTGACATATCTCTCCCATTATCTACAATAGTCACAAATTAGACTCTTTTTTGTCTTTGCTGTGGTATTTGTTTCTGATATTGAATATTCATCTGGGAAATTTGAGTAAGAAAAAAATTAGAAACTAGGAAAAATTGAAGATTAATGTCTTTATTAAGCCATCTTAGTCAGCCTGAATGGTTGCTTGTTGTGACTTATACCTTTAATCCAGCACTAAGTAAGCTAAGGCCAATCCAGACTTTATAATGAGTTTGTTTTGTTGTTGTTGTTGTTTTTTATTTGACTTTCTTTCTTTCTTTATTTATTATTTGGCGATTTTACACCATGCACCCCATCAAACTCAGTTATCAGACCTCTCAGATTGACGCTCACTCTTATGATCTCCACATTTACAAAAATGCCCATTTATGCTGCTCATTTACTTACTGGAACATAATTAAGCTTTTGAGGCCAACCTTGGCTATACAACTTTCTGGAAAAGAAGAAGAAGAAGAAGAAGAAGAAGAAGAAGAAGAAGAAGAAGAAGAAGAGGAAGAAGGAATGAAAGAAAAAGTAAATTATGTAGATTTGAACATTCTAGAAATTTATGGCAAATAACAAAATAAACAGATTTTAGACACATTAGATCTCAAATTTTGTTTCAAAAATAATATACACAACCGATTTAAGTTATTAATGTATCTTTAATACTAAATTCTTAAATAATAGAAGCTACCAATGCAGGTGGACTGTTTACATTACTTAAGATATTTCCAGGATTAACAATTTATAATCAGGAATATTTTACTTCTTTTTATAAATTTATCAAGTTCTTAATGAACTAGCAAATCCTATACATAAAAGATGGCAACAAAATGCAGATAAATATAGTAACATTAAGAAGAGAAAGGATATACTCAGTGGCCAACTCAGCAAACACAATTTCTGTATTCATTCACCACTGTCAGAAATAAAAAGTAACTTAAAAAGAATGACCTCCTAGGCTTTGTTACTCTTGCTGTTGTTTGAAGATGAATGGTTTGTGTTGTTGCATTTGTTAGACAGTAGCCATAAAAACAAATACCATTCAGTGTACAAAACAGTGGTGGTCAGTTATATTCATAGAAGTGTTCTTTAAGTAAAGTGTGTTTTGCATCACAGATAGGCTGAGGTCAGCTGATTTCCACAGGACAGCTCATCCTCTCCTGTCACTGGATGAGAGAGAGCATTGATGGATCAAACCTTTTAATAGCTGATGGAAAGGTTTCCAGGCCATAGTCAGTGTTTCCTAATAAAATCCAGGTCAAAAGACTTAACAAAATAATCAAACCCAAAGCTGAATTCTGAAAGAGAGTACATGGAAGCTATTCATAATATAAGAGCAAAATCCCAGTTACAGAATGTGTGACAATAAACAGCAGGTAGAAACCCAGGGAGGTTGCAAGTTGTCAGACTAAAATAGTCTACTAATAAAAAAGATATTTTTCTTATTATTCTTGGATGGAATCTGGCAAATTCAATTTAAGGTCTTAACACAAAAGACACAGTAAAGTGTTTTGGAAATCATGAAGTCAGCCATTGAGCTGACAGACCGTAAAATAGACTAATAATAATTCCCGCTTATGGGACCATCATTACCCTGAAAACTGCCAACAGAAACAGTTAAGAGGGAGTCTGTGACCCAAAATAAGACCTCACTACCCACTGAGGATAGCACTAGCATATTTAGAAGACGCTCTATATATACACCGCTGTTGACAGGAGTCCAGATTTTCTGTACATTACATGATTAGCCATTCGGGGGAAATCTTTACCCCAAAAAGCAGATATGTTCCTGAGGGAACTTTGTTTTTATGGACAATTCTGCAGGTCTCCCTTACCCCCACCACAATTACAACCCGAATACTGTGAAGCTCATCTAGTATTACTTCATCATTTGACTTTTTTTTGTTTTGTGGTATACCAAAGGAGACTCGGAGTCTAGATCACATCTCATTTCTTCTAAACCTGCTCTATCCAGACCTTAGCTTCCAATAACTCATTCATCCCACCCTAGTCTATTAATCCAGTTCCTAAACTTTTAGGATTCTAATTCAATAACAATAGAACACCTTTCTTTTCTGAACATTAAAGTATGTTTGCTGTCATGGAAAGCTGACTATCCTCAGATAACAAATTTTCTCAACACTTCTAAAATTTCAAAGGGGGGATGGAAAAAAAAATTCAGAGGGAAAGCTGAACACAAAGAAAATATATGTGTAGTAATCTTATTTGCATTTCCACCCTTGATAAGCCATGCTTATGATTATTATCCTCTATATAGTTATTGTTAACTCTTCGGCATTTTTTTTTAAATTCTTTTTACTGTTTTTTTTGATAAATACAAAATAAAGAAGAAAAGAAAAAACAAAGCCCATTGGTGGGAAAAGAGTATTCTTTACATCATGTCATGATTCTCATACCACTTCTCCTCTTTTTGTATGTAATCACTTACCATAATTCTCCTCCTATCAGCAAATATAGGCCGTCCTGCTTTTGTATACTTACCATCCCCAACTTAAACTCCTCAAATCTTTTCTTCATGATTTGCACTCTTTGCTAATTAATTTTCTGTACAAAATTATCAACATCATACTTCTGAATGAACTATCACACACATGACTGACCTTAAGCTGGCTTTCCTTAATATCTTGAAGAAACCAACAAATGCTCTACTCTTTAAGACTGTGTGACTTGACAGGGCAGTCCCAGCCATTTTGTCTCTCCTGACAGGTTTACATGTCTCTATGACATGTGTTCACCTGTGAATAACTAGCAATCTGAGCCATGCCTATGGAAAAAAAAGCTTCTTTTCCTCCCCAGATCTTAATTAGAAGACTCAGAACATCTTTGTCTTGTATCCACAGCCATGTGAACCACATGCTATTGAATGTTCATCAACTTTTAGCATAGTAGACAAGCAGAAGTTTCATTTGTTATGCCCTGAATATATCTTCTGATTTCTTCTGCCTTTGTCTCCATTCTGTACAGAGTCTCCTTTTGTTTTGTCTTTTGGACACCTGCCAACACATTTGTTTGATCTTTAGTTATATTTTAAATTGTTTAATATTATTACTTTTATGCATATGTATTATACAAATGTATATATGTGTACCACTTATGTGCCTGGTTCCTGTGGGAGTATATGAGAAGGGTGCTAGAGACTCTAGAATTACAATTACAGAAGGTTAGGATTTGCCCTGTGGGTGCCAGGAGTTGAACAGAGAAGAACAACCTCTGCTCATAAGCACCAAGCCATCTTTCTAGCCCTGATTTTTAGATCTTTAGTTATTTTTTGATCATTCTTCAAACTACCCATTTTCTTTTTATTCCCCAACCCCACTAGTTTGAGTAAACTGAGGCAGACACCAGACATAAATCTGCACTTCCATATTTATGTTACTTCATTTCTACCCTTCTTTGACGCTAATGGGTAGTGTGATATTGGAAAACATTTTGGTGAGGTCTAAGAAGTACGGTAACACTGGTTTGGTCAGAATCTTTCAAAAATATTGTTACTTCCTGGCTATCATTGCATGCAGAGCACTGGGATAAATTCTCATTGCCCATTGCTGAAAAATCACACACCGTATTTTATGATCCCTTGAAAATGAAAAATGCTTGTGTGTGGAGGAAGCAGCTCATACTTCATCATTCCTAGCCACTGAGCTCTAGCTTCAGAGGTTTTTCTTAGGCACAGTGGTGGAGTACTACCCTCCTGTTCCAGAATACTGACCAAGAGGGGGCGGGGGCTGAGCATTGTTCTGTCAGTTGTTTCCACTAGAAGACTGATGGCTTGCATTGCTAATCCCCTGAGCCCAACATTTCTGGATTTATTTATATAAGCAAACCCACTGTGGAGGACTGCAACCTGACACACAGCCCGCTAGTTTTTATTAGCACAATCATTCTTGCTTCCTCCATACAATCAAAATACAGTAAAAAATCGAGACAATAACTAAAGTTTGAAAATATATTATGGAAACAGGATTTTTACATAAGTTTTATTGAGGATTATGTGCTATTGATCACTTTCACTGAAATGGTTTCCAAGACCAATGTGGCCTGTGTTGATTTAAACTAAATGTGCTTTTTAACAATGCTTTTCCTTCAAAGGTCTAAAATGAAGTTTGGCAGTTTAACTTGAGAAAAATGATGTAGTAAATATAAAAATGACATTTGATAGTTTATGTTGTTTTTATTTTGAAAAGAGTAGTTATTTTAATAAAATATTCATAAGGATTTCCCTTGTGAATTCATAGCAAAATGATACATTTTCACAGCATTTTTCTATATTTAATTTCATTTGTAATAGAGTCAGAAAGGCACAGACCAAGTAATAAAGGGTATGGAAATAAATCTATGCCTTCAAAATTCATTTGAATTGGCTGAGTGGTTTTGATAAGGCTTACAAATGACCACTATTCCTTTTACTTTGGGTTAAGATTAAAAAACAAGCTAGGAAAGAACAATGGCATGCCATTTCCATTGAAGTGTATCAAAACAATAAAAAGCCAAGACAAGCAGTAAAACATAATACAGCTTAACGTTCCAAAGAACAGATAAGCCAGGCTGGGAATTCTTTTCTTTGCTTGAATGTATCATGTTATATCACACAGTAAGAAATCTGCTGTGAATGCAATAGCACAGAAAAGCCATTTAAGTCTGTGTATTGCTGTAGTGTTACAGCAAATGAACCTTTCTTGCATCTTTACTTCAAGGTAGGCTAGGAACAATGGAGTATCAAGTGTGTCCATACCAAAGACACCATTTTCTTCCAATTAAGGAAGAGAATAAGAGAATCTTTTTAAATTGCATGTTTTAACAATATAGTTATTTTTACAGCATATTTCCCTGGGCCATTTTGCTCTAGCAAAATACACATAGGAATTATTAGTGAGCATATCCTGTGGATTTGGGGTGCCAATAAAAGCTGATAAAGATTAGAATATGTTTAAGAAATAGTTTTCCCTTAAAGGGCTTAAAGTCCAGGTAAATTTATAAACATGCTTATTTTATTCTTTCTTTATGCTGGCTAAGAAACCCTTTATGGGATGCACATGCTTCCCATCAGATCTCGACAAAAGCATTTGCATTTTGTGTCCCTTTGTTATGGGGTACCATTTCAAGGTTGTTGTAAAGTTAAGACATTTTTATGTAGCTGAATCCAAACATATAATGGTTGATCCCTATTAACAATTTAGCATTATACAGCTAAAATCAAAGAGGCTAAAGAGGTTAGACTGACAGCTTGATTAAAAAATACAGGTTACTGGTTGGTACATTCTTCTTACTGTTTAACATACTTCATACAATTTGCAAGCTCAATTTTAAATAGTCTACATTCTTTACTATGCCTTTTCAAAACATGGTCTTATCTTGTTTTGAAGGATGGCCTCAACCCCACTGTTTTTAAGTTTTTTCTGCCTCACCTTCCATTTGAGTTACGTCTGTATTCCACAATACCCTTCTTCAATTGGCATCCAAATGCACAATTCAAATTTCATGGGCAAATCTCAATGTACATATTTGGGAGCTATGGATATAGCTGAATGATAAACCATTTGTTTTGTACTTCTAGAGCTATAAAACAAATAATTACCTACTGATGATTTTATATTATTCATCCAGAAAAGTATTCATATATCTCAAATAAGAGTAAATGTGTTATTCCTGTACTACCAGGAATGAAGTCATCTTTACCTAGTCAGAAATATTGTCAGAGATCAGAAGGTTACTAGGAAAAGCTACTGAATGGAGTAAAGCTAACAGTGTGTGTGTGTGTGTGTGTGTGTGTGTGTATGTAGTCTATAACCTTAAAACACATGTTCCAGTATTTCTTCCATTGGTAGGATTGAAATGAATGTTGGTAAATAACCTGACAAATCTAAATTATGAAGATTCATTGACTACATTTTATACTTTGCTCAATTTTCTCTATCTCAGTTATTGTGGTGATTTATTATGTATCAAATAAAGATTGTGTAAAGATCAGAGGACAGAGCCAGTCACAGAATTAGCTATAGAGGTCAGGCAGTGGTGGCACACACCTTTAATCTTAGCACTCAAAAGACAGAGTTTCAACTATATCTCTGTGACTTCAAAGTCATTCTGAACTACAAAAAATTAAAGGCAATGGTGGCACAAACCTTTACTCCTAGCACTAGGAAGGTTGAAATAGGAAGTAATATAGCTGGGCAGGAAAAGTAATATAGGCAGGAGAACATAGGAGTTTAGCCCTTTCTCTTTTGGCTGAGGACTCAGACATTCAGTCTGAGGATTCTTGGGGACAGGATCTTCCCCTTTTGACCTAAGGATTCTGTATCCTTAATGTTCTGAATGGGAGAGGATGTAATGAACAATGTGCTATTCAACATCTTGGCCCTTCATTAACTTTCAACATGACTAATTACATATTTTATTGAAATAAGAGGAATCTTTGTGCTTAGAACATTAAGAACACTGATCTAAGATTCCTTTCAGTAAATTTAAGAGAATCATAAACTTAAGCAAATGTTAATTCTTGAGGTCATAATTAATTTTATCATTTTGCCTTGCTTTAAATGTCAAGCCACTTTTATTATATGTTAAAGAAAACAAAAATACAATACTGAAAATATAGCTTTGCTGTGTTTCGGTATGTTTCTAGTCATCAAAATAGTTTGAATAGTCTTTATATTATGAAGACAGAAAGAAACAATAAAGAAAAAACAAAGAGAGACCTTCAGAAAGAGAATGAGAGAGAAATAAGAAGAGGAAGAAGAAGAAGAAGAAGAAGAAGAAGAAGAAGAAGAAGAAGAAGAAGAAGAAGAAGAAGAAGAAGAAGAAAGCATTAGCACACGACATCTGGAAGTATGTGATGGAACAAATTACTGGAATTAATAAATTTAATGTTTGTACAAGGATTTAAACTTTATAATTAGAAAAAATATATCATGTTCAAAATTGTTTATCATACTACAGACACCTGACTTTTGTCTCGACACTGTAATCTTTAATATCCCATATATCATGTTTCAAAGTGATTTCAGTATTAGCTTTTGTTGCTGACCTTTATACAAGGGATTACACATTAGAAGAGACAGTCATCCTACAAATATGCTGGGTATGATGAAACATGATGAGAAGAATGTAGGAAATGCATACTTTGAAACAAGTCTACATCATTATAGAAACAGTATCTCCCTCGCAGATTATAAAATATGGGAAACACCAAAACTGTTTGGAACAACTGAGTTCTTCCTAAAGTAGAACTACAGAAAGCTCTGAACCTACATCTATCCCAACTTTTAGTGTCTTCAAACATTTCTTAATGGCTGTAATGCTTCTTCAGCAGCTATTGGATGATGTGTCTGAATCTGGACTTCAGAATGCTAACAGGTGCCATGTGTAACATTCTGGCATTGTGCACATTTACAATACTGAATGAAACACTTTTTTTCTTCAAAGCCTAGTTGTATATGTATATATACAACTGTCTCAATGTGATATATATTTATATATGTAAATATATATATATATATCACTGAGACAGATTTACTCTGTTGCCCAAAGCTGTCTTTGAATTCATGGATATGCTCCTGCCTCGGTATTCCAAATGCTGATATTTCTTTCAGTCATGAGACAACATACCTTACTCCAGTTTTAATAAACTACTGATAAGTTTATCAGTATAAACTCATCAGTGTCTCAATATTTAATTAAACTTTCTCATTCTGGAGAATGCAAATGTGACATTTGCCTTTGGCAGATCCTCTGGGATTTGTCAGTGAATAACCTCATGGTGCAAACTGAAGACTGTCACATGTGACATGAGTTAGATAGTCACTAAATTCAATTATAGAGGTACTGGAAGATTTCCTTTCAATGCACATAGTAATGCTGATCAGTTCCTGAAAAATAATCAATAAAATAAACAGGTTATTTTTGATTTTTTTTTCGTTTTTTTTTTTTTTTGCCATGAATCACATCTTGGCAGTGTGTTCACATAGAGACTACAGATTTGTGTGATGCTGCTCAACCCTTTAATTGAACCCAGGTTGGTTTCCTTTAGGTCTCTTCATGCTGATCATGCTGAGTATTAAATTAGAGAGACCTGATGCCCTATAACTTCATATGGAACCATTTTCCTATCATGCCAAATATCTTGATTCATTCACTACTGCAAATGTACCAAAGAGGAATCTTGTCCATTTTTCATATTGTCCACATCATCATTTTTAACACATCTTGAAGTCAGTACTTGTCAGACTGTTTTCCAGTTGCCATTAAGACAGCCATTGTCATGTCACAAAGTCCCTAAAAGGCTCAAAAAAACAGTGACAAGAAATCATAGGGAAACATTCCTGAGCCAACATTGACATTTGCTTTTTTCTGTTGCAAGAGAAGTGTCTGTTATTGGAAGATACAGATGGAATTAAAATTTATAATTCTGTTTCTGAAGATTATTGTCCAGGATTTTCCAATATCTTTCAATGTAATCACAGGGGCACTTAATTTAAAAAACAAAAAAGAGGATACATTAAAATAGGTCAGAGTAGTACCACATGTGGGAAGGACCAGGATTTTACCATTGCTGTACTGAGGAGAAAATATTAAATAATGAAATCCCTCCAAGAACTGAAGAAAAAAAGAAATGGTGTCTGAATGAGAGAGAATTATGTCCTCAGGGCCTATGACTCATTAATATATAAATCTTAAGAGTGGATTGACAGCAAATGAAATGTCACCTAAATTTAATTAAATCTGAAAAAATAGAGTCTGGTTCTAAAGAAGTTTATTTTTTTTCTCTTCTTACAGAATAAATAATTAATGCAATACCATGATATACTAAAGTAAGAATAAATGTTGTTTCATAGTGAATTTTTAGTTATTTTTATTGATGTATCCACTAAATATGTGTGTCATAAAAATCAACACATTCCAAAAGTAATTTTTCTTTTATCTGTCTCTCACTTTCTACATTAAATTTCTTTCTGGTTCTGTCCTAACTTGTTTCCGAAGGAAGAGAGGCCATTCTGTTTCTGTTTGAATTAACTGACTTTGTATGGATCCTACATATGATTTATTGCTCTTTGTTTAAATGTGTGAAGTCTTATCTTGAGAGAGACGTGCTTAGCCTGAAGGTTTTGCAATTTCGGGCCCTGAAAATCTGTATTATAGAATTGGAGAGAAGTTCAGAATTCACTAACTTATCTTTATGTAGACATCAACATTAATGCTCTAGACAGATATTGCCTCTATCTTTTTGCATTTCTCCAGTCTCCTGGGAAAACATTTTCAAAGCACATTAAAATAATGTGAGGTTGTGTTTCAAATACATTAAAATGTATTTTTTATGTCTCATTTAAGTTCTACCTAGTCTATTTTACATCCCGTTTCTATTCTTGTCCTTGCAGTGAGATAGGGCTGCTTTACTTCTTTTGTAGCATCTTCTTTTACACTTCAAATCATCTCCAAATGGTACCCTCATCGAGTCAGTTTATCCTTTCCTGGCTGATTAATGGCTAAGTTGTTTTCTCAAAAGCTAAAAAAAAAAAAAGTGGTTATTCCCTTCTTTTCCTTGGATACACTCCAGAGTTCTATTGTTGAGCTCAGTGCTGATTCATTCTATTTCCAGTAACTGCTTATAAATGGAAAGATAGAAAGATGTCTCACTTGCTATTATCTGTGTCATTGTTCCATATCTTACAATAGTGTTACATTAAAGATTTAGATTAAAACCTACTCTTCAGAGCTTTCTTGCAAGCACAATTAAAAACATAATATCCATTCCAAAATGAATTTATTTGACCTTTCATAAGAACAAATATAGTCTAGGTGAAAGACTAATGAACTGGGAATCATGAAATAAAATTTTAACATGGTTCTTCCTTTAGATGGGTCTTAATTCAGAATGAGACCATCAATGTAAATAGTTTATTATCACAAGATATTGTCCATTATTTGGTGAAGGTAGCCTAAATATGGTGCTTGTAAAGTTAATTTTCTTCTTGTTGTGATAAAGTATCCAGCAAAAGAAGCAATGGTTTATCTAGTCTTGTTGTTTGATGGTATGGTCTATCACACAGGGACAAAATTGTGGTTGGAGCTAGTAGCAGCTAGTCAGTCTGCATCTACAGAGAGAGAGAGAGAGAGAGAGAGAGAGAGAGAGAGAGAGAGAGAGAGAGAGAGAACAACATTGGCATTGCACTTGCTTCACATTTTTTTAATTTATCTCTAACTGTAGCCTATAGAATGGTGCCCCCAACATCAGAATTTTGTTAAACTTTTCTGGAAATGGCCTTATATAGTCATGTCAAGAGGTAAGTCTTCTCTTGTTCTCTTGCATACAAATCTAGTCAATCTGACAAGATCTGTTATGGAATTCATGAAAACTATAAATGATTTGAAATGTTGTTTGATTTCATCTCAGATAGGATATCTTCTAATTAAGACTATTGAAATCAGCCAAAAAAAAATACCCTAAGCAATTGTTCCAGATATTCTCTTCTTCTTATCAAGTCACATGTTTACATATTTTCTCAGAAGTATTATTTAGGGATTAACTCTCTAATCTCCAAAGCAGTATTGTTCTCAAGTGTTAAAAAACCATAAAATTTAATTGTACTGGTTTTTATGATATCAATTTGAATTTCTATGACTTTTTGTGAAAATATATTTAACATTGACACTGATATTAATATTAACTATAAAGTTATATAGATGTGAAAAATGGAAATTAATGGATGAGTCAGAATGAAATGTTAGAAAATGCTTAAAATAAAAATAAAAAGCTCTAGGAGTGATAAATATTAAAAATATAATTTTCAACAAATTGAAGCAAGGTACAACCATCTAAATCATTTGCAATAATTTTAAATACATTAAATATGTTTTTGATGTTTAAATGTTAAAATAAGTAATTACTTAAATTGGATGGTGACTATTTTTTTCTTGCAAATCTACTCATAATTTTGTTTCTTGTAAAATTTTTCTGGCTGATAGCTGGAAACAGCTGAAATCAACCTAGAGAAACATTGTGGAAATACTGCCCAATATAAAGATTAACAGTCTTGTACTTACTAAAAAGAATCAACGTTTTTCTTTTCATAATGTTATACCTTTATCATAGTCTAGTGATGTTTGATGTTAATGGGATTTTTTTTTTATCCTTTTGAGGTTTAACATCATTTTTGGTTTATTTTTCTTTTACATTATTTTGATGTTTTAGATATGAGGATATAGTGGTGGGTTTCAAATATTAATTTAAAGTCTCCAGTTATAATGCAGTGCATCATTTCTTTAAGAAAATCTCTATCAGCAGCTGCATTTCCTGTTGAAGAGGAGAACCTAAAGGCTGGATATGAACTGATGAGGATGGATTTTTTTTTAATCCTTTAAGATTTATTTCTGGTTAAAAGATTTAATTTAATATAGTTTTCCATTTTTGGACTATTCTATCCAATATTCAGATTATCAAAATTAATTCCACTAAAATTTGGCAATCCACTCTTCCTAAAAGGGGCAAATAAAAAAATCTTATATGTCTACCTCTAAATTGGGATTGATTTGTGAAAATGAATAGGCATAATAAGTAAAATAACTTAATTTCTTCATCCACTGAAGGTCCTCTATATTTTATTCTATTGTAATGCTTGACATGTGTAGAGATTTATTTTGTTGAATTTTATTCAAAATGAGTTTGTTATGGGAAATTAGAGGATACAATTTGTTAACATCCTGGTAACAAAGCAGCTTCTGACAAGGACATTTTATAGGAGACAAGGTAGAGCAGCCAAAGTGTGTGGCCCTGTTTCTTCACTTCCAGGATGTATAAAAATCATTCTAAGATTTAAAAAAAAGAGGTGCAGGGGTCAGCTTCAGTGGTGGCTGTCAGAGTATCACCTTGGGTAGCAACAATTCTTGGTGACACACAGGTGGAAAGAGAGTCAGAGATGGCTCACCATTAATTCTTGAACTTCAAATTAGTGGACAATGGTTCAGTCTAGACACCAACTAGTTTTCTTCCTTCAGGAGCCCTAGCTACTGACAGGCCAATATCATCTATTATTTTTAATTGGGGAGAAAAATGCCACTGTTAGAGTGACATACCACATCACTGTGGCTTAGCATTGTGATCGGGAGGAAGTATGCTAGCCAAGTGGACTTTCCTTTTGTATTCAGTTCATTTTTACACAGACAGGAAGAGGTGAGAGGAGAAACATAAATGTCAGACAGAGTGAAGCAAAAGACTACTTCTCAGCAAAGGTAATTAGGGGCACCTTTCTCCACCCTGTACTAGCTAGAGAAGGCTCATTCTGGGTGACATAGTCCTTTGTTCTGTTTTTAAGAGTCACAGACTATAGTTTGCTTTCAGAAGAAAGCTTGGCCCTCTGTGATTAAATATTTATCACAGCAAGAAGCCAGTATTGGGACTAAGTGCTTCCAATTAGCCTCTACATAACTGACTATTGAGAAGTGTGAGTATTTTAACAGGAAGGGCCCAATTGAAACACTGAGTGGCCATTTTTTTTTTTTAATTTCTCCACTAAGCCCACTGTAAAGGTTCTTGTGTGTGAGTAGACTTACACTTGTTAATAGCCTCCTACACTGTTAACTTGAGGAGGCCACTATGGTGAACCCATCTCTCCATGTCAATTAAAATACAACTTAGTGTAAATGTTCTTCATTTCCAAACAGATTTAAGAAACCATCAAATATGAGAATGGTGAATGCCAAGACTAAAATACTTATATAAGTTGTTCACCAAAAGAAAAAGTTGGCTCAGTTTCTAGGCAATGATAAACTTTGTGAAGGCAGGAATACATTCTCTCTGGGTTTTCAATAGTCAGTCTAGACAAAACACCTTTGTATGCGGGACACTAACAGCACTATACTTACTCATAGCATTCAAATGACAGGTGATTGCTTTCAGGAGAAAGTTATTTATTTTTATTTTTATATTTTTTAAGGATACAAAATAGTATAAACATAAACATATAGTACAAAATAGTATAAAAATGATGAGATTGTGATCAAACTAGTATATTATAATCATCTGGAAACAGATGCCTATTTTGAGGTTATGATATAATTACTTTCTTCCTCCCCATCCTCTCTCCAAAGCCTCCTTCCTATGTACCTCTCCCTGCCTTCCTTCAAATTATGGCTGCCTTTTTCACTAAAAATATATGATTGCATGAATATATGTATGTACATATACATTTCTGAATATAAACTGTTCAGTCTATATAATGTTACTTATGTGCATGTTTTCAGGGCTGGCCATTTGGTACTAGACAACAAATTCACATTGTTGTGCTCTTTCCTGATGAGAAAGACCTATCTTGCTCCCAGCTTTCCCCAGTTGCCTACATTTTTTTATGTTGGGTTAAGACCTTTCAAGCTTTTCTCAGTCCATTTTTGCATGCTCATTGGTGTTCTTCTTCCCAGCTCACATCTGGCAAGTCATGTTGCTGATACTTTATTAGTGTTACATCTGATGTTACAAGGACAAAAACTCACAGCAAACTCCCTGATCCTCTGGTCCTTATGATCTTCCCTCCCCCCCCCGCCCCTCTCCCCTTAGAAATGTTCTTTCAGTTTTGGGTGTAGAGTGTTTGGTGGATGTATCCACTTGGATGGGCTCCAAAGCTCTGTGTTTTAATTTTTTGTGATTTTCTGCCATAGTAAGAGATAGCAGTTTAGTGACCCCGTATAGTAAAGTTTGGGCATGATATAAATTTAACAAAATATGTTTTCAGAGAGAAATGATGTTTCCCACCTCATATGTCTAAAAATATGTGGATTGAATTTTACAAAGCAATAGTTTAATGCATAAGTTATTCTGTTTAGCATGAGCCACAGTATCTTAGTTTTTCTTGTGATTTGAAAGTGAAATGTCTCATGAGTTTGAACACTTCATCTCCAGAAGGTGGCACTCTGCTGATCCATTGTGAGAACTTTGAAAAGTGGGACCTCCTTGTTGGTATGTGTAGGTCACAGCCTTTGATGACTAGATTGATTGACCTCTTGGTCTAGTGTAGTTCTCAGCTTCTTGATCTATAAGATGAGGGGAACCGTGACCTCAGGCTCCCATAACAAAATACTTAAGTCACCTTAGTAACAGATCTTTTCAGCTTTGGATAGCCTCCTCTGAAACTGTGAGCCAAGTTAACCTTTGTTCCCTGAACTACATATTTCTGCTATTTGGTCATAATAATGAGTAATCTAACTAACACACCATCAACAGACAATCTCCTGCAGTAAGGAAGTAGTACATGTAGTAATGTATAACTTAGCTTAGTTCTCAAGTGAAATTCTTTAGTCTCTTCTGTTCTGTATGGACAAATGTGTTTGCTGAAATTTCTGATTTATTATAGAGACTGTTCTGTGAAAATAGCTTGCATAAATAACCTGCCCTTTCATTGACAAAATACTGGTCTTTATGTCAGCCTCTATGTTTAGATGATTATAGTACTAGATATTCTCATAATTCTCATTTGGAATTCTGAGTCCCTCATAGTTTCTGTTTACTATGGTATTCTTGATACTAACATTCTTACATTCACATAAGAATTCTTACTTAAAGTAGCAAAAAGAAACATAACAAACATGAACTCTCATTTTCAATATTTTTGAAATATTTTGAAACATCCTGATGTTTCATAAAAATACATGAAAGTGTACCTATGTCAATACTTTCTATGTACTTCTTGCAAATTCATTGTGTTATAAATATCAACTATTCTGAAAATGTGAGGCTCAAGATACTGAACATAAAATGGACTGAAAATTTAACTTGGAAAGTTGTTATGAACTGTTTTCAGGTGTAGACACACCAGGCTTGTGCTGTGTTTAATATTCTCATAATGTGATTCAGGGATAAAATTTTAAAGACTAAAACAGAAGAAAACAAAACAAACAATGAAACTCCAGGAGAGCAGGTTAGTATTTCATTGAGTACAGAACCTCATGAAGGATTTCTGTGTATCCTAAAGAAGGTAAGCTGGTTAGTTTTTGCAAACTTGACACCAACTAAAGACAAGGAAAGATGGTGCTTTCCTTGTGAATTGTCTCTATAAAATTGACTTTGTGGGCATGTCTGTGAAACATTTTCTTGATTAATGATTGATATGGATGGAACAAGCCCATTTTGGGCAGTGCCACCCCTGTGTAGTGGTCTTGGATTGGATAAAATAGGGAGCTAAAGAAAGCCATGGAGACCAAGCCAGTAAGTAGTACTCCTTCACAATTTGCTACCGTTCCTGCTTCTAGGTCACTGTCTTGTGTTTCTGTCTGGGCATCTTTTGTTATTGGGTTATGTAGGTATAAGTCAAATAACTTTCTTCTCTCACAAGTTGTTTATTGGTCAGTGTGTGATCACAGGAATGGAAGTCAAACTAGGACAGAAGGATGTGTGTTCAATAGATGGGCAGCAGGGTCAGTCCAGGAAGGAGTGAGTGATGTATGATCATCACCCTGGATACCATGCTTTGAGTGGAAAGGTGACTCTTGCATCTCTGCCTTACTCTTGGTTTCAGTTTATAGGAAGCTAACATAAGCACTGCTGGCTAAGAGATTCAATTTGGTATGGTAGGAGAGCATTTTTTCTTTCAGAGACAGATATTCTCAACCAACAAGGTAAAAGTGGCACACAAGTGTAGAGTCTGATAGCAAAATGAGGTGACTACTTTTTCTGGGTACAAAATGGTATGGTTGGTGAGATTGAGGTGGCAATCCAGAAGGCAAAATAGGAGTGAGTTGTTCATACTCCCAGATGAAAATTTCAGTTTGGAACTATGTTGCATAGCGTAATAATTTAACATAATGTTCCTGTCAAGTTATAAAAAATAAATGTGGAATATGGCTCAACTACTTAATACTTTTCCCCACCATAAAACTGATCAGTGTTCTCTATTGTAATTGTTTTGCCTGTGCAATGGCATTTACCTGAGATGCAGTTTCACATTACATGCCTAGTGCTAACAGTTCAAGTTGTGATTCCACTAACATAATTATTATAAGTTTTTATTCAATAAACATTACTAGATTGGATAAAATGTTCAATGAGAGTGTTTGTCTTTATGATACATTCATTTTCTTCCTTTGATTTGAAAGAGTTTCACAACACATACTAATAAACACCAAAGTAAAACTGTACACTGATATCAGCCAAAGGGTTAAAGTGACTTAGCTGAAAATCACAACCACTGAGCAGCTTGGAATCTGAAGCACCTTGGACCTTCACCTTGGAGCCCATTCCCTCCAGAGGAACACCTGACCCAGTCTTGATGTTGGGATGAGGAAAGCAGATTTGCCTGGAGTGGATACTGAACTAAGCCTCCTTGGGGCCAGGGACCTCCTGCCCTTGCTAGGGAGGAGATAAGGAGATGGAGAGAAGAGAGAGAGAGACTGGGAGGGGTATGAGAGAGAAGGGAGTTTGAACAAGGGGATTCATGGATAAAAAATGAGACATTATTCATAATAAAAATGAAAACAGAAAAAAACTCTAGTTATTAGGTCTCATCACCTTCAGAGCCTGCTAGTTCTTGTAGAGTATTCATACAGTAGGATTATAAAAGGAGAATGAACATTGGCCTTTTTAAATTTTTGAAATTCACTCAGTAAATACCCCATAAACTTGCATTAGGGAGATGTTTCCATTAGGCAGCAAGTCACTGAGGAAAGAAGAGGCATTTGCCCAATGGCTGTGGCTGTCAGTCAAAAAGGTTAGGTTCTGTGATTCCTGGAAGAACAGATAACACTGAAGTAGAGATGGAGGTCAAGAAGAATGAGAAGTGAAATAAATGTATTAAACCCAGACTTTCACAATCATACTCCATTTTATTCAATAAATCAGTCACCATGTATCAATATTTATACAATTATAAATAAATATGCAGTATTTTGTAGGATGGGTAAATTTGCCTAAACAGCAAATATTCAATGTCTCTTAAATACATGTAGCTTTCCACCATTATTTTAAAATGTGAAGTTCTATGAGTTACAAGATGGCCTTGTGGTTGCTTTGTATACCAACAAAATAAACTCCCTGGTTTCTCATTATGTGTCTGTGTAGTGTGTCTAGAATTTCTTTAGATCCACCATACTTGAGTAAATTTTTAACACATGTAACAAAGATTAAATATACAAACACAGTTAAAGTCATTGGAACCAAAGAATAGCTGAACAAAGGTGATGGAAGATAAAGTATGGAATGTGTTGTGCAGATAGGCATCTTCTGAGTTGGAGGCTATATAATAAGCAATGCAAAACCAGTGCAAGACTGCCCCTCAAGATCAATGTCATGGCTGTGGTCATCCATCACATCTAACACCAGCAGGAAGCAATCAATGGCAATCCATCTCTTTCCTGTTGGATAATTGATTTTTTTAAAATGTGTGGTTGATCTTTTTTCATTTTAAGAAACTGTCACTGAATAATACAGTAGTTTCAAAGGTAGAGGGACAGGGATTGGTTGCATTGACAAAAACTTAATGATATTAGATATAAGCATACTATCAACCCTGACTGTTCCTGAGAAGAACTAGGAAGTTTTAGCCTTTGGTGTTTTCTTTTATTTTCATGTTGTTTATTTGACCCATCATTGTAGCTGAACACAGTACCTTTAAACTCACTAAAATTTCCACTGAAACTTGATGATATGATAGGTCCTGGTATTTTTACCTTCATATCTGTTCACTTTTGGAGACAATGAGGAAGCACACATATAATTTTCTGCATACAGTTGGATGCTGAACACAGAATTTAAAATATGCCATATAAGTGTTATGCCATCAGATAACATGCAGTCTGTTTCAGGTGGAGATATATAAACACTGGACCATTGGGTGACTCATAATTTTCTTTCCAACTTCATATTTCATGTACTTTTAATTATGCCTCACATTAATTTGGTCACTCATGACAGAGGGTCTGATTAGTAGGTTGAGTGGATGAGACTGTTTGCTGTAGAATCTTGTTACATAAACTAGAAACTAGAGCTCATATCCTAGATCATATGTAAAAGCATTGTGTGTTCTAAAACTCACCTATAACTCCAGTGATAGAGAGGAAGGAAGAGAATTACTGGGGCCTGCTGGCAGCCAACTTAACTAAAAAGGCAAAATTGAGTTTCAGGGAGAGATGATACCTCAAAGACACAGAATATATTATGTATAAAAAAACACAAAATAAAAAAGAGGTTTTGTTTTCTTTCTAATTCTTTCTCTCTCTCTCTTTCTCGTTACTGCAGTTGCCAGAAGAGGGTAATGGTTAATGGTTACAGGTGATTGTGAGCCATCTGATGTGGGTTGTGGGAATTGAACTCTGGCCCTCTGCAATACATGCTTCTGAGCCATTTCTATACTTGCTAATTTTATTTCATATTTTGATGTGTAATCAGTGTTCCTTTTGATTGCTTTATCAGAACTAGTTATTTCTTCTGTAACTTGGAAGGCTCTTATCAGTAGAGGTCATTAAGGCCACAGAATCGCTCACCCTTAGAGAATACAGTGGGCAACTTTCATCCTCATAAATCTTCCTCTCTGTGTGATATAATCTTTGTCTCTCTCAATCTGTCTTCTCCCTGTGATTTAATATAATGCCATCATTAATCTGCAAAGTCAACTCTGCACTCATAGAAAGTAGATGTTTATGTTGATATTCCCATTTGCAAGTACATGAGCCATAGCAAGCTCACCCAAACATGATGCTTTGCAAGCATTCAACAGAACTGCTCTCCAAACCTATTCTTGCAACTTCAATGCACTCAAAAAGCTGCTTAACAATGCCTTCTTCCCGAAGAATCTTTAGTTTCCTTATATTTCCCCCTTTCTCCTAGTGACTTTATTCACACATTAAATGGAATTTCTCTTCTACCCCAAATTTTGTAACATGCAAAATGAGAATGTTTATTTTTCTCCCAACTCTAATGACTACAAATGCTGTTCTTGGAGGAAAAACTTCAGATAAAACAAGAAATCACTGGGTGCGAGAGTGGCTTTGGTGGACGCTGGGCAGAGAATAACCATATGAGTTTGGGCTAGCTCTGAATCCCCTGAAGAATCAAGAGCTCAGAGTATTGAAAGCAGAAAGCAGAGTAAGTAATGAGAAAAGAGTTAGTCGGTATTAAGAACCTAGAAAACTGGAGGGAAAGGTTATAATTCAGTACACCATGGTGTACACATTTTGAGAATTTTACCCTGGGAAGCCATACTAGGGCTGTGTTAATAAAAAATGGCAGCATCCATTGGTTAGACAATGGTCAGTCTCTTAGTCAAGAAAAAAGAAAGAAGACAAAAAAGAAAAACAATTGTTATCTCAGATCTTGAGCCAGGTAACTTAATAGGATATTTTTGTGTATGTTTGAATAATCTATTTACCACTTGCTTTTAGTTAGCTATTTTCAGGTTATCCTTAGTGTTTATTTGCATGTGTCCCGTACTTTATGCAATATACATTTTACCCTTAGTCTTCTTTGCACTTATTTTTTGTCAGGAATGGTGCTAGAAAAAAAAAGCAAAACAAAGTAACAAGTCAAAATAAAAACATTTCCTTTTTTAAATTGAATGCAGCTATTCTTTAATATTCAGTCTAGATAGAGAAGTTTGCACAAAATCACTGATTGAATATCCATCTGGTAAACCTTTACCTTGATAACTAATTTTTTCCACTGCATGAATAGCTACTGAGACACCGTGGGGACCTGATGTTTGTATAACATTGCTGCTGCAGGCCATGGAAAGTCCAGAGCATAGCTTTCCATACTTGTTTGGTAACAGCTGGTTCTGATTTGTGTTTTGGGGATTTCCAATGTGATTATTGCCTACTTTGTGCATATCAAATGGACCTGTCTCTTTCTGTTTCAACTGAAGGCTAGTTAAATGAGATTTAAAATCTAAATATACTGATTAAACATTTTCAATGTCCTAATAGACTAAAGGAAGCTCAATAGAATGTAGCAGATCTCAGAGCAATGATTCTTTAAGCAAGAGCTGCAAAAGAAAATTATTTTTAATGTGCTATTTATTCTCAACATCAAAGGCTCCTTTAGGAGTGTGCATGCTTTTGTTTAAAGTGTATTGGAGAGAATGATTATTTTCTTTTTCTGCAGGAAGAATACTCTCACCAAGAGAATGATATATTTTGCCCAGACCTGACAGATCCATCCTATTCCTTCTAGATCAATATGGACCTCAGTCTTGCAGTCACTGTGGCTGTTGTTCGATTTCAGTAATTCTCAGATCGACTCCCCACAAATGCAGTGAGGAGGAGCCAATTACTGTGCACAGCCATCGGCTTGTTATTGCTGTGCACAATTATTGGAGGAGAAGTATGCAGCATAACCCCAGGGATGGTTCCATGAAGGAATGGCCTTTTCATCATGATAGTCTCAATAAAATCAGGCATTACTCCATCAGCTGGCCTTTTAAATGAAGGCTTACATTACTTTACTGAAAAGATGTGCAAAATGTCTGGCTACTGACAGAGAATGCCTAAGCCTTTTGTGCATGCAAGCCAAGCATTTCATATATTAACACTTTTATCCTTATGCTGACAATACTGCTGACAGCTAGTGAAACAGATTGACCCTTTCTATGCTATAGAAGTCCCACTTGCAAACATGATGATGAATATTTGCTTGAGACACATTCTACACTGTTTTCTGACAAGCATGCATTTAGCACAAGCAAATCCTGACTCGTGATGCATTAACAGAATGGATAGTGTGTTGAAAATGATCTTTCTTTTAGTTAGTAATATGACAGTTAAAAAAGTCACTTTTAACTTCTTCCCTTACAGATTTTTCAAAGAAATGTATCAATTAGGTGTAAAAACATGAAGACATGCTTTTGAAACAAAAGGGGGGATGCATATGATAGAAGCGTGAAGGCCTTTTTCTGAATTCTTGTATTCATACACCACTGAACAGAGAAACTAGCTGCAACTGCTTTTCAGAGAAATACCGATGGACCAGGAAACAGTAGAAGGGAACCCAAACAGAATGCTAAGGATACTTTACCACAAAGTTTTATTTGAAAGCTTGGTGTGTGTGTATGTGTGTGTGTGTGTGTGTGTGTGTGTGTGTGTGTGTGTGTGTGTGTGTTGTGTTATCAAAGATAATGGGATAAGCATTTAGGTTGGGTTGGAGGCCCTGGTAACTCAGAGTGCTGATGGTGGACATCTGAGTCCCATTGGAAAATAATTCTGGTGTATGATATGGATGGCAATAGAGGAACTTAACATTTATTCACTCTGGCTTGGGTCTTGATTCTAGGAAAGCATAGAATGTGTACTATATCTGCCTGTGGATAAAGAAAAATATGCCCGGAAAAAGAAAACAAATGAGACTATTTGAGAATAGAGAAGGGTTTCTGCATGAAAGCACACCACCACATGTGCCTTGTATTATATTAGGACTTCCCCTTTCTCTGCCTGCTTCTCCAGTTAGCTGAGTCTGACCTCATAAAGAAAATACTACATTAATCTTCAGTCTCACACTTCTTACATCATCTGTGCCTGATTTAGGAAATACACACACTGAATTCATGGGAAATACAGCTCAGGATATAAGACAATGAAGTCATTGTTTTTAACTTGACTAAATGTCTGATTACATGGAACTAAGAGGCAATTAACTAACTTTTAAACACCTGAAAGAATCTAATGAACAGGGGTGGGAGTGGGAAGGGAGTTTGAACAAGGGGATACATGGATAAAAAAATTAGACTTTATTCATAATAAAAAAGGAAAAAGTTTAACTTACATTTTATTAACATATTTTCTCAAAATATAAATTTAATATGAATTCATACATTTATATAGAAAACAAGCACAATAAAAAGAGAAATGCAGATGAGCATCAGTTTGAAGAAGGGAAATCATTTTAAAATATAAAAATAAAGTGTTAGACCTTCAGTTTAGAGAAAATATTGATACAAGCAACCACATTACTGCAGATACCATGAATACATATTTTATTATGGTCAGGAAAATTTGTAAAAATTTTCCCACATATTTAATTAATTTTAAGATAACAAATGCATGAAAAATGCGTATGTTCTATATTTATCCTCTCACTTTTTCCCCCTTCTAGCCAACAATTAAAAAAAAAAACACATAAAGAAAACAAGCAAACTCTTAATGTAGTAAGCATTCCTTACCAACTATGATGGGGTAGTGTGAGCAGTGCAAGGGATACCTAACAGAGAATAATTGTAATCTTGCACTGGGAAACAATTTGTCATGTCATGGAAGATATTATGCATGCATAATTCTAAGTAGATTTCGTCAAATAGTGTTTGTAGTATGAAAAAGATTACTAAATGTTGATTGTCAGGTATTTTCTTTTACAACAATAAAATTTATATGAAGTAATGTGCAATGACTAAGGTCATTTTAATAATAAATTTTAATGAAAAAAATTTTAATTATAAGATGATATAAAGTATACATCAGAGTGAAAACATTATGCATCATTTCACAGCAGGATTCAAGAAAAGGTTATCATTCAGTGTTAGTATTATTCACACCATGGGGACAGTGGGAAAATGTGCATGAATGATGATGTCTTGATGGACAGATAGTTCATCTGGTGTTTACATGCTTGACCTATCTGTACCAATGCTTCTCAACCCATAAACCATGACTTTGGGGTCACATATCAGATATCTAGCATACCAAATATTCATAACAGTAACCCAATTACAGTTATGATGGGGCAATGAAATAATTTTATCCTTGGGGATTACTACAACATGAGGAACTGTATTAACAGGTCAGGCCACAGCATTAGGAAAGTTGAGAATCATTCTGTTAATTCTATTAATCTGTTTTTTTTGTCTCTCTCTCAGAAATGTACATTTTCCCCCCCACAGGGTTATGTGATACACTGGCTTCATCACCATTTGCCATAGATACCTAGCTACAAACATGCACCAATTTCAAGTGTACAATATAATATTCATAGAACTCATTAGTTTTTCTCTCTTCCATATGGCTACAATAAAATGTCTAAAAGTACCTATGTGGTCTCCATTATATTATTAGTGGAATGCATATTCAAGTATATAATGATATCTTCTGGTGACCCTTTGCTTTTCTATCAAGTGTCTAATTCAAACATTTAGCAATTTTTCTTCAAATATCTTTAGCTTCTGGGAAGATTCTATAGCCAAGAAATAGTTTCAGGAAATTGACCTGGCAAGAATTTTTAAATTATGATGAGAAATTCTTACTTTTGACATGAATAGTAGGAACTGTTGTTTTGTATGGTTTCTCAAGAGACTTGAGGAAGAAAATTCTGAGAAAGTGGCACAAAGCTGCCACAGGTCTGTAGGGCCTAGTCCCTTCTTAGTAACTTTACTAGTTTTCAGTTATAAGTATGTAATATTTATCTGATGATCAGCAAACCTAATGTCTCTTGGGATTTTTTCTTTTTCATCTTTATGAGGAATAAAAAGTTTATGTTGTGTAAAATGAAGAAATAAAAAACTCAAAGTTTTCAGGAGTGTCAATACATAAGAGTAGCTAATATGCACATAAATTATATTGTTAAGTTTATGAGTATATGCACAAAAATAAGATGATTATCTTGATCTAAATCTCCAGAAAAGATCACGATAGACATTATAATCCCAGCTGCTTAGGCTGGAGCTGATGCAGGAATGAGGATCTTTTAGAAAAAAAAAATGAAACTTCTTAAGCCAACATTGATCTTACCAGACTATTATATAAGAAATTAGAAGTATAGGTAAAGAAACAGGATTCCTTGGCTCCAAAGCTGACCCTGTCTCTGGAAACTCATATAGAATCTAAGTGCTGCTGCTGATGCTTCTTCTTCTTCTTCTTCTTCTTCTTCTTCTTCTTCTTCTTCTTCTTCTTCTTCTTCTTCTTCTTCTTCTTTTTCTCTTCTTCTTCACCTTCTTCTTCTTCTTCTTCTTCTTCTTCTTCTTCTTCTTCTTCTTCTTCTTCTTCTTCTTCTTCTTCTTTATAGAGAAGTTAGAGGAATGAATTGGATAAATGGATCCAATGCTTAGTCCACTGTATTGTACAGTTAAATAGTTAAATTGTTTTCTTTTATTGCTATCCTTGGGGAGAAACTTGTCATCACAGCCACACATCTCCAGATAAAAGAAAACTTCTGAAACATGGACAAATATCTTGTACTTTGTTTCCAAAGGAAATTGGTGAGGGTTATTGTTTTCAGAGTTCCTGAAGGCAGGCAGGGTGTCAACCTAAAGCAAAGGCTCTCATGTGTTACAGATTGAAGATACATGACTTGAAGACTAGTCAAGATGCAGGATGTGAGCAGGCCAAAGAAGGATGTGACTGCAATTGTAGATAGCCAATAAAGTCCTATGTGGTGTTGTGGCTGCTGATTGCTCTTCCAGTCTGAGGGCAGACAGCTACAGCAATGCTGTCTGCCTTGACTGCAGCTTTTATTAAGATCAGCTAAGAGCATCAGATAATAGACCTTCTTGATTTTCATGCGATTTGCTCACACTGAAAAACATTAGCTTTTTCTTCCTTTAATTGAATTCAACTCATTAAGTTAGGCAGGGTGAGTTGCCATTCAGTTATGGAGAATTTAATTTCAAGGCATTCACAATTTATAAATTATTCTCCAAGTTTCATATCAAATAACTATATGATAATAAATATATGGACCTGTCAAAATGTAGGTTGAAGGAAAAACATTGTTTTAATGCTGTCCCTTGCATGGACTTCTTTACACAGGCTTGTGTTAACACCAATTGTTTAGTTAGAGAACTCTTCTCATGTCAGCATGTAAAGAATTTCCATTGTGTAAGAGAGCTGGAATATATCAGTTACTTTTCATGCACCTAAATGTTGTTTTCTTTTATTTTGTCAATCAGAGAAACCAGAATTAAAAATTTTCTAATGCTAAACACTCATTATCTTTTTGTAGCGAAATTTGACTTAGTCTCAGTGGATGTAAGGGCTCATTCACTTTGCCAGTATTTTGTATGACCTGCAATGTCATTTATTTATAACAAGATTACAAAATTATTGAAGAATTATTTAAATGGACTTCCATAGTTGCGTCCCTGGGTGAGTTTATATTTATACAAGATTGTTTTTCTGGTGTTTCATCTTTCTTCTTTAGAAATGTAGATTATTATGCTGAAGTTCACAGATATTTGTTACATTCTCCACATTTCCAGAGGCCACTTCTATAAGTTACAGTGCAGCTTGATGTTGAATACAATAAAACCTTATGTGTGGAATAATTGTGGACAAGGAGACAGAAGACTGTAAGAGCCAGAGTTAGTATGTGACAGCACCAAACATGTTTTCTGCCCAGGACAGTGTGGTTGTACATTGAACTCACATCAGTTGTGGCTGCATGCAATAGAACTTGGCAAAATCATGCTGGAAAAAGTTCTGGCAATAGATGAGGAGCTCTCAAAAACAGATGGCTGCTGAGAAAGGGAAAAAGCCAACTTTCTTCAGGGATGTTAATCCTTGGAGGCTATCTATGCCCCAATAAATGTCCTACAGCTACGTTCACAAGGGAGTCAATAAGTGGAATCTATGAAATTGGAGGCAAATAGTATTTCAGAGTAAAGTGGAAGAGTAGAACTCAGAAATAGATTATATGCATGCAGGAAAACTCTCAAAAGGAAGAAAGAAAGGAAGGATGTAGTGGGATTCAGGCTTCATCAAGGGAAGCTTTAGTAGCTTCTGAGAATCAGGACCTCTATAGGGTGTGGCCAGAATTGATTGAGACCTGTAACACTGAACTTCCTTCCTGTTTGTTCTTGAGTTCTCCTGGAGCAGACAAAACCAACCATCCATCGTGGGATGTTTCCCCTCTTCAAGAATTGTCTTAAGGTTCAATTGGTATCAGTGAGTGTTTATATAACCCCTTAAAATATTAATCCTTTATATGCTACATTGCAAGTAAATATCTCAGCAATAAAGGAACAGAAGAAGGATGGAGGTCAGGAGGGAGAGAAGGAGGGAGGAAGAGAGGAAGGAAGGAAGGAAGGAAAGGAGGAAGGGAGGGAGAAAGGAAGGACTCTATACTAGGGGTCACATTTTCTCAGGGACTCATGACTACTAGAAAAATTACTACGGAGTATGTCTTATTTGATCTATATCTTTGTGCATGTTTAATATCTCTCTCACTTTCCTGCCCTTTCTCTCCTCTTTGAAGATGATTGAAACCCTGAACTCCTGAGCTACAATCCAGCCCTAGTGAATGTTGAATGTTGTATGTCCATTTTTATTTAAACATGGACAAATGGTGAATCCTTACCTTCGGCAGAATAGGCAGAAGCAATCGCTGAAGGAAGAACTATCTCAAAATTCTACCTCTTTGCCTTCACTTCACATTTGCCATGTGTTTTTAAGTTGGCTGTGTTCCATAAATTTCATGTTCATTTATTATCTTCTATAGTAATCACAATTGCTCAAAAAGGAAATACTATTTCCATTCCTCTTTGGCCCTAACAATGTACTACACAACAGAATTATGGTTATCTAGAGCCACAGATTTTGGGTGAGAACCACTTATACCCAGCTCCAAAATGTGGATAACAGTCATCATAGTGTACTCTGTGAGCAAAGTTTAATGATGATGCAATGTGGACAGTCTCTCACTACTCTTCAAGAAGCCCAGGATCACTGTCTAGTCCCAGGTGCTAGAGATAGAAGATCATGAACTGCACATTTAACCAAGTGTACCCATTCTTCACGTCCATGTCACCTTCATTATTGTGAAAGTATGGTTTCATATCACCAGAAACAGAATAAACAACAACTAAGATACAAAGAAGATCATCAGCTCATTCATTCATTGATGCAGACATATGCTTGTTCACTTAGACATTTCTCATAAACCTTCCAAGTTTAAATTCTTTTTTTCTGAATTTATTGATTTTTTAATTTTTTAAATAAATTCACATTTTTTATCCATGTATTCCCTTGTTCAAATTCCCTTCTCCCTCCCACACCTCCCAGTCACTCTTCTCCCCATCTCCTTATCACCTCATCAGCAAAGACAGGAGGTCTCAAGGTCCTAAGGCGGTTTAGTTCAACAAACACTCCAGGCAAGACCGAATTCCTCATCCTAATATTAAGACTGGATCAGGTGATCCACTGGAGGGAATGGGCTCCAAGGTGCCAGTCCAAGGTGCTTCAGATCCTAAGCTGTTCAGTGGTTGTGGTTTGCTGCTTGGGTGTCCTTTGCTTTTTATTCAAAGTACACTAATGAGTGAGTACACCCCCTGCTTATCTTTTTGGGTTTGAGTTACTTCGCTCAGGAGGATATTCTCCAAATCCACCCTTTGCCTGCAAATTTAGAATACATTTTTTCTTACTGCTGAGTGGTACTCCATTTTGAAGAAATACCACAGTTTGTTAATCCTTTCTTCAGTTGAGGGGCACCTAGATTGGTTTCAAGTTCTTACTATTATAAATAATTCTGCTATGAACATAGTAGACCTAATGCTTTTGGGGTTTTGAATGTGCATCTTTAGGGTATATACCTAATAGTGGTACTGCTGGGTCCTTGAGGAGATTGATTCCCAGCTTTCTGAGAAACCTCCATACCACATTCTAGAGTGGCTGAACAAGTTTACACTCCCATCAACAATGGAGGAGTGGTCCACTTGCTCTGCAACATCTCCAGCATAGGCTGTCATTTGTGTCTTTAATCTTAGCCATTCTGAAAGGTGTAAGGCAATATCTCAAAGTTGTCTTGATTTGCATTTCTCTGATGGATAAAGATGTCCAGCACTTTTTCAAGTGCCTTTCAGCTATTTATAATTCTTCTGCTGAGAATTCCCTTTTTAGTTCTGAACCCCATTTTTTAATTAGGTTATTTAAGGCTTTGGGCTATAGTTTCTTGAGTTCTCTGTATATTTTAGAGATAAGTCCTCTGTCACTTGCAGGATTGGTGAAAAGCTTTTCCCATTCTGTAGGCTATCGCTTTGTCTTATTGACTGTGTCCTTGGCTTTTCAGAAGCTTCTAAATGTCAGGAGGTCCTATGTATTGTTTGCTGTTCTTAGTGTCTGTGCCATTGATGTTATGTTTAGCAAGTAGCCACCTGTGCCAATGCGTTGGAGGGTATTTCCCACTTTCTTTTCTATCAAGTTCAGTGTGGTTGGGTTCATGTTAAGGTCTTTGATCCACTCGGATTTAGTTTTGTGCATGGTGTAGGATCTGTTTGCATTTTTCTACACACTACCAACCAGCTATGCCAACATGATTTGTTAAGGATACTATCTTTTTTCCATTGAATATTTTGAGCTTCTTTGTCAACGATCAAGTTTTCATAGGTTTTGGGTTAATGTTGGGATCTTCAATTTCATTGATCTATGAGTCTGTTTTTGTGCCAGTACCAGACTGTTTATATTATTGTAGTTCTATAGTATAATTTAAAGTTAGGGATGATGATGACTCCTGAATTTCTTTTCTTTTTTTTTTTTTTTTTTTTTTTTTTTTTTTTTTTTTTTTTTTTTTTTTTTTTTTTTTTTTTTTTTGAGCAAAATTGTTTTAGAAATCCTGGCTTTCCTGTTATTCCAAATGAAATTGAGTGTTGTTCTTTCCAGGTCTGTAAATAATCTTAACAGGTCTGTTAGGACATGATGGGAATTGCACTGAATCTGTAGTTTGCTTTTGGTAGAATTGCCATTTTCATTTTATTGATACTACGTATCCAGGAACATGGGAGACCTTTCCATTTTCTGATATCCTCTTCAATTTCTTTCTTCAATGATTTAAAGTTTTTATCAGATAAATCTGTTACTTTCTTGGTTATAGTTACTCCAAGGTATTTAATGCTATTTGCAGCTATTATAAAGGGTGATGTTTCCCTTATTTCTTTTTAAGCCCTTTCATCTTTAGTGTATAAAAGGGTTACTAATTTATTTAAATTAATCTTATATCCTGCTACATTGCTGAAGGTGTTTATCAGCTGTAGAAATTCCCTGGAAGAATTTTGTGGGTCATTTATGTGTACAATCATATCATCTGCAAATAGAGATAGTTTCACTTCTTTTTCTTTCAATTTGTATCCCCTTAATCTCCTTTCGTTCTCTTATTGCTTTAGCTAAAACTTCAAGAACTATGTTGAATAGATAAGGGGACATCCTTGTGTAGTTCCTGATTTTAGTGGGATTGCTTTGAGTATTTCTCTATTTGATGTTGGTTATTGGCTCCTTGTAAATCACATTTATTATATCTAGAAGTTTTCCCTGTATTCCTGATCTCTCTAGGACTTCTATCATAAAGGAGTGTTGGATTTTGTCAAAGGCTTTTTCAGTATCTAAGGATATAATCATGTGGTTGTCTCTTTCAGTTTTTTTATATCTTTATGACATTTACAGTTTTCTGTATGTTGAACCATCCCTACATTTCTAGGATTAAGCCTAATTGATTATGGTGGATTATATTTTTTATATATTGTTGTATACTGTTTTTCAGCATTTTTGAGAATTTTAGCATGAATATTCATGAGGCAAATTGGTTTGTAATTTTCTTTCTTTGTTGCCTTTGAGTGGCTTCAGTATGACAGTTATTGTAGCCTCATAAAAAGTGTTTTACAATATTCCTTCATTTTCTACTCTATAAAACAGTTTGAGGAGTATTGATATAATTTCTTCTTGGAATGTCTGGTAGAATTCTGCACTGAAATCATCTGGGCCTGGGCTTTTTTGATTTAGTAGCCTTTTAATGAGAGCTTCAATTTCCTTTGGAGATATAGGTCTGTTTAGGTATTTAATCTGATCTTTGCTTAATTTTGGTAAGTGGACCTGTCCAAAAAGCTGTCCATTTCTTCTAGGTTTTCCATTTTTGTGGAGTATAGATTTTCAAAGTATGACCTGATAATTCTCTGGATTTCTTGGGGTTTTGTTGTTATGTCCCCTTTTCATTTCTGATTTTCTTGATTTGGATACTCTCTCTCTGCTTTTTGGTTAGTTTGGATAAGGGTTTATCTATGTTGTTGACTTTCTCAAAGAACCAACTGTTTGATTAATTGATTCTTGGTATTGTTCTTTTTGTTTCAATGAATTGATTTCAGCTGTAAGTTTGACTATTTCCTGCTGTCTACTCTTTCTAGGTGAGTTTGCTTCTAATTGTTATAAGGTTTTCAGCTGTGCTGTTAGTTCTTTAGTGTGGAATTTCTCTAGATTTTTTTATATAGGTTTCTAGTGCTATGAATTTTCCTTTTAAGACTGTTTTTATTGTGTTCTGTAAGTTTGGGTATGTTGTGGATTCATTTTCATTAAACTTTAGGAAGTCTTTGATTTTTTTCTTAATTTGTCCTTTAACTCAGAGGTGGCTCTTTTGAATGACATGTAGTTTCCATGAGTTGGTAGACTTTCTGTGATTGTTGATGTTGTTGAACTCTTAACTTTAGGCCTTGGTGGTCTGATAGGACACAAGGGATTATATCCATTTTTATCTATTGATATATGCTTTATGACCAATTATGTGGTCAGTTTTAGAGAATGTTCCATGGGCTGTTGTGAAATATGTATATTCCTTTGTGTTTAGGTGGAAGCTTCTGTAAATATCTATTAAATCCATTTGCATCATAACCTCTGTTAGTACCCTTATTTCTCTGTTCAGTCTCTGTCTGGTTGATCTATCCAAGGGTGAAAGTGGGTTATTGAAGTCCCCATGATTAGAGTGTAAGAATTGATGTGGTGTTTAAACTTTAGTAGTATTTCTTTTACATACATAGTTGTCCTTATATAGGGGCATAAATTTTCAGGATTGAAATTACATCTTGATCAATTTTTCCTGATATGAATAAGTAATGACCATCCTGGTCTCTTTTGATTGATTTTAGTTTGAAGTCTGCTTTGTTAGATATTAGGATGGCAACACCAGCTTGTATTTTAGAACCATTTGATTGAAAAATTTTTTCCCAACCCTTTACTCTGAGCCTGTGTCTTATTTGGAGTTGGGGTGTGTTTCTTGTATGCAGCAGAAGGATAGTTTCTGTTTTTGTATCCATCGTGTTAGTGTGTGTCTTTTTTACAATTGAGTCCATTGATATTAAGCGACAATAGTGACTGCTGATTGTTATTTCCTGGTACTTTTGTTGGTAGCTTTATGTATTTCCTTTCTTTGGGCTTTTATCCTGTGGTATTATTGATTTTTTATGGTTTCATGGATGTCCTCTCTTGTCGCATATACAGTGTTGAAAACTGAAAAGTGACTTTCTCAAGAACGAATAAAACTACATAAAATGATGGAATGGATTGCAACAGGTAACTAAAGTAATTACAAAAATATACATCTCCCTGAGAATATATCTTGATCCAAATGCGCAAAAGTAAAGGGATTACAAAGAGAAATGACTCTGAACACCACAAACATGCCTCCTTGCAAAAGTGCTTTCTAATTTCAAACACTATTACATTTACATTCTGGCCAATTTTCCAAACCATAAATGTCAGTCAGCATCAGCTCATCATTCCTAAGGATGACTTTAAAAGAACATCTACACTATTTGTTTTATTGTATTTGTAAATGAAAAGGTGCTTCCTGGGGTTGCCTTGAGTAAGAATACATTCTGAAAAAGTAAAATTCTGCCCTTTTACACAAGTAAAAAAAAGGTATACACCCAGAAGTGGTATTGCTGGGTCCTTGGGATTGATCCAAGGACCCAGCAATACCACTTCTGGGTGTATACCCTAAAGATGCACAGTCACACTCCCAAGCCATTAGCTCAACTATGTTCATAGCAGTGCTATATTTAATAACAAGAACCTGGAAACAACCTAGATTTCCCTCAACTGAAGAATGGATTAACAATCTGTAGTACATCTACACAATGGAGTAGTACTTAGCAGTAAGAAAAAATGATATCCTAAAATTTGCAGGCAAATGGATGGAATTGGAGAATATCCTCCTGAGTGAGGTATTACAAACTCAGAAAGATAAGCAGGGGATGTACTCACTCATTAGTGGACTCTAAACAAACAAACAAACAAGAAAAAAGCCAAGCATGATCAAGCTGCAAACCACAACCACTGAACAGCTTGGGATCAGAAAAACCCTGGACTGACACCTTGGATCCCACTCCCCCTAGAGCAACACCCAACTCACTCTCCAGGGAGGGGGGAGAAAACTGCATCTGCCATGAGTGGAGACTGAACTAAGCAATATTGGGGCAGTGGGACCATGGGACTGCCTGCAGCCTGCCCAGGGATGGGATGGGGATTTGCGGAGAAGAAAGAATGACCTGATGTATTGGGAGGAGGTAGGGACATTGAATAAGGATATACAAGGTTAGAAAGTGTGACTTCTTTGTTCATAATAATAATAATAAAAAAAAAAACAAAAAACAAAACAAAACAACAACAACACAACAACAACAACAACAACAACAACAAAACAAACCAGGAATTGAATATATTCAGAGAGCCTGAAAGCAAGGTTTAGTATCCTTAGAGTATATCTTCCATCCCGTCTTCCATCAGCAGAATATAGAGGAAGGGGAGACAATGGTAGACAAGCATCCCAGCTTTCAATCTCCAGATTCTGCTCAAGTCATTAGTCATATTTCAGATTTATGATGTTGGTGTTGACTCAACTTTTTCTCCATTAGAGAGGGCTAGTAGAAACTACAGGGTCACCGAGGTCTGCATTCCTTCTCATTCTGTCATTTGAATGATATTTAATCTATTTACTCAGAGAAAAGAAGCCATTAGCATTATGGGCAGGTAGACAAATTTCTACCTATAAAACAAGGCACAAATATGCCTCTTTAATAGAGAATATTCAGTTTCCCAACATTGTGCCCCTATAAGAACTATGTCACAAGGATTTTACAATGAGATTAAGATGTGTCTTTTCTCTGAAAATGCCTTTGACAAAATCCAGCACTCACCAAAAAGGTCATTTGGAAACCCTGTGAATGTCCTAAGTTTGGAAGCCATCAATGCTGTTTGTTCATCAGCCATGACACATTAGCAGCACCTGTGAAAAGCCCTCGCTCACCCTTGGATGTGTAGTGTCTTTTTCTGAACACTCCTCTGTCTTTTGTTCTTTGTGCCTAAATCTATCACAAAGACTGATAATAAAAAATTAAATAATTAAAAAAAATAATTTAAAATTTAAATTATAAAATTTCAAGTCTGGTTCTTTCTGATTTGTACTAAAATCCTTTACAATGGTGAACTCAATAATTCCAGCTTGACCTGTGTGGGGTCTTGCAAAAGAATTTCTTAGGCTGCTGTAAGGTGGGGCCGTGTGGAACTGTAACTCTAGGCCACATCCTATTGCTACAGACAGTACATAAAACTCAGGTACTCTGCATGAAGTGTAAAGTCTTACTAGTACTATTTTGCCCAAGAGTAGTAGGGAATGTTGAGCTGAGACAGTTGTATTGGAATAAGCCATGGAGAGCCTGAGGTAGCCTTTTTAGCATAACTTTGAGCAATCAAACTCAACTTAGTACAAACTTCATATGGAAAGGCAACTAGAAGTCACCAATTAATCCCTAACAAGGCATGTATAAATTATAGCAGCCAGCATTTAACCATGGATTTTCTACTGATATGATCCAAGTAGGCAATTCTTTCCTTTAATCAATCAAATATATTCCTTGCCCTGTCTCCATAATCGGTTTCTTAAGCTTTCCTCTGCACTCCTCTGACAGAGCAAAAACTTCCTGAATCTGGAGTTGACTGACCCATGAACATCATCTTCTCACATGCATTCTGAAATTTTAACTTGCCTGAGTTGATCTTTTAATGAATGATAGAAAAGGGAGGGAAAGAACACTAAACCAAGTTTTTCTAGCTGTGTACCTGCAACTAGTGTCTCTTTTCTTAGTTTTCTCATCATTCCTAAGCATATGTACTTTGAAAGTGTGGGCAACTCTTGGACTTTCAGAAGAGAAAGCAAAGATATACTTAGATGGAATAGGCCAGTTTCTAGATATAACAGATTGTAAATATATCCATCCAATTATTCAACTTCAATGTAAGAAAATAATTTAATTCTTTTATATTAAGTGTTTTTAATTTGGGTGGAAAAAGTGCTTTAAGAAAAAAAAACCTGTAAGAAGCACAGCATAGGAGAATCTTTCTATAAAATCCAGTTGTATTTTTTCCTTTAATATTGTAAATAAAATGCAATGAGAAAATTAGAAAAAGAACATCTACAACAGTAAAAGTCATGTTCATATTTTCATTATGCATTGAGCCTTATGCTGCAAATATTCCCTCTGAGTTAATATCTTAGAATTCAAGATCATATACTAGGGACCTTTCCCATGCTAATTATAAAATAGATAATTCCACTTGAAATGATGTAGGTAAAAATTCTTCACTAAGGAATTTATCCCTTTCAGATGTACTTGATCATGTTCAATATTTTTAACTGTATTTGCTTTTTTCCTCTCACCAAATATGATGCACAGAATGTTTAAGGATTTGACTTATTACTCTGACATTAGTAATAAAGTCATATTAAAAGTAATGTACCGAAGTCTTTCACCTTCATGCAATTTTCGTTATTAGATCTGCTTATTATTTCACTTGTCAAATTTCACTGAATCTTATGTTCCTTCTGTATGTTTATAAAAGGCAGTTTTTTTGCAGACCAGACTAATCACTATGGAAATTAGGTAATTATTTGGTGAATATTAACATTCTTTCCTGGACAAAATAACACATATATTTTGAGTCTTTTTCTTTGGTTTTGGGAAGAATATAGAAATTAAAGCAGTTATTGAAGCCCATTTTTATGCAAATGAGGCATGAGCAATAGCATAGCAGAATATGCAAAATCTATTTAACTTTAAATTTTATACATATATTTTTAATCCTCTAGACCATGGCTTTTTTCTTTTTCTGAAATCTTCTTTGATGTGTTAGGGTCATATGTCATAAGAGGGTTTTCTGGTGACTATTTGCTAGTATGCATGGATTTTTTTATTTCAGTAAATTATTTTATATTGAGAGAAAATAAATGCCCTTTAAGTATGAATGATCAGCATATTGCACTGATTAATAGCCAGATGGTGTACAGCATGTCTTAATACTATATTGACTGGATGGTTTATAAAGTTATAAGGTTGTCATTATGAGGAAAATGCTTATGATTTTCTCACAAAACAATCATAAAAATATTGATCAGAATACTGTGTCTTAAAGAAAATAATAGTTATGCTCCTGGGCAAATTGTGAGAAGCTGCCAACAAACTAAGGCCTTTCTTATAAAGACAAAAACTCAAGGTATTGATAATTCCATAAATGTAAATGGTATAGACAGTAAATAATACTTGGATCTCAGATGTTGTCAGTACAGCAGAATGAGTGTTGCTTGACTTTAAAGATAAGTGTCATATTAGAAAGAAACACAATATTAAAGGAACTAGTAGCTGAGGAACGCTGGATCTTAATGCTTGGTGAAATTGAATGGAGTCAAAACCTGTGTGATCTGTCTTCTGCTGTGCTTTTTAAATCTCACTTACAGGATGTTGAGGTGTGAGCTGAATGCCTGTCATGCCCTTGATATAGTATCACTATTGCAGTGTGGCTGTCAGAAGGCATGGAGATGTCTTAAGCAACACATACCCCTTTGTTTCTATGTCAGAGTGCCATTTTCATAAAGGACTGAACACATAATTACTGTGGGTGGCTCAAGAAAAATATTTCAGCTCCTAAAGTGGGCATTGCCCAGGATGCAAAGTATCTCACAATTAAAGAACTACTGTAGAAGGAGAATAAACAAGTTGGGGGAGAGAACGTGTTAGAAGTAGGTGGGACAGCAACTTATGCCTCTATAGAGAGGTTGCTTCTGGAGGAAAATAAAATGAAACAGATAGTGAACATATTGGAAATTATTGACACTGCTATGAGGCCTTTCCCCAAGTCTTCTTTTTAATGCCTATGTGGAGAAAATTCAGAGACAAGAATGATAGGTCTTACCTTGGGCCTCCAGAAAGAACATAGTGGAAATAGACTGTTTTCTAAAATAAGAATTGATAGCAAAAAATTATACTAACAAAAGTCTTTGTAACTGTGTTCCTTGAAAACATCTATGTTAAAGCTTTAAGTCTGTTACTTCTGTTACTTCACCACATGACTGTATTTGATAGAAGCTCTTGAATAAGGTTGAAATAGGCTGAAATAAATTTCTGTTGTTTCACACAATCATGCTATACTACATGTTCTTTCTTTCCCTTTTCGTTATTTCATTCATTCTTTCTTCCATTCTCTTCCCCATCTCTCCTTTTGCACAGCTTTGTGTATGTTTCGTGAATGTGTGTGTGTGTGTGTGTGTGTGTGTATGCATGTTGAGGCCAGAAGTTGTGACATCATATGTCTTCTTCAGTTACACTTCACCACATTTTTTGAGACAGAGTCTCTCACAGAACCTGAAGCTGCCTGGAACATTGAACGCCCAAAAATCCATGTGTCTCTGACTCCTCAGTGATGGGATTATAAAAGTGTACTCTTGTGTCTAGATGTTAATGTAGGCGCTGAGGATACAAAATCAAGGCCATATCATATGAGATGAAATTAATTGAAATAAAATATTTTAAATGACTTAACAGAAAAAATAAACATAATATTACACAAAGTATTTTCACATAGACTTTACAAAACCTCCCAGGATCTAATGGTTTGATCATTCCCAGAAGAGAGTTTTAGTTTAGGTTTTTATGCATTACCAAAAGCCATCAGCATGACATGTACCTTTCAAGGTCTCAATGTTCAAATTGTGTGTGTGTGTGTGTGTGTGTTTGTGAGTTTGTGTGTGTGTGTGTGTGAATGTATGTTCTTCCTTGATACTATAACAAATTTCATTAAGTAAGTGACTTATAGAAAATTTAGATTTCTCATAGTTGAGAGTTTGGCAGATGTGTGTGTGGTGAGAGCCCACTATACACTATTCACTGCTTTATAGATTTCAGCTTCTGCCTAGGCTTTCTTTGATAATAAAGATCAGAATCTCCCTTAGGTCTTTTGTATAAAGGCATTATTCATGTCCATAGAGAGTATACACTCATGACCTTAATTGTTCTAAAGCACTTTACCTTCTCATATATTCAGGGGAGAGGTTCTGATGTAAATCTGGGGGATACAAATGTTCAGACTGCAGACATGTGCCTTTTTATTTTGTTTTTATATTAATGTTTTTATTTGTAAATATAAAGTCATACTTATTTAGCTATAAAGAAAAATAAAATACTGTAATCTGAAGAGATGTGTTAAACTGTAGACTGTGATACTGAGAGAATTAAGTGAGACAAAGAACTACATTTCAATATTTCTCGTATTTGTGGATCCTGAATTCCATATAGATATACAGAAAGCATAGCCCTACATTCCTTGAAAGTATAAGAAAAACTCTATCAAAGAGCAGAGAAACTGAAAGGGGAGACAGGGCAAAGTATTAGAATTTGGGGAATGGCCAAGGCACATTATATATTTATATAAGAATACCTTTATGAAACTGAGTATTGTGTGTAATTAAAATATAATACAATAATTCATGTGAGTAAAAATATTAAAAGACACAAAAGCAACAATGAGCAGGTAACTGCTTACAAACAGAAATTAACTGGGATGTTGGAGAGACATCCCTTTGTAGTGCTTGATTAAAAGAATAATTTCTAGCTTACATCTCATCCCCACCACAGACATACAGCATGATGGGTACTTTGCAGTATACAGCTGATTTCATTTTTCCCTCCTAAACATTGCAGAATTTATTAGCTTAAATCTTCCTTTGTTTCTTAACTTTGGTTGCAATTGCCTCCAATGGATTTATTGGCCATCAATCATAAACTAGCTTATTATTGGTGAAGAGGTTAGGTAGGTTAACAGCATGTTTACTTATAAATTGAGAAGAGATAAATCTTGGTTTTCTCAAGGGTAGCAATATATTTATAGGCTAGAGGCAGTATCCCTTTCCAAAGACACTTTACAGGAAGGTAAAATCTTTAAGACCTTGGTGTTTATGAGCTCTGAAGCTTGTGTATCCTCAAAATTGTAAAATACACTAATAAAAAAATAGGAGTTTGTCTTATATTTGACTATGTTACCACCTGAAGCACTTGTGTGGGTAGTATAGATGCTCCATAAAGCAGCTTTACAGATGAACTTGAATTCTTTAGGTGTGAAGGTAGGAGGTTTTGTCCTTTTCATTTACAGATCTATAAACTTTACAGATAAAAATAACAAAGACAAGATATAAATGACTTAATTATAGTATAATCTAAGGAAACACAAAATAAGAAAACATAGAGGAAATATCACAAACATATCTAAAGCCATTCTATGACACCAAGGTTCCTGGATGACCAGAAATAGTTTCCATTCTATAAACCTACCCAGCAGTCACTGTGGAGTTGAATATGTATCACTAACATGACTATTCATGGAATGAAGGAAGCATGGGAGAAACCTTTGCTCTGTGACACTGGAATTTTAGAAATGTTCTATATTGAAATAAAACAAAGTTGACGTGTAAAATGGTATTGGGATTTTATAGAAATATTCCAATATACTTATTTTAAAAACTAAATAATAGGGTTGTAGAGAATGCTCAGAGTTGAGGAACACTGGCTGTTCTTCAAGTAGACTGGGGTTCAATGCCCAGCAACTACACGGCAGCTCAGAACTGTCTATAACTCTAGCTCCAAGGTACCTAGTGCTTTTATATAGACACACACGTAGACAAAATACAAATGTATATAAATAAAAATTAAAAAAAACAAATAATAGTCATAGGTACCAAAACAGCTTACCTTCTCATATAATTAGGAATGAGGCTCCAATGTAAAATTGGGAGACACAAATGTTCAGACTGTAGATATGTGCCTTTTTTATTTTATTATTTCAGTGTTTTCCATCCTCAGTTAACATACTACAGGAAAGAAGAAAAAGAATAGAAAGATGGAGGAACCTTAAAATCATTATTGTATAATATATTACTCTGTTGCAAATTTATTAAGAACTTTATGATCATTTTTAATTATTGGTTCATAATGAAACCTCTCTCAGTGTTTGTATTTTAAAACACTTATATATGTATATTTATTATATATAGTGAATAATGTATTCATCTTGCCTTTTCAATTAAATAATATTTAGTGTTGTAAAACCTGCAGACCATGTAATTTGTCAGCAGCTACTGTGTGACTGGTATTTAATTCTACCCATATTGATCGAACTTCAGATCAAGTGAAAAATAAGAACATTCTTAGTAAAAGAGTAAGAGGTTGGCCTATACAAGGTAGCTTCCTGTTTTTAAATAGTTTTCCCTAAAGAGTTTTAAATTTTACATAATTCATTTTTAAACCATTTCCATTCTGTCCTATCTGTATGTTGTCAAGCATCTGAGCTGAAAAGTTGGAAACAAAATTACTCATTTTAAGTTTCCATTGAATCCAGGGGATCAGCACTTAACAAAGCAAATTTCCAAATAAAATGTTAAATATTCAAAATAAAATTGGTAAATTTTTCTGTATGTTACTGTACTAGAGAGAAATTATTTTACATGTCACCTGAATTGGAAAACTAGATGCCCACATATTTGCTGAAGCTTTATTTCTGTGCGTATTTGTTAGACTTTTGGGTAAAGTCAAGAATGGAATCTATACTCTGAACACATCAGGTTCCCAAGTAGGTGATCCTTAGTAAATCACTTGAGTACCTAATAAAAATAATATCTAAATATGGAAGAACTCTGTGACAGACTGAAAATCTGTTTTGGGGAACACTGATGTCTGCCTGTCTAACATGAATTTCCATGAGATCTTATACTAACAATCCTAAGATCTCTTCAGTTTTAATATTTGGACTGTAGCTATGCCAGAAACTCAAGCACTCCTATAACAGCTCACCAAAACAACAACACTTTTTCACTACTGTTTGTGTCGTCATGGAGTAGCTGAGGTTCCCTTCTACAGGTGCTCAAGTCTAGAGCCGTAGGTTTCTCTTCTGCTGAGTTATGCTGGCCATAAAGAGAAAGAAGAGGAGCTATACATTGGGCTCCTCAGAATTTTAGAGGAAAGCTGCACATTCAGGGTCATTCGCAGTCCAATCATCACAGCAAGCCAGAGTGTCAAATCTGACCGTCATATTTCAGAACGTAAATGTTTTCACAAAAAAGAGAAAGAATAGATCTTTTAATTAATTTAAAATCTGCATTTGATATAGAATGATTTGAGTGCTTATTGCATTATGCTTACAAAAGAAGTGGAAGCCATTTGTTCCCATGAAGCAGTGCCAGAAAAGTGTGTTCAAGTCATAGTACTACCCTAACCCAGTGACTATAGCTTCTGTTCATTTACTCTGTTTATGCGTGAGCACATCCTTTTTGGTGAAAAATCTCTGCAGCATATATTCATGTTACAGATGAGTTTAGAGAAATGAGCAGTCTGTGGAGACACAAAAGCTAACCACATTGCCTTTTTTTTCTGAAATTACCTGAATCCTAACATGTCATTCAGCTATATATTCAAAAACTTTATATTCAACTATGTTATATTTTTCTCTCAAAATTTATTTTTCTGACAAACCTATATGTTGTAGTAATTTTTTGTTTATAATAGATCTACATTTTTATTTTCAGACATCCTTTTTTATTCAATGGATAATTAACGAAGTAAATGATATTATTTTATGCTATAAATGAGGAATTGCAAAATGTTTTTGGTAAAAAGACTCTGAAATCAATGCAATAACTTTTGAATGCTCAGCTTGCTGCAAGGAATGATATTTTAGGAAAATGATATCTTCTGTTTAAATTCCAAGACTCTGTTGTATTAATTTTAATTTAATTTTAGTCATCCTCCTCAGTGGTAGAAATTATTGAGAGGGTATCACACATGTTACTTCAATACTTTGCCTCTGAGTTACATTCCTACAACACATACTACTTTTTAAATACATAAATCTTGAATTTTCACATTGAACATGTCTCCAATTAAATCTAAATATCTATCTCTTTTGAATCTACAGTAATAATAAAATATAAACTTAGTAAGTTCCAGTGACAGGCTAGCATGAATTGCTAAGCTTAAGACAGCTTTCCATGTTGCATACTTTGATGCACTTCTTAGAAAAATTAGGAAAACACCAATATTTTCAGAGTTGTATTCATGCATGGATTAATTAATGCATGAATTAATGAATAAATCAATGAATAAATGATGAAATAGATGCCATTGTTCATCTTACTAATAACTTCCTTAGCTTGGTAGCTCTTGGTGACTTACTTATCAGTTACTTCAATTAATACACCTTGACCTTACTTTGTTTCTCAGGCTACATTAGCAGTACTCAACCATATGTTCGGAAAAACACAGATAGCTAATTAGGTTGATATGATTTTATTTTTCTATTTTTTCTGTTTTTTCATGGTTACAGCCAAAACTTGTTGTTCTTCCCAATGTTTTAAAGTCTCTATCTTATGTTTTCTACTGATCATTAAGTTCAAGGTCCATTTTGAGTTGATTTTGTGGAAATCTGAGAAATGTTGACCTAGTTTTTATTTTGCTGCGTTTATCTAATTTTCCCAGCAGCATTTATTAAAAAACAATATTATTTTTCAATGAACATGGTTTGTGTCTTTGCTACAGTTGGCTATAGATGTGTCGGTTTCACTCCAGGCCTCCTACTTTGTTTCATGAATCTGTACCTATGCCAATAACTATGCATGCAGTCCAACTTATTCATGACAAAAATGTAAATGCAATTCTAAAGACAATAATGAACTTTTTTAAAAAGATAAATGGTGTTGAAGTCAAAAGGTATTTCTGAGATGACTGGCAGTCCAAAATTTACCTTGAGAAAGTTCACTGAAAGTTGGCCAAAGAAGAAAATACAAAACTATAAAACATTTAGAAGATTACTTCAGCATGAAGGGGCTAACAAAATATTCTTATGCCATACAAGAAAAAATGATAATTTAACTTAATAAAATTATTTCTAAAACAGTATTCAAATTAAGCCAAAGCAAGTCATGAGTATTTTAATTTACAGAAAGAAATTATCAGATGACTTAAAATAGTGACACTTCCACTATCTCCAAGAATTCTGCATTTAACATAACATTTAACATAAATGTACAAATTAATGTTTAATTACATCATAACCTTAATCAAAGATAGCTAGGAAGGACAGCTATGGTATTAGAGTGAATATATTTTAGAGTAAATAATAAATTTACTTCACAATGAACAGATGGTTACTGTATGTTGAAAATATTCAATTATACAATTATGAATGTCAGTAAAACTAATACAAGCTCCTCAAAATACATGAAACAAAAAATAAGATCATAGAAGAAGTGTATTTCTCACATTGTTTATTATAAGCATCTGTTTATATTCAATAAGATTTAATATGCATCTTTCAGTAGGTGATTAAGCAAGTTGATTAATAGAAAATAAATAAGGATGAAAAAGATTGGAAAAATACCAATGATTTAATTAATTGAGCAATATCAATTAGTTTTAATATTAATAAAATTAATTTGTCAATATTATTTGTTGACAAAATTTAATTATACTCATTCTTAATTAACCATTGATTATTAACAAAATATTATATTTTCACAATAGACCAGATCATCATTGTCCAACAAAGTTCCTATAAAACAGCATATTTTTTCTAGCCCCAAATGGAATACTATCAATCAACAGAAAGACACTACAATGTCCTCTAACAGCTTAGAACTGAAGAACTTACAACTGAATTACTAATGTGACAAGAGAAAATTGAAATGACAAATACAAGTAATTTGTGTCAAATGAAAAGACACAGTCTCTGTGTGTGTTTTCATGTACTTGTGTACTTGAGACACCACTGCAAAAGCATTTGTAGTTGTGTTTGTGTACACTAGAAAAGGTGTCAAAATAATGATTTCAATTTCAACTTTGAATAAATAAGAGTAATTAAACAGATTGTCTTTAGAAATGAAGAAAAAGACATATCAGAGGAAAAAGTCAATAGGATCAAATTAGAAGAACAAGATTTGAAATAGAAGCTTGGATCATTGACAGAAAAAAAAAAAACAGAGACAATAATGTTCTAACAAGACATTAAGGAAAGGGTTAAAATGACCACTGTTAGTAATATAAATGCTATCTCTACATCTTCTAAAATGATAAATTAATAGTGAGGTAATTGCATTAATAATTTGAATCAAGTGAGTTTATAATGGTCAAAGAAATCAACGTATATCATGAAATAGGCAATCAGAACACATTTGTTAATAAAGAAAATAATTCAAAAAGCATGCTGCTTAGTGCAGAAATTGTATATCAACTGAAAATACACCATCAGTCTCATATATACATAGTATTATTTTTCCAAATAGACAAGAAAAAATACTAATAAAAGTAAAGGCATTGCTAGAAACTTAGTCTTCATACACTTTGATAAGTGGTTTTTTTTTTTTTTAAATAGGGATAAAGAGACAGAGAGAGGTTAATTGCCAAGAGTCAGGGGAGTATACGGCAGATGACAACCAATATTTTACAGGTTGTCCTACCAGATGAAAAACTCTGTGTTTGGAAACCCCACTAAGCCATATCAGTGGAGGAGTCCCACTAAACAGGATTTGTGGATTGGCCTCACCATGTAAAGCCTGTGAGTGACTGGCTATAAATACCAGTTTTGTTCTATGTGGGACTTATTCAGGTGCCACTGCTATGCCTCCCTCATAAGAAGAGTAGTAAGGTTTGTCCATAGACCTTTGGTGGTATATTTTAAATCTTTGGGCTAGACACACTTATAGTTGTTCTGCTACATACTCCCATTGCCCTCAGCACTTAATATCTCAAATACATTTTAAAATATAATTTACTATATTAATATGTTTAAAATGCAATAAAATAACCTACAATTTTGTACAGTAATTTTTCCAAAATACAAAATTCATTTAATATTCAGAATGAATCAACATCATCCTATGTATAAGAGACATTAATAAAATGAATGTGATCATTTGAATAAATGCAGAAAAACACTTCAAGAAACGTTTCATTCATTCTTGACATTAGTTTCTACCATGTTAGCATATTTATGGGGAAACTTCATTTAAGGTTCTATTTACTAAAAATGGTGATTTTTGTCCTAACATTCAAAACCCAACAAAAATCAGAACTCAAATTTAAAAACTACATTTAAATACCTTCAAACATTGCTATAAATAAATTATACATCAACAAATCCAGAATAAGTGTGACATTTCCACACCTTGCCAAATACTCATGAACCAACTAAAATATTAAACAGATGGCTGTATTTCTTATCCTCTTTATAGTTATTGTTAACTTTTCTGCATTTTAAATTCATTTTACTGTTTTTTTGATAAATACAAAATAAAGAAGGAAAAAAAGAAAAAAATATAAAAGAAAAAAAAAGAAAAAAATGATATGCTAAAATTTGCAGGCAAATGGATGGATTTGGAGAATATCTTCCTGAAGGAGGTATCACAAAACCAGAAAGGTAAGGAGGGGATATACTCACTCATTAGTGGACTCTAAACAAAAAAGCAAAAAGCAAAGCATGTCCAAGCTGCAAACCACAAACACTGAACAGCTTGGGATCTGGAAGACCTTGAATTGGCACCTTGGATCCCATTTCCTCCAGAAGAAATCTTTATAAAAGGACTTGGATAAATAATATGTATATGAATACCATAAAATAATCTATTTTGCTTTATGTTAATGAAAAGTAAAAACCAAATTAAATTATAAAAATGGTATTAAGAAAATAAAATCTAGAGCTCTGGGAAAATTTTTGTAAATGACCTGTCTGACAGTAAACAAAATATATGTAGAATAATTTTTAAGAAATATCAACAGGAAAAAAAGAGTTTAATTAAAAGAAATGGGAAAACGTCTGACCAAAGATTTCTCTAAGCTGTTATAACAGCAAATGAGTAATATAATAGGCTGAACACAATTCAGTTGTTATTAAAAACAAATTAAAAATATACATGCTGTATCAGTGTAAAATATTAGACTCTGAAGATAAAAGTTACTATCTCAAGACCTGACAAAGATGTGTTAATGACATCTATAATTTATTTATAGCAATATTTGAAGGTATTTAAATGTAGTTTTTAAATATGAGTTTTCTCATTCAGTTCTCTTGTTGATGAAAAATGATTCTCCAATTTGAAACATGGTTTGGAAACTTCTTAAAAAATGATATCAATCATACAAGCTACATATTCTGTTCCTGGAAAATTATCAGGAGAATGAAAGCATATAAGCATGCAAATACTTGGCACAAGTGTGTGTATCAGGTATTGTAGCAGTAGAAAACTAGTGAAGACTCAAACACTCACCAAGTGAGTAGAAAAACAAATGGCAAAATTATATATTGGAATGAGACTCAGTCATAATGGGACTCATATACAGTGGGTGAATCACGAAAGTACCTTTTCAAGTAAAAGGACATAAGGGGAAAAACAATACTGTATTTATTGTTCCATTTATATTACGTCCTTGAAAATGAACAGGAGTCTATAGAGACTGCAAACAGATCTGTGATAGCCCAAGAGAAGAGGAGGATATAGAACAGAGGAGAAAAAGGGAATTGAAATGTATCACAGAGTAGGAAAAACTTTTAGAGGCTTCATTAATCATGTTCTGCTGATGACTATATTCATTGGTGTATTTGTATGTATTAATAAAAACAATATTCTTGAATTATATACTTAAAATATACATTTTATTTTATACCAATTATATCTCAACAAAACTATTCAAATTTAAAAGGAATAAAAGCGTAAAATATATTTTGTATGTTTATCTCAATATAAATAATGAGATGTATGCATTACAAGAATACTTTATGTTTACCTGTAGATTTTATTCTTAAATATCTTTTTCCTTTTAAAGTATTTGTTTTATTTAGGTCTCTGTTGTATGAGGTTTCTGACCCTGCACAGGCCAGAGCTTCAGACCTGTCCGCGACTGCTTCCCTCTCCGCAAAAAAATAACTCTGATGCTTATATTAATTTCATCCTATTTGGCCTATGTCTCAGGTACATTGTTAGCTAGCTCTTTCATCTTAATTCAACCTATTTCCATTAATATACCTGGCCACATGGCTGTGGCCTGGCTCCCCTGGGTTCTTTACGTGTTTCTTCTTTGGTGGCTGCATGAAGTCTGACTGACTCAGAACTCCTCGTAGCTGAACCTGAATTTCACTGCCTACTTCTACAGCACAGCACTAGACACAGGCCAAAACAGTTCCTTTATTTTACAGCATACAGATGAACATTCTCACCACAGCTCTCTCTCTCTCTCTCTCTTTCTGTATTTTATTGTATATATTTCTGTGTGTGTTTCTGTGTGTGTGTGTGTGTGTGTGTGTGTGTTATCTGTAGAGGCTAGAAAAGAGCATCAATTGCCTTTGAGCTGGAGTTACTGCTGTTGGAAGCTGCTCAACATGGGTGCTTAGAATACAGCTTGGATATTTTGAAAGAGTGGCAAATACTCTTAACTATTGAGCCATCCTGGTAGCCTTATTCTTAAGATTCTAAATGTTCTCTTAGATGTTGTATAAATGGGTGGTTGTTAACTTTTTCTATTGAAAAAACAATGAAGAATATCTAATTAAGGCCTTAAAACTATGGTTGAAATATTTATTCTGATTTTCTGTGCAAGTATTTCTAAAGTAGTAATTTCATTACTTTTATGAAACAAGTTTTGTTGTAGTGAATGAAAGCAAAATCAACTATCTTTTAAAATGCCATGTAATAGAGGATTTTTTTATTCTAATTTCAGTTTTGATATTCAAAGAAATCAAGGTATGCCCTGCTTTTGTCAAGGATATTCTTGAATTATCATGGGTATTCTATTTCACAATTACTTGCATTTAGTATTAGTCTACATTAATACAGAAAGAAAAGCACATGAGAAGCTGTACTTTAAACTGAGTTGCAGAATGTTCATCTCACCTATGACTATTGAAGTTTCAATAAAATTTTGCAATCTAGTCTACACAAACTGCATGTTTCTGCATAGAACCCCAGGAAAAGATGATAGGTTTTTATTATCATGCATGCATGCATGCATGTGTGCATGTGTGTGTGTGTTTGTTTGTGTGTATGTGTGATGTAGTGTGGTGAAATGTAGAACAGTGTGTGCATAAGTTGCTTTTTCCTAGGTCTCTGACAGGCATTATACAACATTCATTGAGCATGATTTTAGCCAGAACACTTGAGCTAAGTGCTACAAGCCCAAAGATAGGGGCTTGGTGTAGACCATAAATCACACATTGGTAAAATATTTGAATCAAAATGTTCAATAGTTATGAATGCTTGGATTTCTCTAGAAAGATAGCAGGTAAATTGGGTAGTAGCTACAGACTTTTTAACATAGTCTCTCCTTTACTTCCCCTTTCTCCCAATCATCTTCTCAATCCTTTTTATTTTAGAAAAATAATATTTTAATTTATCCTTCTCTCATACATTCCATAAAAACTGAAGTTTCTCTTTTCTCTACTTCTCTCCACTTCCTTTCCTCTCCAAATCTACTCCTTCAATGGTTCACTAGAGAAAAACGCTGCCTTCCAGGGATATCAGACAAACATGGCATAACATCTTAAAAGAAGACTAGACACAAACCCTTATATCAAGTCTAAATGAGGCAACACAGTAGAAGGAAAGATGTCCCAAGAGCAAGGAAAAGAGTCAGAGATACCCCCACTTTTATTGTTAGGAGTTCCACAAGAACACCAAACTACATAACCATAACATACATGCAGAGGACCTCGTTCAGTCACATGGTTGTTACTTCATTTACTGTGAGCCCCTATGAGCTATGTGGACTTTATTCTCCTGATGTTCTAGATCCCTCTGGTTCTTACAGTTATTTCCCTCTCCCATGGGGTTCCCTGAACTCCATTTAATGTTTGGCAGTGAGTCTCAGCATCTTCTTCCATGAGTTGCTGAACAAAGTCTCTCTGATGATGATTGGACTAAGAATCAATTTATGAGGATAGCAGAAGATTATTAGAAAGAATATCATTAAGAATTATGTCACTGACTTCTCTTTTTCTTTTGGTTTGAAAGAGATTTTTTTTGTGTGTAACACCTCCAGATATCCTGGTACTCTCTCTGATTCACCTCCCTCTAAGTGCTGGGATTAAAGGCATGTGCCACAACCCCAGGAATGTCCTGTGGTTTTATCCCCAGATGTTTTTGCTATCCAATCCCTTGTTCTTGGCCATCAAAGCAGTGTTAGGCATGGGCTGTCTCTCCTGGAGTGGGCTTTATATTAGACCAGTCATTTGTTGGTCACTCCCATAAGTTGTGCACCACCATAACTACAGCAGATCTTCCAGTCATCTTTCTCAGTATGCTCTACTTTCATTGTCACCCAACTCCTACTAGATCCTTCCTGATCTTTTTCCCATCTACCCTCAGTCCACCAGAAAAACCATTTTATTGCCCGTCTCCAGGAAGATTCATGCACGCACCCATGAGTGATCCTTGTTACTTAGCCTCTCTGGGTCTGCAGATTGTATCATAATTATCCTATACCTAACAACTAACATTCATTTATAAGTGCATATATATCATATTTGTCTTTCTGAGTCTGGGTTACCTCACTCAGGATAATTTTTTTCTAGTTCCATCTGTCTGGTTGCCAATTTCATGATGTCATTTTTTTAACAGCTGTCCATTGTATAAATGCACCATATTGTCTTTATATGTGTGGTGATCTCATTTTGAGATTATAATATAATTACATTATTTTTCCTTTACAATTCTGGTTTCTGCAATTACTCTAGGATATGTAGTCTCATCTTAAAATTTGGAACTAGAAGCTATCAAGGAAAAAGAATATGTAGTATTTGTCTATTGGATATAGGTTACCTCACTCAATATGATTTTTTCAAGTTCTAGCCATTTGCTTGGAAGGTCCATGATTTTATTTTTTTCTTTACAGTTGTGGTGTATACTATTCCATAGTTATATGTACTACATTTTCATTACCCATACACCAGTTGAAAGACATTTCTTAACTACTGTGAGCAGAACAGCAATGAACATGGCTGAGCACATATCTGTGAAGTAACATGCCAGGTCCTTTGGGCTCAAGTCAAGAAGTAGTATGTTTGAATCATATGGTAGATTTGATTTATTTTAGATTTTTTTAAAAACATTCTTCTAACAACTATTTATCTGATAGACAGTATGTAGAATACGGAAATAACTAAAATATTTAAACAGCAAAAAAAAAAAACCCAAATAATACAACTAAAAAGGGGAATGGAATTAAACAGAGAATTTTCAAAGAGGAAACACAAATAGCTGAAATACATTAAAATGTTCAATATCATTTGCCTTCTGAGCGAAGCAGATTAAAACTAGTTTGAGATTAAATCTTAGTGCAGTTACAATGGCTGATAAAACAGTAATGTCAGCAGATGCTGGAAAAAATGTGGAGAAAGGGGAATGCTTATTCACTGCCAGTGCAAGTGGAAACTAGTATATCTGCTACAGAAATCAGTATGAAGGTTTATTAAAAAGATGAAAACTGATATACTACACTGATTCACCTCTACCACTTTAAGGCATGTACCCAAAAATCTGCATGTATTAATAAAGTGATACTTGCTCTTCCATACTCATTTCTTCTGTATTCACAGTAGCCAGGAAATGGAAGCAACATAAATATCCATCATATAAATAACGGGTAGTGAAACTGTGGTACTGACACAATGAAACATTATATAGCTGTTAAAAAATGAAATTATCAAGTTTATAGGAAAATGAGTGGAGCTTAAAGCAATCATTCTGAGTGAAGTTACCCAGACCCAGAAAGACAAACATCACATGATTTCTCTTACATGTGGCTTTTATCTTTTAATCTTTATGTATATGTCTTCTCTATGGAATACTCGGAGTTCAGCATCTAGTAAGGCACCTGGCGGGGGGACGGCGGGGAGAAAAGACAATGACACACAATGTTTCAAGTACAGGAGGGAGAACATTAAATAAGATTGAGGAGGGGGGCAGGGGTGGGAGGATGGACAGAGGAGGGCAGGGGAGAGAATAGCAACACAAAGAGCCTTTTGAGAAAGCCATATAGAAACATACTACAGTAAAAATTCCTAAAATATACTTATATACATATATAAAACTAAGTAAGTTACCCTATAATTGGGGACTACACCTACCTGTACTAGCTGGTTTTATGTCAACTTGAGCTAGCCCTCTGAGAGGAAGGAACCTAAATTAAGAAAATGCCTCTATAAGATCAGGTTGTGGGCAAGCCTTTAGGGCATTTTCTTTTCATAAAAAAAAATTGTTCACACTAATTTCTTAATATATTTTTCTATCAGCTTGTTTTACTTTTTGCTCAAGACTATTTTGACTTGACCATTCTGGCTCTTTTGTGGTTCCATATTAATGTTAGGTTGCTTTTTCTATTTCTGTGAAGAATGAGATGGGAGGCTGTTGTATATGAATTTTGGTCCTGTTTGGGCCAGAGGTTTGACCTGCCCATTGCAGCTTTTATCCTCCAAAAAATGACTCAGAGGCTTAAATTAATTTCATGCTTTTTGGCCTGTGTATCAGGTACATTGCTAGATAGCTCTTTCATCTTAATTCAACCCATTTCCAGCAATCTACCTGACACATGGCCCATGGCTCATGGCCTGTAGCTTACCTTTCATGTTTCTTCTTTAGAGGATGAAGACTGATCAACTTCACCCTCCTTCTGTCTCTACACTGATGTCTCCACCCACTTCTATGGTTCTCTACACAGACCAAAACAGCTCTTTATTTACACAATAGCATACAGAAAACAGTCCTACCACAGGAGAGTGATTGATTGAATTTGCACTGAATCTGGAAATTGTTCCTGGTAGAATGTTTTCACAATATTAATTTGACTGATTCATGAACATAGAATTTCTTTTTATTTCCTAGTCCTACTTCTCCATTCAGGTGTTTTAATTGTAGAGGTTCTTTACCTACTTGATTAAGTTTGTTTGTTCCTTGGTAATTATTAAGGCTATTGTCACTCTGTTTGTCCATGTTCACTTTCTCTGTGTGTTTGTTGATGTACAAATCTGTACAAATTGATTGTGTCCTCTCACATTATTGGAGTTGTATATTGTTTCTTGATGTTTTATGGTAGAATTTGGGGGATCTTCTATGTACAATATCACATTATCTGCAAATAGAGATAATTTGGCTTCTCCTTTGTATTTGAATCTTTTTAGTTTTTCATTAATGGCCTAATTGCTCTATCTAGAGTTTTTGCTTGGTAATTTGTGTTTAGTAACTATAACTCCTAGTTTTTTTCTACAGTCCCTCTGCTATGCTCATTCTATAACTTCAGTTTCAAATATTGCTGTTTTCTTTAGGTTTGTTTCACATTTTATAGATTTTTTGATATTTTGAAAACTTTCCCTCCTTAAATTATGGCTGATAGTTTTGCTGGGTATAGTAATCTGGATTGGCATTCAAATTTTTTGTGGTTTCTATGTGTGTGTGGGTGTGGTTGCACAAATTTGGATTGTATTAAATGAGACTCTGAGCCAAATATGGGAGAAGGCTGAGATATCAGAGAGAGGAAGCACCACAATCAATTCTCACCCAGCTGTCTTGCAACTTCCTCAGCCTTGCTCCTGGTCACTTCTACCTGTCACTTCTGCCAGTCACTTCTGTTTCTGCTGGGTTCCTAAGAGGCCTTATATACCCTTTTGTCAGCTGTATTCCATCCACGTTTGGATTAAAGGTGTGTACTACTCTATTTTGTAGCTTGCCTTGAACTCACAGAAACAGAGGAATTTCTGTCTCTGGAGTTATGGGATTAAGGGTATAGGTCACCACTCTTAGGCTTTTCCTGTGCTGGGGATGAAGGTGTGTGTGCTTGAATCTCAGCTCTTTGTCTTTGTACTCAAGGATCAAGAAATTACTGAGCTGTCTGTCTAGGATTTGACTGTATGCTGTCTCTCAATATTTCAGGTTTATTAAATATGTAATAAATATCCGTGTGTGTGTATGTGTTTTACTTAATTTTTTTTAACATACCCATCACTGTTCCTTCTCCCTCTTCTATTTTCAGTCATCTGCCAGCTTCTCCCCCATCCCTCTCTCAGAGAAGATAAGGACTCCCAGGGTGAGTCAATACAATCTGGCATATTCAATTGAGGTACGATCAAGCACTTGTATCAAGGCTGAGCAGAGTGTTGCACTATATAGAATAAGGTCTAAAAAAGCCACTTCAGGCACTACAATAAATTCTGATCCCACTGCCAGAGGCCTCACAAACTGCTCATGCCTTTTAACTGTTATCAATATTCAGAGGTCTTTGTTAGGTACCATAAATGTTCCCCATCTGTCAATTCAGTGTTAGTGAGCCCCCACTAGCTCAGGTTAGCTGTCTCTGTGAGTTTTTTGTATTTTATTGATGGCTAAAAATGTTGAGCGTTTTTTTTAAATTTCTTTCAGCCATTTGTAATTCTTCTGTTGAGAATTCTCTATTTAGCTATGTACCTCATTTGTTAATTGGATTATTTAGGTTTTTTTGTTTGTTTGTTTCTTGAGTTCTTTTTTATATTTTAGAGATCAGCCTTCAGCCAGATATAGGGTTGGTGAAGATCTTTTTCCATTCTGTAGGCAGTTAGTTATTTTGTCTTATTGACTATATCTTTTGCTGTAAAGGAGCTTTTCAGCTTCAAAAGGTCTCATTTATTAATTGTTGTTCTCAGTATCTGTGCTACTGGTGTTATATTTATGAAATGGTCTTCTGTGCCAAAAAACAGCATTTAAGGCTGTTTCCCACTTTCTTTTCATCAGATTAAGTCTAGCTGGGTTTATGTTAAAGTCTTTGATCCACTTGCACTTGAGTATTGTGCAAGGTGATAGATATAGATCTATTTGCATTCTTCTACATGCCAGCACCATTTGTTAAAGATGAATTCTTTTTCATTGTATATTTTTGGCTTCTTTTTCAAAAACCAGGTGTTCATAGGTATATGGATTAATGTTAGAGACTTTAATTTCATTCCATTGATTCACATGTCTGTTGTTATGCAATACTAAGTTGTTTATATTACTGTAGCTCTATAGCAGATTTTAAAGTCAGGAATAGTGATGCCTATAGAAGTTCTTTTATTAAACTGCATTATTTTGGCAATTTGTGGGCTTTTGTTATTCCATATTAAGTTGAACATTTTTCTTTTAAGTTCTGTGAAGAATTGTGTTAGATTTTTGATAGGGATTGCATTGAATCTGTAGATTGCTTTAGATAAGATTGACATTTTTAATGTGTTGATTTTAACTATCCAAGAATGTGGAAAATCTTTCTATTTATTGATATCTTTTTCAATGTCTTTAATTATGTAAAATTATTGTCGGACAGATTTTTCATTTAAATAAGTTCTATTGATTTTTGTTTTTGTGTTAATCTTATATTGTGCCACATTGCTAAAGATGTTTATCAGTTGTAGGTGTTCCCTGGTAGAATTTTGGGGGTCACTTATATCATCTGCTAATACAGAAAGTTTGACTTTTTTCTTTCTAATTTGTAAACTTTTGATCTCCTTCTGTTGTCAGCACTTAAAATTTTCTATGACTTGGAATACATTTCTCCAGGATCATATGGCTTTCAAAGGTTTCCTTTAGCATAATTGTTATGCTAATGTGGTTTTTCTTAGTATGTGGTTGATATTTTTATTCTCTGGAATTCTCAATACCCTTTTTCTCCCTATATTGTGTTTTATCTATGATATACCATGTGAGTTTTCTTTTCTCTTGTATTTGGTATTCTGTGTGCTTCTTCTATCTACATGGGTATTCTTTCCTTGAGTTATGAAAGTTTTCTTCTATCATCTTGTTAAACATATAGCCTATGCCATTCCTTTGAGATTCTTCTCCCTCTTATCTACCTATAATTCAGAAGAGTTTTTATGTTTTCAGGGTGCCCCATATTTCCTATATGAACCTTTTCTGTCTCGTTACAAAAGACATCCTTTAATTTCACATCCTTTTTAAAATTTCATCTTTTGTTTGATTCATTCTGCTTATTGACTTTCCTTTGAATTTCCTATTTGAATTATTGGGGTTTTTAATTCCATGTTCATTTCATTTTGTTGACTCCTCACCTATATTGTTATCTTTTTTTTTTAATTCTATTTTCAAATTCTGGATTGTTTACATGGTTTCTATCAACTTTATGTTTGTGTTTTCTTAGCCATCACTCAAGTGTTTATTTATTTTAATTTTATTGAACTGTTTCTTTGTGTCTTCTTTAAAATCATTGAACCATTTGATGAAGTTTATGATTGATCTTGTAAATTTATTATCCTTTGATTTATCTAGATAATTCTTATTGGGATATATTTCTATAAAAGTAGTGCAATTGATCTCACATACTGCTTGTATTTATTGATTTAATCTAGGGAGTAGACTTTTTTGTTAGTTCTGTGTTTTATATGGGCAAAGCCAATTGGGGCTAGAGAGAATGTTTGACATGATCTGGACATAGAAGTTTAATATGGCTAATAAATAGTGAAGTTAAGCAGAAACAAGAAAGTGGGTTAGTGTGTGGCATGTGCATCCTGGTCCATGCGTGAAGTTTAAAATTAGAGCTGGGGTTTGAAGGAAGTGCAAGGAAATGATGATCTGGTGGATTCATCTTGTTTGTCCTTGGAAAAATATTTGAAGAATTTGAATGAGTGGAGAGTTTAGATGCAGTGAGGGAAGAGCCTGTAGGCTGTCTTTAGGCAGGACAGTTTCTAGTAGAGTCATAGGTTTTGTAGCAGTGAATGCAAAAGTGTCCAGATCAGGCTGGAACATTATTTGTGGGTTAGAGCTTTATTGGATTGAAATGTTATGTGGAGGAAGCAATCTGGGAGACTCACAAGGCAATACCCTGGATCTATTTATTTAATATTCTATTGTAAGTATTTTACCTGAATATGTATTTGTACACAAAATACATGCAGTGCCTATAGAGGCCAGAAAAGAACATTGGATCCTCTGGAACTCTAGTTAAATATGGTTATATGTCATCCTTTGGATAGAAATTGAACCTAGGTTTTCTGGAATACTTGCCAGGTGCTCTTAATCACTCTCCATCTCACTAGTTCCAGTCTGTAAAAGTCACCTGGTAAAAGGGAACCTAAACTGAGAAACTCTCTCCATTAAATTGATCTGTGGCTCTATCTGTATGGGCATGCTTTTAATTACTGATTTAGGAGGACCTAGCCTACTATGGGTGATGGTATCATTATATAAGTAGCTTTTTGTGCTGTGTAAGTAGCCAAGCAAGTCATGAAAACAAGGCCAATAAGCAGCATTATTTCTCAGTCTTCGTGCTTTAGTTTCCTTTCTCCAGATTCATGCTATGAGTTGATTTTTTTCCTGGCCTCTCTTCATAATGGACTACATGCTATAAGGAGAAATAAAATCTTTCCTTCACAAGTTGCTTTTGCTTATAGTGTTTATCACAGCATCATAAAGCAAACCAGAAGAGACATTTAGTAACCCTCATGTTTTTCACTTACCAATCTGATAGCAGTACACAATACTCTACACTGATGAAAATGCATTAAGAAACACAGGGAAACTGGTTTTAGGATGAATCAATTCTAACTAAATAAACATCACATCTGATTAAATAGTAAAATTAAAAATGATAGCAAGAAGCTAGGTCTTAGTAGTTAAACTTTTCAAAACAATTGGTAGATTATAAATGACATGATTAAAGGAGCTTCAGAAAAGTAATGATGTCTGTAAGACTATTTCCACTAGAAATTCAATTTTGAAAATAATGGACTAAAAGAAAAGGCTTTATAGCTCAGTCATTGATTATTTAACAAGTATGCATAAGACTAGGTTCAATACCCAATGCCACAGCTCCATACACACACACATACAAACACACCATAATTATATATATTGTATCCATTAGACTTGCATTTTTAATTATACAAATCATGCCTCTACCTTTCTTTAATCAAGTCCTAAGATGTATATTGCTCATATATTTGATAAGGATTTTATATAGGGATGACTAATAGATTTATATACTACCAAAGCCACTTAATTTCTTTACCCCAGTTATAATTTATCTTTTCTATGATTATTTTAGTTTTTTAGTTGTAATAATCTATTCTGAAGATTCTAATATCAATAAAATGGCTAAGTACAGTGCTATGAATGTTTGGCTAACAGAATAATATTGTTAGAAAACATGTCTCATGATTTTCTTTAGGAAAAGCTCAGTCTTCCTTTAAGAAAGCCTGTGCCATGGCCTCTTCAGTATAGAGTCTAATGATATTTATCAGATAATGTTGAAATATAGAGAGAAAAAATTCAAACACAAATACCCTAAGCACAATATCCCCACACAACATATTAATACTCCAAAAAATTTAAATATTAAATGAAAACCAAGAACTATTTTTCTTTCCTTTATTTGCAGCTACCCACTTCTGGGTTCCTCGAATTCACAAGCACTCCAAGTTAAACCCACTAGATTAAGAATCAGAGGATAATATTTCTTTTTCTCAAAAAATATAGACCATCTAACAAAAACCCTGGTTTCAGAGGTGATATTCTTCCCTAGAACCTGTTGGTTAGTAAGTGAACTTGGATATAAACCAAGTAGTATACATAAGCAAATATTTATTAAACAACACAATCTAAAGATTGTGTCAAAATAGCCACTTAAATGGCTCATAATGTAAGTGTACTAGCTGCCATGCTTGACAACCTGGGTTAAATTCTCATAACCCACAAAGGTGACAGAGAAAACAAATACCTGCAAGTTATTCCCTGGAACCCATAAGCAAACTGTAGCATGTATGTACACCAAACACACACACATATACACACACACACACACACACACTCACTCACACACACACACTAACCAAATAAATAAATTTAAAAATAAATAATGTGTATATATACTTGATGTATTTAACATACCCATAACAAAAGTATCACAAAAATACAAAAAGAATAAAAAATAATTAGTATCTGAAAAATAATGTTCACCATGTTTTCAAACCCAATGAGTCATTACAATTTGTAAACACTAACCAAGGTAAAAAAAAAAAAAGTTTGTCAAAAGGTTTTTCTGAAAGCTACAAGTGCTAAAGTAGATGAAGATGAACAGTTTGAAGCAGATAAGAAGAAAAGCCAAATGGAGATATGGAGAGAGAAGTGAACTGGTATCTTTAAAATAATCTTAGAAATTCTGAATGTTAAAATCATTCTAAGATGAAAATCAAGATGTAGGAGTGTATACCTATAATCTCAGTACTTCAAAAATTGAGGCTGGGGCATCATGATTTCAAGGCCAGTGTCCAAAACTGCAAAGTGAGTTTGAGACTAGTCTAAACCATTTGAGACCTGTTCAAAATTCATCCTTTCCAGGTTAAAAAATAAAAGTCAAATAAAGCAATTTCCAACAGAGAAGAAAAATTTAGATGACTTGCTTTCAGGAGCCCAGCCATAACAATAATATTAGGTCATTCTTTAGCTTACAAAATGATATACAAAGCTTGAGCAAACTTTTAATAGTATTATGTATATTCTTAGGCAATTACAAACACCTACACAGACACACACCCTCACACCCTCACACATGTATTCTGCATACACTGTCAACATTCCTATTTGATCCACCAAGAAAGACCTTGTCATTCCTCTGAATGTTAGCGTGTAGGGGAGGCTTGGCTTTTTCTCCATAAGTCTGAGGTTTTGGGGACACTAACATCATTGTGAACATATCACAACATATGTTCTTTAGAACTTCACCCATTCAGTGTTTCCTACAATAAAGACATAGATCACCTGGGAAACTCATTAGGAAAAAAGTGTGCTAAAATTTTAGTGTAACATTACACACTCTACCACTGAGGGATGCCTCAAGATAAAGAAGACTCTTAATTCAGAAATATTCAGTTTGTCAAAGACAAATACAGTCCTACATGTGTCTATTCCAAATAACAGATTAGGAAGTAATTTCACAATTGTATTTAGAGATTTTAACACCACTGTCTTGATGGCTGAGTGAACACCTGGGCTAAAAAATCACTAGACAGATTACATCAACAATCTTGTCAATCACCTCAATTGAAAGAGTGTTTGTAGAACAACACATCCAGCAATTACATGGAAAATGCATTATTCTCATGATTGTGTTTACACAGATGGTCCATCTGTAGTGATATAAATCAAATCCTAATGAATTAAAATACTAAATTGTGTAAAGTATTGTTTTTCCACAAGGGTTTAAATTTTTAAAAAAATGTTACAAACATATCTAAGATAATCATGAACAGTTTCTAGTCAAATAATAATACTTCTAATCATTTAGGTCTTAAAATAGAAATCATAAACAATATTTGAAATATAATGATGTTTCAGCTTTTTGTATTTTGAGACCATAACTTAATCTATAATCAAATGAATGCAAAGTTTTAGATGTATATTCATGTTTGATATGAAGGGATAACCAATACCACTATTTGAATATGGTTCATATCTCAAAGTTTTATGTTCTGGAAATTTATTCTTTAATACAATTATTTTGGGAGGTAGTAGAATCTTCAGAGCCTTCTGTAAAATTATGACAAGACTGGTCAGGACCCTATTATGAAAGGAGCAATGATGATCTTGCAGCAGGGGCCTTGAGAGCAGGTTTTGACAAAAGAAAAATCCATCCCTCTTTGTTCTTAATTTCTTTCTTCCCAAATAATTTTTGTATGTTCTTGTACATGATTCATTAATGATGCTGTGACCCAACCAGTGACTATCACCAAATTCAGCTTCCACTCCTTTGTGTTGTAAGTCAAACAAACCACCACTCATTTTTATATTATTAAGCATCAGGAATTTTGTTATAGTAGCACAAAGCAGATGAAGACAGTCATTACATGTTACTGACAAAGGAAAAATTCAATCAAGATGAATTTTAAACTCCATAGGCTATAAAAGTTAATTTTGTTTTTTTTTTAATAAACAACTGTTTTAGAATTTAGGGCTCTTTTTTTTTTTGCTTTTATATTATGTCTTTTCTCATTGCCAAAAGAGTACCAATGTTTAGTTATCTAGGTCAGTTTGGATGGGTTATATCTCTTTAATTTTTCCAATTTTTCTACCGGTCATGGTAGTCCCTAAATACTGAATTCTAAAACTTCCTTTTAGTATGAAGTATTTGGGCCAGACTTTCTGGCCTAACCCAGAGGATCAGAGCTATTCTCCACCCCACTTAGCCTCATATGATCACACACAGGCTTATATTAATTTTGTGCTGATTGACCTAGGGCCCAGGTATATAACTTGCTAACTCTTTACTCTTAAAGTAACCCATTATTCTTATCTTCTTCAGCCATGCAGCTCAGTACCATTTCTCAGAGCAGCATAGTTGTCCTCTATATCTGCTGACATCTCATTGTGGTGTCTCTGTGCTATCACTCTGACTTTTCTGCTTTGCTCTTCCTGTTCCCAGAGTTTTCCCAGTCTGGTAGCTCCACCCACACTTCCTGTCTGCTTTCAGCCAATCAGTATTTTTATTAATCTTGCAGGAGGGACAATTATTTACAATGGAACAATATAATCCCGCTCTACTTTCTCAATTATATTCAGTGTTCTAATTGTTCTGATATATTTAGTTCTTACATCACCATACCTCACAAATAGAAATGAGCTGTCTCTATAATCATTCTTTGTTATAGCCATGACTTAGCTTTAGGAGCAGTTAAAAACAAAATGTGTATCTGGTTCATAAAATGTCCAAGATCTTTCATTGAGGCCAAATACAAAGTTTATCATATTAATAGGTAGTTACTAAAATTTAATCTTTTAACTTATTGATCAAATTGCCAAGACTTACTTAATTCTGGATAAGACAAAGCCCTCATGTACCCTTTGCATGCAATGATGATGTCTGACTGAAAATCAACAATTGTTAGGACCAAGGATTCATCTAATCCTAGCTACAGGCACAAGACTCATCAATGTTTATAGTTTTTACTCAATATATTGTACTTGGAGTTAGATATACCCAATGTAGAGAATGTATAGGGTCTATAGTTGACAGAGCCTTGGTTTTAAGCACTTCCTGCTTTCACTATATGCACACATTATAAAGCTCACTGCAGTTGTGCTTTAGAACTTTAGTGTTCAGTGTACAGATTCAGTTAGTATTTGTACTCACTCTCCCCTACATTATTGTTTAGGGTAAAGAAATGGAACGTGTGGAATTTATGCAATCTAATTTAAAGCTCATTTTTGAATCAACGTATTTATTTTGTAAGTGTTACTAGTGACTTGGAGTTCATAGAAAAATATAAATTTATGTATATGCTAAATTATAGCATGAAATTATTTATATTACTGCTCTATGACCAATTATTTTGAGTCTTATAGGTGATTATTCTTGTCTGAAGGAAAGAGACAAAGTGACTTACAACTATTAGTGTCAAATTATTCCTTGGGTTAAATGTGTTACTTATGACCAATGTCCAGAGAATTACTGTTAACATTTTTTCCTTTAATGCTAGCAAATTATATTTGATGGAGAACTGTGAAACAGATAGAAAAATATAAGATTATTTTAAAAGAGTATTTGATTGAAATAATAAAAATTCAATTATCATTTGTATTCAATAACTAATATTCAAATAAATGTCAAAAACAGAATCACATCGTCCTGCCTCTATGACAATGTATTTGCTACAATGACCTTAGCAATATCCCTTTTTGGGTTGACTAATTCTTTAAATGTCCCTTTTCATGTTTCCCCTAGTATAGGAACCTTTAGTAATAGAAGAAACCATCACAAGAACATATCACAAACATTGAAGCCATAGTTTAAGAAACAGAAATCAGGATGCATGAGGATGAGTCTTTCCAATAGAAATTGTATTGCATCAGTGCTTATTTTTTCAAATAACACATGCAAATAATGGTAGAAAATTTGTTATTTGACTTTGCTTCCATTAAAGAGAATTTTGTATTATTAATTTAAGCATCTTAAGACATTAACATAAAATGCAATGAGCTAACTGGATAGGCACAGAAAAAAAACTGCATTGTTGTTACTACTACTTTTAATACTAGCCTTATTCTCATCTGTCTACATATATTCTAAATGTACACATCTAAAACTCAGTCAGTTTCTGTCTGTCTATCTCTCTCATTTGCACCTTGCAAAAAATTGAAAAAAAAATGTCATCCTTAATATTGGCCTATTAAATATACTGGTATGATAGCTGAGGCCTAAAGAGATTAAACATAACATGTCCAAGAGAACAAGAGCAGTATACAGTAGGTAGATTTTGAGCTTAGAAAATGACTCTTAAGTGAGTTTCTATAAAAAGCCTAGCAATAACATTCAATGACTGCGCTGAGTAAATGAAATTTAAAATTCTTCTGTTAATAAATTCTGTGCCAACACATTATAAGTGCATAAGTAAGGCTCAAATCTACCTTGATTTTTACTTCCAAAAGAAATTATTTCTTTGATTATTAAATCTTTGAATTTCATTATTTAATTCTAAAGGATAAAACAAGTTGGCCTAATAATGACTTTAAAACTTTACATGGAAAAGTAAGATAAAGACACCTATAAAAAGTAATGACTACCATTAGAGAGGTCAGGTTTCTTAATTAGCCTAAACAGCAAAAAATATAAATATAATAATAATTCAAATGGAGATACCACACAGCATTTATTGTATGACGCTAAACCATTTGCACTGATTTGCTTATGAGCAATATTCATCCTTACTGGGTATTTCAGTCCAACAGTAATAAAAAGAAAATTGTTTTCAAATTAGAAATAGACAGATTATAGAAAGAAAATATTTAAATGCAAAAATTTATTATATTAAAACAAAAAAAACAGCCTACAAAATGTGAAAAGATTTTCACCAACCCTACAAGTTACAGAGGACTGATCTCTAAAATACATAGAGAACTCAAGAAACTGGAGCCCAAAACCCTAAATAACCCAATCAAAAAATGAGGGTTCAGAACTAAAAAGGGAATTCTCAGCACAAGAATTACAAATGGCTGAAAGGCACTTGAAAAAGTGCTGGACATCTTTAGCCATCAGAGAAATGCAAATCAAAACAACTTTGAGACACTACCTTACACCTGTCAGAATGGCTAAGATTAAAGACACAAATGACAGCCTATACTGGAGAGGTTGTGGAGCAAAGGGAACACTCCTCCATTGTTGGTGGGAGTGTCAGCTTACTCAGTCACTCTGGGATACAGTATGCAAAATCTCAGAAAACTGGGTATCAATCTCCCCAAGGATCCAGCAATACCACTACTGAGCATATACCCTAAAGATGCACATTTGCATGGCAAAGGCATTAGCTTAACTATGTTCGTAGCAGCATTATTAGTAATAGCAAGAACCTGGAAACAACTTACATGCCCCTCAACTGAAGAATGGATACTTCAGATAACTGTAGTACATCTACAAAATGGAATACTATTCAGCAGTAACAAAAAAGTGATATTCTAAAATTTGCAGGTGAATGGATGAATTTGTAGAATATTCTCCTGAGTGAGGTATCACAAACCCAGAAAAATAAATAGGGGATGTACTCACTCATTAGAGGACTTTAAACAAAATCAAAGCATTCCCAAGCAGCAAACCATAACCACTGAACAGCTTGAGATCTGGAACACCTTGGATGGGCACCTTGGAGCCCATTCCCTCCAGAGGAACACCTGACTCAGTCTTGATGTAGGGGTGAGGAAATTGGATCTGCCTGGAGTGGATGCTGAACTAAGCCATATTGGGACCTTGGAACCTCCTGCCCTTGCTGGGGAGGAAATAAAGAGATGTGGAGAAGAGAAAGTGACTGGAACAGGTGGGAGGGGGAAGGGAGCTTAAACAAGGGAATGCATGGATGAAAAATGAAACTTTATTCATAAAAAAACAATTCTGCCAAATGAAAAGTATAATCTATTCATGGGGCACAAAGTCTGAAATTATCTTTCTTCTAATGTGGACAAGTTGGCATTTTTAAATATACAGTTAATTAAATCTGACAGTCTCAGCATGTATGTATGCAAAATTTGTATCAGCAATGTTTGATACTATGCAATTGTGCGTTTTTAATATACCTATCCACCTAGAGTAATGGAAAATTACTGACTTTGGTATTCTCTTGTCTGTCCTAAATTTGGATTTCAGGTTTTTTGTCTTATTGACAGAGCAAAACCTCCTTTTTTATTTATAAAATAAAGTCTTTTTTATATCCATGTATCCCCCGTGTTACTCCTTCCTTCCCTCCTCAATCCCTCCCAGTCATTTTTCAGAACTCTCCTCCTTATTCCCTCCCCAAAAAGTGCAAGAAATCCCAAGATGGGTCAGCTCAGCCTGGTATATCCACTCCAGCCAAGTCATTTCCTTATCCTAATAACAAGACCAGGTCAGGTGTTCCACTGAAGGGAATGTTCTCAGAGGTGCCAGCCCATGCACAGAAACACATTCTGATCCCACCCCTCCAGTCTCCACATACTACCCATGTCAATTGACAGTTGCCTATCCTTGGACGGCCTAACTCCTTTTCCCAATGGTTCCCCAGTTCTTGTTCTTGATTCAGTGAGCTTTTCAGAGCTCCAGACAGCTATCACTATACTCTATCTGTATAGAGAGAATTAATTTATATATAACATATATTATATAAACATATATATTCTTATATGCATATAATGGTTTGTACATACATGATACATGAAACATGTACCTGTGCTATAAGCTGGTGGCAGGGGTCAGAGAACTGTATGTGCAGATAGTTACCTCTGGGCACAGTTTTACACATTCTTGGGATGAACTCCCATTTCCAGACCCTGTGGCAGGCAGCCTTACCTGCTGTGCCATCTGCCCAATTCTCTTTCATCTTTGTATGCCTAACATGTATTGCTTGTATGTGCATTAGAGAAGCTACAGTTGCTATGTAGCATTGAAAGGTAAGTGGCAAGGGAAGTGATAGGCAGCTATATTTTAGATCAGGAAATAGCTTTAAAAAGTTGAGGAAAAGTCCTAACAAACAAACTTTTTCGGACTATTGGAGTCCAGAAAGATCTGTAGTTGCAACAAGAGAAGATGACTCAATGCTAAATCCAATTACACTTTTAGAGCAATTTCAGTGAAAGTGATTGAATACCCAACATCTAAGTTCTGCTTCGGAAGATTTCCTGATACTATCTCCTCCTTCATGGAGTGGTGTCTACATGCCTCCTTTTCTCCTTTGCTATTCATATGCTTTTCTTTCCTCTTTCCTTTCTGGGCAGTTTTCTGGCTCAGTTCAATTAAAGGACAAATCCATTGCAGTGTGCAGCAGAGGAATTATAATGAAGTCAGCTGTCAAACTCCTCTCTCACAGAAGCCTCTCTGTGGGGAATCTGATGGCCTCTTGTCAGCTGTTTCACCCACCCAGACATAGACAAAGGACCTCTGATGGCCTGCTTTATTCTAGTCAATCTACATGGAGTCAGATGTTGAAATCCCAACAGGAAAAGGTGTAATTTGATTTAGCATTCAGAGTGCCCTTCTCCTATTGATACCTCTCTTTCTCTGAATGCAGTAATCTTTACAACCACAAGAAAAATGGCTTTTACTTTATTTACTTTCCTAATTTTGTCTTTAAAATTAATGCTTTAGAATTACTTGGCATAAAAAGAATTTTGGTCAGTGGAACATTTCAGAATGCAAGGTATTTCAAAATAGAAAAAGTCTAGAGGGTTGGATGCTAATGAAGTTTACATTAGTTTGCAAATATGCTGAAGTCAGCCAGAAGAATCAAAGAGCCATTCATTTATTCATTTATTCATTCATTCTTTTATCTTTTCCCATCTATCAACCACATGGACAATAGAAAAATATATTATGTATTGTTATAAATTATTATATTGTCAATACATTATTAATATATTATTCTCTGTTTTCCAACCACAAAAAAATATAGTAGTATCATGTTTTTCTAATGCAATTTTCCTTATTTATAGAGAATAAAGTAAATTAATATATCTACTCTTAATGGTACTTAGAGCATAAAAAAATGAAATTTTTATTAAACAATTGCTATTACTTTTTAGCTATAGCCACTGCATTTTTTAAAATACTGTACTAAGCAAGCATACAATTCATGTTGCTTCAAATGAGATGATAATCTTATTTTCATTTTTACCATCTTTTATTTAGCAAGAGTTTTTTAATGATATTTTATAAATTGCAAATACACAAAAGACAGTCACATAAAATGGTTTGAGGAGCTAATTGTCTCAAATTTTTATTAAAAAATAGAAATATTATTTATTGCCTTTGTGGTGGAATTTATTTTCACAATGAACATTAATATAACCCTAACCCAAGTTGTCTTATAGTTAAATAAATCATCTTAGCTCCAGCTATTGGGTAGATTACTTTATTTAAGTGTATTAATGTAAATTTTATTCTCTTTAGGATGGTTTTCAGAATCATATTCAAATTCTTTACCACTAAAGCAATGCCTATTTTTCCTACATATTTAATTACTGAGAGACATTTTTTAATGGTTTAGAGTTTTGGTCTTGGTTAATTTGTAGATACTCTGAACCACAATGTCAAATGAACTAAGAATTCCACTCCAGCTCCCACATCTTTTTATCTCCTACCCAACGAGTGCTGGAGGTCCCAAGGTCTCAATATAGCTTAGTTCAGAATCCACTCTTGGCAGATCCAGTTTCCTCATCCCAGGATCAAGACTGAGTCAGGTGTTCCTCTTGAGGGAATGGGATCCAAGGTGCCAGTCCAAGGTATTTCAGATCCCAAGCTGCTCAGTGTTTGTGGTTTGCTGCTTGGCCATGTTTTGCTTGAACAAGGATATACACTGATAAAAAATATGTCTTTATTCATAATAAAAATTTAAAAAATTGCCAAAAAAAAAGAATTCAACTCAATCCTATAAGAGACTAGAAAGAGACAGAGTTCTCTAGATAATTCTATCACTGGTGAGTCACAGAAGCTAAGCTTTTCTATCTAGAGGCCCCAGACACTATGGAAGTTATGTGAGCTGTCCTGCTCTGACCTGTCTGGGTTTCTGCATTCCAAAATACACAATCATATGGAAACAATTGCTTGTTTGATATCATTTGTTTACTTCTCTGGGTATCTGTTTACTTGTACAAAAGTGGTTTGGTGCAATGATATTATTGCCTGTGACTTCATTGCATTGTCTGGAGCACTAAGCCAATGTGTCTAACATTGCATAAACTGTTCAATTAACTTTCTTTCTCTCATTCATTGTATTAATATGGACCTGAGATTGGAAGGAGTCACCTAATTTATCAAAAACTTTCATATGCTGGAGTTGAAATGTAAATACACACATTCAGATTCCAAACCTGTGCTAATAATCTCTCTGCTAGACAATCTTCCCCAAAAAGGAAGAGAGAATAGAAGTGCAGGTGACAATGTAGAAATAGAGTTGTTTTGTTGGTAGAGTCAAAACTAAAGTGAAGCCAAGGGTAGGTGACACGTCACACTCTGCAAGAATTTAGCCAGTTAATCAAACCAAATATTATTCTTCTTTTCTCACAGATAATGGAATTGAAATTAAAAAATATTAAGGACTCAGTGAGGGTTAAAATGTTAATGGCTGAGTTTCTGCTGAACTCAGGACTTCTGAGTACACATGGAGGGGTCAGGATGGAAGAAACACTGATTCCATCAAGGGTTAGGTCTGTTCAACTATCTTTAAAATTATTCTGCTGGATTTTTAGGTTTATAAACTCAACCTAAAAAGACTTCCTGTTGAAGTAATTACCAAACCTTCAGAAGGGGTCCTTAAATTGTCTTCTGTAAAGGAATAAATGACAATTTCAAACATGACAAGAGGGGAAAGGTGCTTTCTGTAGCAATAAGGCGAAACTGACTTTGTAGCACAAAAAGACCATAGACAATATGTTAATGGAGAGGTGTTATGTTCTAACAATACTTAATTTCTAAAAGAATAGGCAAAATTGAAGATTCCACACATGAGTTGTAGATTACTGACTTTTTAGAAGCTGCAGAATAACTATCTACTTTTACATACAGTTAGTTCTTCAATGTTCATATATGAACATATTACAGTTAAGTGAAAATATTAACCGCAATATTTAGTGAATATTGGTAGATCACCTAATAAGACTCAGCCACTTTTCTAAGTTCTGGGTACTAATATATGAGTGATGAAGTGGCTTGAATAAGAATCCCTGCAACACACACACACACACACACACACACACACACACATAGATAGGCTCATATACTTGAGTGCTTAGTTCCTAGTTCATAAACTGTTTGGAAAGTTTAAGGGGGGATGGCCTTGTTGGAATAATGTCCATGTTGGAGATGGTGGGCTTTGAGGTTTCAAAAAGCCATGCCAGGTTCTTCTCTCTCTCTCTCTCTCTCTCTCTCTCTCTCTCTCTCTCTCTCTCTCTCTCTCTCTCTCTCTCTCTCCTTTATCTCTCTCTTTCTGCCTTTTGGTTGTGGATCAGAATGTAAATCTCTCAGCCACTGCTGGAGCACTATGCCTTTCTGTTCCTGCTATGATGTTAATGAACTAACCCTCTGAATCTGTAAGTAAGCCTCAGTTAAATGGTTTATTTATGACAGTTGCCTTGGTCATGGGTCACTTCTCACAACAACTTTACAGTAACTAATACAGAGTTGATACTATAGAGTGGCATAGGTCCGACCATACTGTTGTTTGGAATAGAAACAAAGACAGGTAAGATATCAAAGTATATTGCATGGAAAGAACTTTAATAATTAAAAAAAGTTCAGAAACTGGATGAAATGCTATCTACTCTGGCAAAAGTCATAATATGTACTTCTACAGGAAATCAATATGCAAATTAAACATAAACCAAGATAATTAAACTGCAGAACAAAAGAGTTAGGTAAAAGAAATAGAATAGTATTAAAGAATATACATTTCTCTTGACTTACAGTTAAGTTACATAGAAATAAACCCATAAAAAGTTGAAAATATATTCAGTAAACTTACCCTACAACTTATCTAAGTTGAAAATACATTTAGCAAACTTAACCTACAAAGTTTCACAGCTTAACCAAAAAATACACTACAATGTCTACTATTCATGTCTATGATCTTGCATATTACTGGAGGTATCACTAAGAGGTTTCCTTGTTGCTCTGTGGGAAAATCAAAATTCCAAGTACAATTTTTGCTGAACTCTCTCCCTGGCTTTGTACCTCAATAAGGTTGTAGAACTATAAGTTGAACCATGGTAAATTAGCAACCACACACAGTGACATGATAAGTGTACATGTTAGGCAGTATAGTCAGTGAGCTGCTTCCTAAGGAGGCTGATTGTGAGGTGAGACAAGAGATAAAGTATTATAGAAAGATTTGTCTAGGGAACAGAATCCTAAATATAAAGAGCCTCCATGTGCTGATTGACACAAAAGAAATGCATAGGACTGAACAGCCAAGTAAGTGGTACAATATGCAGCAAGAATATGACAGTCGTCAGTTTTGGTACCAGGTTGGGTACTTTCTGATTTACTCTAAAACTGAAAAATAGTGAAGAAAGCAAATTATGATGGTAAACTCTGGTCTGAACATTATTTTTAAAAGCCCATAGGCTTTTAAATAGTCTTTTAAATACCAACTACTGTAAGAATAATTAACTGCAAAAAGTTTAGCTTGGTGAAGAAAACTGTTCTGTGATTATTGCCTCTGAAGTAAAGAATTTTGTTTAGTGAATCATTTAATGAATCATAACATCCTAGAAGCTAAAAAAGCATCCCTGGCTCAAGAAGTTCATGAAACTTAAAAGGTGTGGGATTTTTTGAGAGTTACTAAATTCACAAGGCCCCTCCTTAAGTTATATAAGTTATAAGCAATTGCTGAGAGCTGAGGAAAATTTGTACTGAAATGATGCATTTAAGTCCTGGAGCTCCAAGGGTATAGTTTTTGTGAAACATCACCATACTTGGGTGGTGACTGTGATGGTGCAACATCCTCTTATTCATTCACCAATGTTACGTAAGTAGCGCCTCACTTATGTGTTATAATTAACCCAACTCTCCAGTTCAGTCTGCTAGATTTTGTTCAAGTTATTTTCTTGCTATGTTTGGTATAAAAAATGTGGACTTGATAGAATTGTATTTAAATAGTCCCTAGAAAATATATAATAATTAATAACAAAAATTCCTGGAATTTATATGAAATAGTGTTTTTCACTGGAATGTTAAGAATAGAAAAAACCTGAGCTTTGCAGAGAATGAAGACTTCACTCAATATCTAAATATGTTAACTTTGAGGATTTCAGCTTGAAAAAACTTAGCGATGTTCTCTTTGTGAAAATGATGCAGAAAATATTTAAGAATGCTATAAACAGACTATGTGAAACAGCATAACAAACCATTTTCTTTCTTTGCTAACTATAGGCATTATAGTTAGCAAAGGCACTATAGGCACTATAACTGTTATGGGGCATTATTGTGCCATGGAAAGACCATGACACAATGGAGAAGAAAAGGAGCTAAAGATACGTGAGAGAGACTTGAAGATGAGTACATTTATTCAAATTTTTCTATAAATAATGAATTGGTGTTTCAGAGCAGAACCCTAGATTCATGGTTGGTTAGTTTGTTTTATTGAGAAATACAATGAACTGTTTATATAGTGATGAGAGAAATCTAATAGAGAAAGGGAAGTAATATAGATGTTTAGTTTCCAGAGCATAGGTCTAACAAAGAAGTATTTATATGGTGATCAAATAGAAACCATCCCTCTATTTAGAATTCTGTAGAAAAGCAACTGTGTAGTCAACTATTTTGTAGTATAATTAAATTTTAAATTTTGAGATAAGTGTAAGAAAGAGAATCATGGGAGGAAACAATTACATAGTCTGATATTAAATAAAATTAAGCCTTAGATCAAAAAACAAATAGAATGCTATTTTAAGAGGATAACAACTATGCATACTTGAACAAGAAAATGAAAACACTTTGTTTCTTACTGGATTTCCTTATTTTTACTATGACAAAATATTATATGTGACAAGAAGCAACTTAAGTGAGTTAGTGCTTATTTTTGGGTCAGAGTTCAAGGGATACCATCCATCATAGAAGGGAAGGTGTGACTGTAGGAGCAGAAGGCAGCTGTTCACATAGCATCTGCAGTCATAAAACAGATAGCAATAGGGTGGACCTATGGAACTTCAAGGACTGCCCTTCCTCCATAGTGCTCTACCTCCTAAACATTTGACATACTTCCCCAACAGCACTACTGTCTGGAGACGAGGTGTTCAAACCTGTGTGCCTATAAAGGGCATGCCACATTCAAACCCTTACATATCTAGTACATAATGTGCCTAATTAAAATATTTACTAAATCATTACTTTAAAGTTCTGTACAATGTTTACTTGTCTAAAGAGTTAACTGAACTTTCTATCCTCAAATACAAATTATACTTTTTATTTTCTTATCTTGAGCCAGAGGTAAACACCAATTTCAGATATCATGGGATCAGAACAAAATTGAGGGAAGTATTCAGCTCTTATAAATGCTTCATGAGGAGGACCTTTATGCTGATATAAATTACAATTATTATGATTATTGTCAATGTTTATGTTGCTTAATCCAGTTGCCCTAGCACATTTTGTGCGTTTCTTTATAGCAATTTTCACCTGCGTCAAGCTGTTCAGACTCAGTTAAGTTACCCTCCACTAATAAAGGCTGAGTACTGGCTACTCTACCTTGACAGTGACAGAATTGTGAGTGCTCCTGTATCAACAAAAGCTGAGAAAGCTTGATGGTTCTATTTGTTGGACATGTTGTACTATTGTCACCTTTCTGTCTGCCAGTGTCATCTTGCCAATGAGCTGGGGAGGAATATAATTGGGAGCTTGACAGGTCATACCATTGTCATTATAGCTGTTGTTGTTTTACGTCCAGTTACCTAGACAAGATGCTTTTGAGTTTTGCTGGGATTTTTTTCATTGAAAACTTTATTTTGGGGGGGGGCATAGTGATACATACCAGTAATCTCAGTACTTGGAAGGAGAAGGCAGTTGGATGACAGCAAGTTGGAGGCTGTACTGGACCACTTAGCTAATGCCAGGCCAGCCAGGGCTACACAGTAACATTGTTTAACCAAAATTAAGCAAATGAGAGCTTAATTTGACTTGCTTCTCATAAAATCATTTTTTACACGTAAGACTATAGTATGGAAAGAAAAGGACACCCCAGAGAAAAGATGATAATAAGATAATATTATAATGTAAAGATGCCATATCAGAATTAAGCATGTCAATGAGGGCTTACACAAAAATAGATCCAATTAGGCTTTACAGTCTTAACAAAATAAAGCAGTACTCTGTAGACATAAACAGCAGTCTTTCTTTTGGTAGTTTTCTTACACTTCCCAATTGCTGGCATTTGAAATGATGCTGCAGCCGAAGAACAGAATGCACTGGTGAGCTGGGGCAGGATGAATTTCAGGCTTCAACATCAGACAGTACAGCTCTAAAAGGAAGCCACTGCTTTACTAGAGGACAGATGAGCCATGGTAACTGAACAGCTTTCTGATAAAATCTTCAGCTTCTTTGTCATTGAGATGGGTAGCAACACACATTCTCTATAGTTGTTCACCTTGCAGATATTTATATATGCATCTCTGGTTCTGATTCTATCACACACATGTTTTAACTTCAAAGAGTCACTTGACATCTCTGAACTCCAGCTTGTTCAGTGGCAAGAGAAGACCTGCATCATCTTATTTGTGTAGCTCTTGACTTGGTAAGGGATTAAACAACATAATAGATATAAATTGTTCAGTAGTACATCTTTCTAAGAGGATCTGCTCAATAGAATTAACCTTTGCTTGTTTACTTTTTACTTTCTCACTTTACATATAACTACTGTAACAGGAGTTCTCTCTTTTCCTAAGCATGCAAAGTGAACTCAGTGTAATAATATAAAGCACTCAGATTAGATTGCAAGAGAAGTGGGATTCTTCTCCAAATATCCCAAGGGCACTGATATAAATGCAATGAATGTGTTTGAAAATGAAATAAGGTCTTTAAGGGGTTATATTATCTTTCAGTTCATTAAAAACATACATGCTTATTGGAGAAAACTTCTCCATTATGCTACACACAAATGGTGAGTGTTTGTATTTCTGCCAACAATAAGATGAGTAACTTTTCTTTGTTCTCTTCATTTTTCAGAGTATAACATTCTAATGCTGTGGGTCCCTGTGTTAGCATCTTCAATGGTCAGCTTTTCATTCCTCCAACAAGTATTCATAGCTTTCCTTTAATATATACTAGTGGCTGTTGAAGTCTAGTTCCTAGACAGGACACATGGTACAGAACAGACCACTTGAATAGCATCAATCAGCCTTTTTAGAAACTGTCCATTTCAGTCCTTCTCAGCTTCACTCAAACAGTATGTTTTCTGATTCAGGCATAAAACTCAGGGTAAATGATATGCTAAAGATACAAGTTAAACGGAGGGGAGGAAGAATTGATGCTTGTTACCATATTACCTGTCTCTTTGTTCTCACTTAAGATTAATTGCAGCTGCTTTCTATACAGTCCTGGGGATTAACTATTATTGTCCAGCTCTCAGGAGTTTGCTGCTCACACTGGACTCTTTGCATTTCACATGAGCTAATGGAAGTGTCTAGAGGCATTCTGTAAGAATTAAGTTTGGAAGAAAAAGAATAAAAATTTAGACTGAGATCCACAGCAAAAGCAGTCTTTCTGATGGAAACCTGACATCTGACACCACCAGGACCGAGGGGCTGTGACTAGGATCCACGAGAATATATACTACATAGTGTGACTAGGGGAAGGGGGTTGTAGTTTAGTCTAAGAAGAACAGAGTGGGTAGATTCCTCAGCTGCAGAATGAGGAAAGTAAGCTGTTTTTTCTAGATAAGCTGCTTTTTAAGACTCAGTGTTGTCTATGGCTGAGGATGGCTGCTTTACGTTTGCACCTTCTAGGGACTGGACACAGAGCTGACTTTCGGGGAATCTGAGATCAGTTTGATGTCTTAGTTTGAGGTGTGGGCTTTAAGTTCCCTTTATCACTCTTCAATTTCTGTATCACCCACTAATAGTCACACTTCACCGTTTAACTGGAGTATTCACACCTAAAAGCTCTGGGTCAGGCACAAGGCCTTTCTTCAGTACAGCAATAAGGCCTGCATCCTTCCTGCTGTTCACCTTTGCATCTATTCCCAGGTGAAACGTCATGGTCATTCAGAAGGCAGACAAAACAATTTTCTTGTTCATTTCATTTTCCAGATGTTATAATGAACTAAAGTCACAAAATGTGCTGAATGAATAAATGATAATATATGTAAAACTAGTTCATGATTGTCCACTATAGAGGCTTATAACTCAAATACACCTAGATATATCTGACCAGAGTGGAGACACAATGACTTTTGTTAACAAATTAAATCTTGCTTTATAACAGAAATCCAGCTGTATGAGAAAAAAAAGTCTACTTTATGTAAATAGTTGTAGTCTAGCTATAGACTTTTTTATCATTAGTACTTTTTATTTATCCTTTTCTTATACATTACATTCTGATAACAGTTTCCCCTCAGTCCACTCCTAGCTTCCCCCATGTCTTCTTTCCCAGATCCACTTTTCCTCCAAAGAAAGTGCAGGCCTCCGAGGGATGTCAACCAAACACAGCCTTATAAGATACAATAAGACTAGGCATAAACCCTCATACTTCCTGTTTCATATTTCCTCCAAACCCTTGAAACAATATGAAACACTCACAAGATATTTTAGCTTAAAAAACACAAAAATAAAGCTTACATTTATTAAGTGACCATATCATCTACATTGAGAGTTAGGAAATAAAGTTTTTCAGCATATTCTACATAGTTTTTATTCATATGTAACATGAATTTTTATTTAAATTTAATTTAGTAGTTAGAAGCGAAAAAATAATTATATTCCTAAGGAGTCATAGAAATTATTATTTTTCTAGGTTTTGGGGTTATTTTTGCAATTGCTTTCACTATTAAACTGTTTTTTAGAACAACAGAAAAAAGTTAAAGCAAGCTAAAATTACCAAATTCTTATCCCTATATTCTAAAGAATAATAATAAAATTTGTTTCCAGATCAAAGACTAAGAGCTTCAAGGTAAAAACCAAAGCAAAGCCAAACTCCAGGGCTGGAGAATTAAATTTGTCAGCAAAACTGTTTATCTAGGAATCATGAATCCCTAAGCTCAGATCCCATGCTACTTGAAAAACAAACAAACAATAAAAATAGGACATGTGATGTGCTTCTGTAACTTCAGAACAAGTGGTGGTCTTTTTTGGTTCAGGCTGCTAGTCTAGGTAAATGTGTGAGTTCCAGTTTCAGGAAGAGTCATTGCCTCTAAATAAAGTAGAGAAAATATTGAAGAAGGGGCCTGATGTTAATCCTGGGCCTTGTAGTCATCAATCCACATGAGTCTGTTAAATGAGTAGTAGGGATTTTTTGAGATATGAATAAGGTATATAAATTCACGAGAAACAGAATCAAATAAACAGCTGAAGCTCTACTCATGTTCCGCCCAGAAGTGCAAGCACCCATCTTATGTCTGTCTACACCAAAAAAGAAGGTGTGACCCTTTGTCCTTTTCTATAAGAAGTCACATATGCAGACCAGAGGTCACATACACAGTGCATGCAAGATGCTGATATGTAGACAAGAAGCACCACCATTTTTGGGCAGGTTAGCCCATGGTTATGAGCAGAGCAAATACTACTACAGGGCCTCTACACATAGGAACACATGGGCACACAGGAACATCCACATGGATTCACATTACCAATATACACATATACTACACACATAAAAATACATTGTATATTATATACATATAAAATATATTATTCCTACAAATGTAGGGATGGAAGCAGATAAATTGACTTGTATGTCTAGGAAGACAATGAAAAAATTACTAAACTCTAATTTTTTTTTTTCTGGTGACACCTAAATCTCTTGAGTGCTGATAATTCTTTCAGTTCAGTGAATATCATTAAAAATATAAATATGACTGTGATACTAATTTTCCAACATTAAATACTTCTGTCAAAAACAGGTTTCTTTCTTTACCTTCAGGTATCACATGTTATCCTAAGATGAATGAATAGTTCAGGAAAGTCATACTTTTATTATAGTGACTTACAGTAATATCCTAGGTAGCACACAACAAGCAAATTATGTCATTTTTTTGAGATATCTACATGCACAACAGCCTTATTCATTTTGAGAGAGACATGTTTATATTCCAAACATAAGAGCCAATGGAAGAGGAAATCCTCCTACATGTCCCATAGATTCAACCAACTACAGAGAAATATTCAGGAACAAACAAAACAAACACTCAAAAAACTAAAACTGAATCTCTACTAAATATGCACAAACATTTCACATGACTATTTCCCAATGAAAACAATCTATGGAATGTCAATTGTGTCATCATCAAGAACAATTTTAACTCCACAAGAGGCTATTCAGGATTATAGAAAAATGCTGAATGGTCCTTAACATTCATAGGTTCTCTATCTGTGGGTGAAGCTGCAGTTTGATGTATCCTGAAAACTCACTAAAATGGCATATGTTATTTAATTTTTATTCACCAAAAATGTTAAGACTTTTCTTTCACTATGTCATTCTGAAAAATGGTGTATGATAGCCAAAAAGTTTCTAGTGTTTAACTACAAAGTTAATATACTTTGCTATATTTCATTCTTCATACTTCCTCTACACATGTGAATTTCTTCCCTGAAGAATGAGACATGGAGACATCATAATATCTAAAGTCGCTGTTGGTTTTGCAATTTTCCATAGTGAAAGATGGAATGCTGTAGGCTCTGCATTAAATTATAAATTTATAATTATAAAAAATTATAAAAGAGTGAAACTATTCATTTGAGTCCACGTTTTCTTGGTTTGTTTTGACTGAGTCTGTCTGAGTACGTGGGATTACAAAAGTAAGAATCAAACTTCTGACAGTAAATCAATATCGAGGTTGTTCTTCCTTACTTCTTCATATTGAACCAGACAATAACAAGTATTGTTGAGTAATCTTTAACTGATTCTGAAACTAAAAGGGTAGCATTGCACATAACTTATCCTTAGCAGAAACCTAGTACCATCATTTGTACTTTATTCTTTATGTTAATTTCAAAACAATTCTTAATTGATTTGTAACTAAGTCTTAAAAGTTTTAGTGAAAAAAAAACAAATAAAACAGTGTAGACTGAGGAATTAATACAGACTATATGGATAAGAATATGATTCCCACTAGTTTCCTTCTTAAGAGAAATCATTGCAGAGTATGCAGCTTGGCAAGTTAGTGTACTTGGAATGAAATGACAAATAATAAATATATTCTGGGCTCCAGAATGGATTATATTATCTTAATACTGTTATCAACTGCCATAAATCTAGCAATTATGTTGTTTAAGTAAGAGATGTAGGGGGCTGGAATGATTGCTCAGTGTTTTTGCAAAGATTCATTATTGGTTCACAGAACCTGTGCTAGACTGCTTATAATTGCTGAAACGCTGGCTCTTAAAAAGAAAAATTCTTTTCCTGGCCTCCAAGGACAAATACACACACACACACACACACACACACACACACACACACACACACACACACACACACTCACACACACAATTAAAATATAAAACATACATATTTAGAAGTTTTTAAATTGAGGCTTGGTCTCCATTATTAACTCTCACTTTTATCAAGTAGATATTGTGTAAAGGGAAGATATATTTCACATGCAAAGGAATACTTTCCTGAACCCTACCATTATTCAAAGTATGTGCAAGTTTAACATGGAAAACTCATAAATAGTTAACATAACACATTATAAAAAAACAAAACCCTGCAGCTACTTCATTAATAAGAAGCAGACTAGGAAATTTAGTACAGACTTTCTGGGTACAAAGACATTTAATGTATCCCAAACTCAGAGCTTATCACCATATTATTTTTACAAACTTACATTAAATAAAATAGTTTCACAAGAATAAAAATATAACCCAAAGAAAAGAGAATAAAATTAAAGAATGTTGTGCAAATAAGAGATTTGAAATTGTGGTAAACTAAATGAAAGTAGAGGATCACTAATCAGAGGAGACAATTTTAGTGCAGAGTCTAATTCCAAAGCATTCTACACATGAGAAAGTATCAATTCTTAGTTATAAATTTAAAATGAACTAAGCAATGGTTTATAGAATCACAGCACACATTTGAAACTTGAAAACTTGAGCAAAGCATTTGAAAATTTTTTACTCATTTAATCACAGTTTTTATTTGGACAAATAAGTGGAAAATTGAAACTTGACTTGGTCCTATTAGTTTCTCATGTTTTATTTCTTAGAGATTTTGTTAACACTGGACTATAATACCATTACACTCAACTATTTCATCAATAAACTAACATAAAATGTCTTGAGACTCATTCCACAACACTGAACCCATACCTGCCACTGCTTGGATTACCAAGAAGCTGAGACTAGATAGCCCAGGCACCTAGTGGAAAAACAAATAGTACTTACTATTCTGAAAAAATGAATAGCGATAATATGAATCCTATTGACCTTCTGCTATTGTTGTGGGAGTGGCATTATTGGAGTACAGCTTTATTTTAGTAGGTGAAGCCTTTGTTGGAAGAGGTGAATCACTGGGGCTAGGTTTTGGGGTTTCAGAAATACAAGCCTGGCCCATTGTCACTCTTTCTTCCTGCTGCTTATGAATCCTAATATTGGCTCCTTCTCCAGCACCATGTCTGCCTCTGTGCTGCCATGTTCCCCACGATAATGATAATGGATTAAACCTGTAAGTCCGTTCCAATGAGCTATTTTCCTTCATGAGAGTTGCCATGGTCATGGTATCTCTTTTCAGCAATTAAAACCCTAAGTAAGGTATTTATACTTACAGACCTGCACCTTGCAACACCATCATCACAGAAGCTTTCTCTTGCAGCAGATGGGAACAAACACAGAGACCTACAGCAAGGCAATATGCAAGGAATGAGAGACATTGGAACATAAAGCCCTAATGGGATGATTCCATCAAATTCTTCTTTTCAAAGCTCAGGGAACCCTGGAGAAGACAAGGCAGAAAGAGTGAAGAGCCAGAAGGGAGGGAGGACACCAAGAAAACAAGGCCCTCAAAATCAAGAGAACTGACATGCATATGAACTCACAAAGACTGACACTGCATGCAAAGGGCACATACTATCTCTCCCAGATGGAGTCCTAATGCTGAAAGAAGTAGACACTCTCCCCCATCTCTAACCCAGAAGCTATCTCTAGTTGATAAGCATTTGCAAATCAAAATTTAGTTTTCTCCAAAGGAGTCTCACTGGGAAAACAAATACTCTTAAGGATAGGCTGCATGCCCAGTAATAAATGGCCAACAGAAAATGACCTCAGCAAATTCTTTTTTTTTTGGGAGGGGGTTGTCCCTTGTCTCATATTGCTATCAGTTTTTATTTTATCTCCTTTTATTTTTAATCTTATTTATATTTTTCTATGATTTTACTATACAAGTTCTTTGCATATGCATTCTTGCTTCCAATTTAGTATTTTTATAGGATTACCAAGTGTACAAATAAGTGGGCCTTTCTGTTGATATGTTTCTTATGCTCTTTCTTGAGCTGTCTTTTTTCTGCATTTTGTTTTGTCATAGTATGTTGTGTTAGGTCCTCTAAATCAGCATGAACAAAGCTCACATTAAATCACAAAAACTAAGGCAGCATACACAGGGCATGTGTGGGTCTATAGCAGGTCTTTTGTATATATAGAATGGATTCTAGTTAAATGTTTCTTATGGGATTCCTGAGTGTATGAATAAGTGGGTCTCTGATTCTTGTGTTTTGTTGGGCTCTTTTCTTTCTGTGTGTTTTGTCAGATTCTCAAGTTTTTGTTTCATCTTATTATATTTTATATTCTCATATTTTACTTTATTTTATTATTATCCCTTATGACTTAGTGAGAGTTTCTATTACTGTGAAGAGATACCATGACTGTGATAACTTTTACAAAGAAAAACATTTAATTGAGGCTGACTCATAGTTCAGGGGTTTGGTCCATTATTGTTATGGCTATGTACAGGCAGACAAGGAGGTAGCTGTGTGGTCTTGATGCACAGACAGCAGAAGCAGACTATGCATTGAGTGTGAGCATATATACAGAGGCCTCAAAGCTGACCCCCCACAGTGACACATTACTTCCAACAAGGCCACACCTTCTCTAAGAAGGACACACTTTCTAATAGTGATATTCCTTATGGACCAAGAAGTCAAACACATGAGTCTATGGGGTCCATACTATTCCAAGTATGACACCTTGGAATCCTGTTTGTTTCCTAATAAGAGACACAAAAGGGGGGATCTGGAAGGGAGGAGGGCTACTTAAAGGATTAAAAGGAGGGGATATATATATGTAGATATATATATATATCTACAACGTGCATGTAAAAGTCTTTAGAGGCCAGAAAAAGAGCCAGGTCCTATTTAACTAGAGTTACAAATTGTCTTGTGATACCATGTGGATGCTGTGAAGCAAACCTGGCTTCTCTAGACAAGGGCACTGACTGCTCTTAACTGCCATCATTCCAGTTCATATCATAAAAGAAATTTAAAGTACACAAACAGACAATGCTGTACAAAGTGAAATAATATAAAGTCAAAGGTGATTATCAGTGAAGCATTTCACAAACCCTGTTGCATTAGATGGATATCATATCAGGAACAACTTTACAGATAAATGCTGCTTTCATTATAAATCTCTTACAGGTTTGTAAGTAAATGTCAGATAGCGTAGGTGCTATCTTAGTAACAGTCCATAAATGTGTCATACATATTCTTTCATTTATATTATACATCAGATATACAAACTATTTTAAAAGCTTCTAAAAGGATAATATAGGTATATGACACTTGAGTAGAACAGAAACCAAATGGAATTCAATAACAGATGCATCTTTTCTTCCATGTCATCCTAGAGTAGATATCAGAAATCATATCTACATTGCAAAAATTTTTCTCATCAACTGCCAAACCCAGAAGCATTCAGTAGCTGAGCAGGTCCTGAGGTTATTTTTCAATTATTAACTTATTTAAAAATAAATCAACATTTCAGGTGCCCATTATATTCCTTGGGTGAGGATGTGAACAAAAGTTATCCAGATGTACATTTGGATATAATACTAACAAAATGAGTCAATAATTGTACCACCTACATTAGCCCACCTCTAATAGTTTTACAAATACTGTAACTTTTACTGGAGGAATTAATCTTCCCTTGTTTACACTGTAAGTAACTCATAGATCTCATTGGCTCATAGCCCAATAGTCCATCTCACACTAATTATATTTCCATGCAAGTATTTCATGCCAGTCATATGAACCAATTAGAGTAATTATAATCTTTATTTATTAGAGTAGATATGCTAAAATTAGCATTAAAATGCAGTCTGCTATGTAAATGATTTGGGCAGTTAAAATCACACTATCATAGAGGAGGAAATAAGATTATACTGACATACATATCCTCAGAAAATATGAAAGGTTGAGACTGATAGTGAAGGATTTATTTAGTCTTAAATTCTCCTTCTTTATCCATCAACGTAATTCTGTCCATGCAAATGGAATGAATAACCATGACTTCATCTGTATGATCATTTTTACAACTAAAATAGTTTTCATCTGCCTGATGAGAGACAGTGCATTATAGACTTTTCTGGCAATTATTAAAGACTGCTTAGTTTTTAGAAATATAATAATTTTTATAATGGTGAAATATTATAAAAATGAGTTGTACTTAGAATTTTTTGGTTATCTAATTATGAAAGCTAAATGGCACCTCTCTGTAGAGTTGTATAATTACTGGGACACATATCTGACTGTATTAGCTATCAGAGTCATGATTTAAAAAGCATTTAGTCCTTACTGAATAAATCATAAGAGCTCATTAGAATTGGGTTATTAGAACATTAAAATCCTGACAGCATGATCCACAGCTACAAAAGCACTTCAACTGGCTTGTTTTCTTAAGCGAGGATTTGCATTTTACAGCATCCAGAAGCTTACTCTAAATACATGTGGAGATTTTATTGGCCTATTTAAATAATTCCAGTATACTTGACTTAAACAGGATTTAGGTATGTAGAGACCGGGTCCCATTTTCCAGTTTCAGACCTCAGGATCACTGTGGGATTGGATGTGGTTAGGCACTATTCATCAAAACAAGTGTAAATGCTCAATGCTTCATTTTCTTCATGTATCATTTTAGGAAAGACAGGTGTGACTTGAAAACAAAGTTGTGTATAATGGGTCAACCATTGATGCTTGTATGGCTTCAAAATTATTCATCAGTCTTAAGGGTATCATTTAGCTGGTAGAGTGCTTATCTAACATGCATAAAACTATGAGTTTCATTCTGAGCATCCGTTAAACTGGATTTAGTGTCAGGAGGATTCAACGTCATCTTTACCCATGTAGATAGCATGGTATACATAAAACCATACCTTAGAAAACACAGCTCATCTCCAGGGATTTCAATGCCTTCAATTTGTGGCTTCTGGCTTCATAGACACCTGCAGTTATGTGCACATATCCACACATATCCATGCATACACATACACACATATATTTATGTATAAATATTTTATTTTTATCTATTTTATTTATTTTTAATTATATATAATTAAAATACAATATTTTACATGTACATATAATTGCAGAGAAAATGTTTGTTAAAGGTTTGTTGTCTATTGATACACTCTTGACATAAAATTTGACTCCTATCTTTTTTAAAATCTAAGAATTTTCTTTTATAGTCATCATACAAACCTTCTAATGGTATGAAACTAAGAATTCAAACAGGGCTTTTTAAAAGTTAATGTAAGCATATACCTGATTGTGTTCTTCAGGATCACTGAATGAGTATAGTTTTGTTTTTTTATTAGGTTGTTATGCTATAATTCCCTTGAGAAGTACACTATGTTGGCTAGTTCATTAGAAGTAAACTGTAAAATTCAACAGTGTATAAGGTCACAATTCAACTCCAAAGACTACAGATTAATGTAGAGACATTATGTATGCTTTAGTAGAGGTTAAATGTCAACAAATGAAAGTTAGGAACATGTATAACCACAGTTACATTTGAATTACAGAGTAGTAGAGCATCAGACACATTGGGGCTCAGTTACTTACTTATTTTGAATCATAATTATATGAAAATGAATATGATGCTTAGGATATTATAATAACTCATGCATTGTGTCCTTGAAATTGTGGTATTTTGCTATTTATTTGTTTGAAACTATGCATCCTATAGCCTAGGCTAACATCCATATTATTATGTAAACAAGATATCCTAAAACCAGACACACACAGGTGATTTGTGTTCTTACCATCCAAGTATACCTTTTGATGAGAAACTCCAGCCATGAGATGCACTGACTTCTGAGTCTTTCTAGAGGAATGGATGTATGTCTGTACTGTCTCTGGGTGCATATCTTTTATGAGACTGCCTTCAGAACTCTCACTCCTAGTCCTCACCCATGCATCATCATTGTGGAAGCCTTATGTCACAAAGGAAGAGAGAAAGAGAGAGGAGGAAGGATGTGGGGGGGCAGGATGTGGCCTAGAATTCAGGAAGTACAAATTGTTTTATGTTTTTCTGGGTGACTCTCACTTGGCCTAGAATTCAGGAAGTATAAATTGTTTTATGTTTTCCTGGGTGCCTCTCACTTGTATGAGTCACTCTCTTTCATTTCCTTTATGAGCCATCAAAGATATTTTTCATATGGCAGCAGAAACAGTTCTTCCACCAAGGTTGTACAAGAAGCATTGCAGCCTGGTGCTTAAGAACTGTGGCATCAGATGTGCAGCAGTGCCCACTTATCATATAAGAGAATGATCAGTAGCAGAGTAAGGTAAAAAGGCTGTTAGTCAATTCTTCCCCCAAGTTACAGTAAAGTCAAATTCATCAGGTGTGGTGGAACATGCTGCAATCTCAAAACTCAACAGGTAGAAGCAGGTAGATTAGGAGCTCATGACAAATCTTATCTGCATAGTCACTTGGAAACTATTTAGGCTTCATGTGATCCTGCCTCAGAAAACTAAGCATAGTTAGTGAAATAGAAATGTGTGGCTAGATCTTTGTCTTAAGTCCTAGGATCTGTGTGGAAGAGATAAGGTAGTTTTGTCAGAAGAAAGCAGTAGCTATAAGCAGGCTAGTCTTTTCACTTCCATTAACTATTGCAAAATAATTATTCTAGTATCATGTATGCCTCAAATTGCAGATAGAACTAGTTTTATCCCTGTAGGTCAGATACCATCATGTACCCAGACAAGGGACCAGAGTCAGACAGTAGCAGGACCTATGGAGATGCCTTTGAGGCAGGTGGGAGATTAGAAAGTGGACCATTTCACAAGAGAGACAGTCTTCCAGAATGTATGAAATCCATTACAGATCATAATATTCTTTATTGGCCAAGTTCAAAATATTTGTGTTTGTTCCAGCTAGTGTTTAGTAACTAGTGTTTAAAAACTGAAGACTAAATACACACAGGCTACATTTTTTTTATACAAATGACCAGTGTAAGACTTTTTTTATGGCTTATATAAAACTTGCTTTTTCTGCAATGGTACACAATCATCAAGTTATAGAGAACTCAGTTCCATCTCCCAGGAAGCATTCACATAGTTCATACACTTTTATTTATCCCTCAGCTTCTTTATTTAGTTTCTTGAAATAAACTGGGATCTGTTGTTTCTTGAGTAAACCTGCTTGCCTTTTATAGATCACTATTTCTTACATAGTGTATTCTCCACTGACCCGAGTTTAATTCTCTAGACATCTGTTTCTTACTTCTATTGTGCTGCCTACTGGTATGAAGGGACTGAACTGGCTTCCTCACCCATATTTATTCAGTGAACATTCAATGGTTGATCCTCCATTTTAAGGCACTGCATATAAGTTGCTGGAGATTGCAACAAATATTTCAAAATCATTTTATATCCTCATCTAGATAATGACATTCCAATCTCTCACTTTTAGAATAAAAGCTAACTACACCGGTTATATCAGCATAGTATAAGTTAATCAAAAAAGGGGGTCCTGGTTCTATCTAAAAGGAATGAAATGTAGAAACTGTAAAACATTTAATTGTCTCACAGCCTCCTGACTGAGCTGGCCAGGCAATATGACAAAATATTTAAAGAGTGAACAGAATTCTGTGCTGCTTTTTGCCACTGCTGATTTCTGGGGGTTATTGGCATTCATATAGTAAGTCGGTATAGGAAAAAGTCCAAGATAACACTTTTGATGTAAATTTTACTTTTTGTAAAGAATTTTTTTTTTTTTTAGAATACCCCTATTTCATTTGGGTTTTTGTTACTGTGATAAACAGTAACCAAAGCAACCTGGGGGAAGAGAGAGTGTATTTGGCTTAGAGGTCAAAGTACATCACGGAAGACAAAAAGGAAGGTGCTTCTATAGGCAGGCACTAAAGCAGAACCACTGAGGGAGTTTACTTTCTGCCTTTTCTTAACTTGCTTTTTTATACACTCAAGAAACATCTGACACCTTGGATCCCACTCCCTCTAGAGGAACATCTGACTCAGTCTTGATGTTGGGGTGAGGGAACTGGATCTGCCAGGAGTGGATGCTGAACTGAGCAATATAGGGACCTTGGGACCTCCTGTCCTTGCTGGGGAGGAGATGGGGAGATGTGGAGAAGAAAGAGTGACTAGAGTGGGTGGGAAGGGGAAGGGACCTTGAATAAGGATATATACGAATAGAAAAATGTGACTTTATTCATAATAAAAAGAAAGAAAGAAAGAAACATCTGCCCAGGAGTAGCACCTACCAGATAACAGGCATTTTTTTCAGTTAAGTTTCTTTTCCCAGGATGAATCTCACGCCTGTCAAACTGACAAAATCTAACCAGGACGTCTCTTCTAGGAATGTCAGGAACAATAGCCCCACTTATGCAGGACATAATAGCTAACTGCAGAGGATCAAGATGGCTCCAGTGCTGAGAGATTAAGTTCAACTTCTGTTCAGCAAGTGCCACAAAAAAGTAAAGAAATGGTACCAATTATTCAAAACCATAGTAATGCCAACTCTTGAATGCCATATTTCCTGATGGGATACATCTAAGGTCAAGGCATATTTGTGTGTGTGTATGTGTGTGTGTGTGAATGTGTCTCTCTGTGTGTAAATGTGTCACATCTGATGGATTTTACTAGATTAATTCAGCCTCTTTGTGTAACAAATTTTTAATGAATCAGATCACAGACATAAAATGAAATCATCCACAAAGATGATGGAAATATTCAGTGCTCTTCTTCAAGGGCACATTTAAGACATGAACTTGAAAATAACAAAAAGCTGAAAGTAAAATGCAAAACAGGTAACATAGATTGCATAAAAACCAACAGATGAACTGTTCTTAAAGATAAAACACACTGAGATGTCCAAGACACGTAGAATTTATTATCAAATATATATGTATATATATTTTAGTATATCTGATATCACATATTGTTTAAAACAGTGGCTATCAAGGCAAAAATTGCCCCAACTGTCCTTCATTAAGCCTAAAACTAAGATTTAATATTTGAAAGACAAATGTATGTTATCTGGTATCTTGAATTACTAATACAAATTAACTGTAATTATTTAACTTTCTATTTTAAAATCATTATGACTTATAAGAAGTTGCAATTATTTTTTTTCAGAGACATCTATTTTGTGGGTCACTCAGCTTCCTCTCAAAGTGGCATGTATGACTAGAGTACACAATCAGACTGCATAATAAGCATCACACCACTGATCACAGTCTGTAGCAGTTCTGGATTCTACCAGGTTTGGATATAATTAATTTTTATCTATCTTTCATGCTCATTATTTTTTTGCATTTGTGTGTCAAACTTTCCATTTATCAGTCTGAAATGCAAAGGTTAAAATTCAGCTTTTCTGCTGCTTGCCCCAGTACTTTCTTCATCTCTTGGTATAAAGTTGACTTCTTGGAAAGCTAATACTTATCAAAAATAATTTCTAGAATAATATAACTCCTTTGTGTTCTACATGGTGAGCAAGATCCACAGGAGAGAACACTAACTCATTCTTCTACTTAGCAGCTGTTCACAGAACAGCTTATCTTGAGCACACACTAACTTAGAAAATCTAAAGGGTCAGAATATGCATAACTCTCTAGTCACTGAGAACCTTGTATTATATAGAAGGGGAAATATGACTGTGGAAAAAATAAATAAAATACACTGCAAAAACTGAGAAGCTGATGAAAAAGTATGAGGGACCCTTTTTTTGGGCCAGGAAGAGTCTGTCTTGCTATAATTATCTTCAGAAAGAGTCAAGAAGCTTGAGAATATACATTTCATACAGTACCTCCAGTCCAGTGCTGTCTGGTACTCTATCCTAGGTGTATCGTCATCACACTTCTGCTGATTTTATAACAGAAATTTAGAAAAAAGTCAAAGGTGCTCACTTTGAGATGAAAAAAGCAGGTGAAGACACTTGCACCAAACCTAATGATCTAAGTCTCAGACAGAACTCTACATGGTGGAAGGAGAATTAACTCTTACAAGTTATCCTTTGATATCCACCCCCATAACATGGCATGTACACATATATACACAGACTAGTACACACAACAACATAATGTAAACAGTTTTAAAAGGATAAGAAACATTGGTACCTTGAGAAAGTGTGGTGTATTCTTTCTTTAGTGGTTGCTAAGAGGTTGGTTCATTAGGTTTTCCTGTTCTGAATCACAGTGTATGAGCCTAATGGACAGTTCTGTGGATGTCCTGGGAATGCTAACTTTGCATCTGTGTCAGGATTAGTGATTAGGACAAAGCTGACACAAAGCAATAGGAACACTCTCTGCCGAAGTCAAGGAAGGAAACAGAAATTGAAGTGTTCTTTCTGCAAGTTATAATTACTACTTCACATCTCACTTCCCTCAAGTGACTCAGTTTTTATTTTAGAGAAAAGCTACAGTAGTGAATATTTTTTACACAGTATTATTACTGTTGGTTTTCTCAAGAAGTATAACTGATATAAAATATGAAAGGGCAGTATGTCATTCAATACATTGTAGCCTATTATAATAAACTTTTTATTTGGGAATTGGAGTCAGATTATAAAGATTGCTATTTACATCATTGTTGAATCTCAGTCATCATTTAAACATAAGACATAGTAACAATAATAATAATACTGTAATCTTAAAGTAAGTATGTTGTCATGAGACATAAATATCAAAGTTTTAGTGGCTTATGAAAATAAAACATTATTTTATTTTGGTGAAACTCATGGATGTCTCAAGATGGATGGAGGCCAAATGGCTCCATTATATGTGTGTGTGTGTGTGTGTGTGTGTGTGTGTGTGTGTGTGTGTTGTGGAATAGAATCTTGCCACATGGAAATTAACCAGATTGAAAAATGGAAAGAAAAATTACCTTGATAGACAAGCATGAAAGCATATAGGACCACATTTAAAATAAGAACAACCACACATGTTTATGTTTCTTTGGTCTGATGTTAGCTGCAAAGCCATTGCTTATGGCCAGATCAATGTGACAAGTAATGAAGGAAAGAATAACTTACTTGACTTGAGACTGACTGAGTTTAAATTCTGGAGAGTTTTGGGGAGACTGAAATGGATTTAAATATGGGAAGCTTTTGAAGGCACTACAAGTGAGCATATTTGTTATTTTTTAATTATTGCAAATGCTGTCTTTATAACCCATGTTTTCCTCCAAAAATGATAAGTTTTTGACTGCCATTTTCAAAATTTTATTTCACTTTTATTATTTTTAACATTTTCATAATTTAAACTTTGATAGTGTCTTTTCCCTTTCTAAGTTCTTCCAGATCCTACTCACTTTCTTATCCACACAATATCATGGTCTTTCTTTTTTCTCAAAAGAAAAAAATAAAAACAAAAAACAAAAACTAAAAGGACAAAAAAACAACAAGCCATAGCAATTAAAACAAAGACACTCAATAAAATGCAGAGTTCATTTTGTGTTGGTCATGTATTCAAGCATAAGTATTGCACCGGAGTATAGTTAATATACCCACTTTTCAATCACTGTAAAGAAAATCAAATTTTCCCTCTCCTAGCCAGTCATCAATTGCAAATAGATTCTTATTGAGAGGTGGGACTTTCTGCCCACTTCTCTTTTGCCTGGCTGGGATTTTGTCTGGCTTGAAATTGTGAATGTCCTATCAATGCTATCATAGTCTCTGTGCACTTATAAGTATCAACCTTATTAAAAAGAGAAGACACTGCTTCTTTTCATTTATCCATCGTATTTAACTTTTACAGTTTATTTGTCTCCTTTTCTGCATATATTCCTGACCCTTTATGAAAGGATCCTGATATAAATCCTGAGTAAGAAAAGAATTATTAGCGTATCATAATCCTAGATTTCAAATTATATTACAGACTGATAGTAATAAATTCATGTGAGTGTTGGCATAAAAACAGACATAGTTATCAACAGAAACAAACTGAAGACCTCATAAACATTTCAACCCATATAAACCTCTAAGTTTTGACAAAGACGTGAAATCTATACACTAGAGAAAAGACAGCATCTTAACAATTAGGCTGGTCAAACTTGATGGCTATAAGAGGAACAATAGAATAATAGGGTTATATCTATCACCCTGAACACAACTCCAATCAAGATGTATCAAGGGCCTCAGTATAGGACCAGACACCATGAATTTGATAGAAGAGAAAGTGGAAAATAGGCTTGAAATCACTGGATAAGAAAAGGACTTTTTGACCAAGACTTTTTGCACAGGCACCAAGACCAGCAATTAATAAATAGGATCTCATAAAGCTGAAAAGTCTTTCTGGCAAAGAATATCATCATTCAGTGTTGCAGGATACAGAATGAAAACAAAATTTAATGCTATACATCTGACAGAGGATTATTATCAGAAATCTACAGAGTGCAAGAAAAACTGAACAAGAAAGCAAGTAAATCACTGAGAGGGGGACAGAACTAAAAGATGAAATGCAAATGGCTAAGACACACTTTTTAAAATGTTAAGCATTCTTAGTTATCAGGAAATTGTAAGTTAAAACTTGGAGATTTCCCTTCATCCCAGTCAGAATTGTTAAGATTAATAAAACCAGCGGTGGCTGGTGCTGGTGAGAATGTGGGGAAAGAGAGACACATCTTCATTGTTAATGGAAGTGTAAAAACTAGCAAGTGTGAGAAACTAGAGTGACAATCACTCAGGAAGCTGCAAATTCATCTACCTCAAGATCTAGCTATACCACTCTCAGGCATATACCCAGAGGACTCCACATCTTATTACAGACATGATTGGTCACCCATGTTCATTGCTTTTTATTCATAATATCCAGAAATTGAAAACAGCCTACATGTTATCAACTGATGAATGTATCTGAAAATTTAGTACATTTACACAATAGACTACTATCCAGTTGTGAAGAAAATGAAATTATAAAATCTGCAAATAAAAGAATGGAGTTAGAAACAATCGTCCTAACTGAGGTTAAAATGTAAACACTGCATGCTTTTTCTCATAATCAATTCTAAAACCTTGGACTTGTACAAACACAGTGGCAAATTGTTTGGGACCCAGGAGAACAAGTTGTTGATGGCATCATGGCAGGTTATACTAGCCAGTCCTAGCCTAAGAGCTGAGCATTTCAAGCTTCCCAGAGATGCACACACAGATCCATTTGAAGATGTCCTAATACATTCAGATAGTTCTATAACTAGTCAGTGAATTTTTTCAACCTGACCACACCAGAATTCCACTGTTTTTGTTGTCTGTATTCTTAGAACCTAGGTAATATAACTTAAGCACTTGAACTACAAGAAATTCTGCATCCACTGGCATTTCAGAAAAATTCCCTTGAGACTTGAGGGATATTTTTCTCCTCTACTTTAAAAAAATCAATTCCTATCTCAAGACATTTTTTAAAAATCGTCTTGCTATACTTCCCAGACTTGCCTGGTTGGGAAGCCTCAGTATCCTGACTCTGGGACGTAGGCATCTACCTCCATGTGGAGCTTTTGATCAATGTTTGGTTGGAGTTCTTTTTTCTTGTTTTTGTGTCCTCTCTGTATCCTGAGTTTAGCAGGGACCAGAGGGGGAAAGAAACTATATTTTTAATTTACATCTACAAATGTAATTCTAGTTTTATAGATTTTATGTATTTCTAAACTCATTCTGTGTCTCTTTGCTATAGTACAATTAGAAACAGATTTGTAGTCAGACTTTCATATGGAAATTTGTGGCAGCTTAAACAAGTATAAACAGTCTCTAACTCTCAACCTCTTCCAGTGCATTGGAGGAGGAGTTATATCTACCTTCAATAACTGGAGTTGATGTAAAATGAAGTAGATAACAAAGAGAGCACAAATACTCACTCTCAATCAACCTACTATTGTCAAAGGAAGTAGCCAAGGATTCTTTGAAAAAGATTAATTTGTAAATTAAATAATTCAGAAATATTTGAAATTCTGATGACTCAAAAAAGTTTCTGGGTGAGAGGTGATTCCATTGGTAAGGTGCCTCCCATGAAGGCATGAGAACTTGGGATCAGATTCCAAGCACCCATAGAAAATCTAGGTATGGTTGTACATATCTATAATTGTGGTGCTTACGGTAGAAATAGGAGGAGCCCTGAAACTTTCTAGTCAGCCAGTTGAGGTATTAGTGAGCTCTGGGTTCATTAACAGATTCCATCTAGAAGATAAGGTAAACAGCATAGTGGAAGTCACCTGATGCAAACCAGAGAGAGAGAGAGAGAGAGAGAGAGAGAGAGAGAGAGAGAGAGAGAGAGAGTAGAAGTGGGGAGGGACAGAGAAACAAACCTTGTTCACCAATCTAAGGCAATCTATACGTTCCTATCTTTCCAGTTTTTACCAAAATGTCAGCTCATTAATAAACCCTCATAACTGCTTGTGGATAGACGTACCATCAAGGGATTATAAGAGACTTAAGAATAATTGATTATCTTTGTCCTGGAGAGAGATACAGGGTGCAGACAGAAGAGTGAAAGTGATTATTCATCAGCATCATCTCAGGATAACACACTGCCCTGGGTCTTACATAAGCCGTCAGAGTACAGAATTCTGTGTCATTCTGTCCTTAAGCATGAGTGTCCATTAGCAGCTGGAGGGTTGTTAAACTGGCAGAAACTTGAGAACCAGCATAAGAGTCCTCAGACCACTGGGGAGAGCTAAAATCAATGAGCAAAGTTTTCATTTTCAGCTTCAACATTACATGCATTTCTAAAAGGAATTACTCTTGACTCAGAGGAAGCATCACTTTGCATAAAACATGTCTTTCTTTCCATGCTATCTAGGAGTACTTTCCTCATCCCATAACTTGACATTGTAAATTTTGGCAAGAGCATTGTGAACTAGACTATTTCTGTAGAAGAACTACAGTAGTGGGAGAAGCTGTTTGTAAGTCATTCTGGTTACAGAAGCTCAACTGTTCTGCATAACAATAACCTTAAAGGAACAGCCCCATTTAAGCTGCCCTTGTGGACATATCTGTGAACATTTTCTTAATTACTAATACATGTAGGAGGATGCCGACCCCTGTGGGCAGTGCCATTCCTAAGCAGAGGAAGAAGTCAACAAGCAGCATTACCCTTGGCTCTACTTCAGTTCCTGACTCCAAATTCTTGCTTTGAACTGCTTCTCTGGGTTTCTATGATGATAGACTATAGCAGAAGGCAAATTAATTCTTTTTTCTTCTTCAGGTTGCCTTTGATCAGTGATTTATCACAATTGTAGAAAAGCAAATTAGGGTATAAATTGATATTGGTAAATTAAGGTGCTGCTGTGATGAACCTAATCATATGGCCTTATATCTTAAACAGATTTGTGTGAGAAATTTAAACTGAAAAAGCTATTGATGTTGTAAAAAGTCAGAGGAGTCCATTGGTAAAGATGAAGCCTCAGAGCAGTGGAGACCCCAGTATGCTGGGGTATCAGGACCATGGGATGAGCAAACAGGACAGAAGCAGGTATGCAGCAAATATGGCCTCAACCTCCCAGGCAATCTATGCATTGCAGGTGGCACAGTGATAGAACTGGAGCTGTCCAAGCCCTTTAGAGTCCTGAAGACTGTGTGTGAGTTTCAGATGTCTAACACTGAGCTACATTGTTCAATTTATACTTATGGATGTTGGTTTTCTTCAATTTAGTTGTGAGAGTATTCTGGTTCTTTCCTCTTGGAATAAGAAGACTCTAATTTCTTTTTCTTTTACTAGAGCCCATAAAAGCCTTTGGACTTTTAAAGAGATATTAAATATTTAAAGACTGTGGGAATATAAGTTGTATTATGTTTTATATTGTGATATTAATGTGAGATCTTGGGAGACAAACAAGAAAGAAAAAGTTGTAATTAAACAGTATTTGAGTGTGAAGTTGACAAGGAGTCAATGTGTTGGTTAGTATTTGTCAACTTGGAATAAACTAGAGTCCCCCTTTAGGAGGGAATTTCAACTGAAACATTTCCACTGTTAATCTGGCCAGGTGACTTGTCTAAAGGACATTTACATAAGTATTAACTCACGTATGAGAGCATGAACTAGGTTGAGCAGACTCATCCCTAAACAGCTGGACCTAGGATGTATCATAAAAAGTATCTGAGCAGGTTAAAAAAGTAAGACAGTAAATGCCATTGCTCATGGCTCTGCTTTAATTCCTGCCTTGAGTTCTTCTTCTGTTTTTCTTGACAATGGACTATAACCTGTAAATAAACTCTTTTTTCTCCAGGTTGCTTTTGGTCAGTGTTTTATTATAGCAACAAGAAAGCAAACTAATACCAACTTGACAGAGCAGGGACAAGATGAATGACTTCTTTTTGCCTTCTTACAGTATGTGTGCAAGACATCTTCTGATGTTGACTTGAGTCCTGGAAATAGTATATAAAAAGAAGGATTTTGGATGAATTAGAAAAAGAAATTGAGACATAAAACCAACAAATATAATTAATTAAAATTAAATAAGGGCTGGAGAGAATCCAGCTAATGGTTTTTACAGGTTTGATGAACTAAATTTGGATTTCCGGTACCCATCCCTAATTTCAGCTCTGTGAAGGCAGAGACAGATGAATCCCAGGTTTCTCCTTAGACAGGTAGCATAGCTGAATAAGTAAGCTTCAGGTTTAATGAGAGACTCTGATACAAATGTAAGATAGAGAACAACTGGGAAAGATATTTGATGTAGCATCTTGACCCCATACCCATATGCATATGTGCATATACACATGCAAATGTACACACAAGTGCACACACCATAAAATAGTAAAATGAAAGAAAGGCGGATCTTGCATAATGCATGCAAAGCAGGCTAGTGTCTTTGTTCTCCTGGTGAAGAGATAGTACTGAACTCCCACAGAGTCTGATAACACAGATTTAAGGGATTTGACTCAGTATATCCTACAGTCATTTAGGGAGTGCTAGCTACAGGTTGGTCATGTTCTGTTCTTTTCATTGGGTCTTTTCCTGGTTCTGAAAGGAAGATCAGGAAGAACCAGAAATCATTGCAGTAGGAATCTAGCATGGACAGAAAGCAAGACAAGTTGCTTAGCTGCTTCTGAATCCCTTTTGTGTAAGTTTCACCTGTCTGGGCACAGTTTGGGGCCTCTTCTTTAAAAGTGTCCTTATTTGAATATAATTTATATTTGTCCTCTCACCAACTCCCTATTCAAATTACCTCTGGCCATTTTTAAAGCACCATGTCATAATAAAATGTAAAGAATTTATAGATCTTCATCAATTTCCAATTTAATTTGTTTTCTGAAATAAGTAAATGCCCAAGTAGTGGTATTATATCTTATAATGGGGGAAAACAAAATTATGTGTATTGTTGTCTGTGATTTTGGAGAACTAAGCTAAATGTTTTCCTGTCAACTATTTTCCTAATTCCTAGAATAAAGTAATAGTTTAAAAATATCTTAGTTCAATCCCTTAAATTTTGGAAATGAATTCTGTTGAAACTTAATGGCAGTGGTTCTGTCTCTTCATAGAGAATATCACAACAATAGCAGCCAGGGTTTGTTTGAAAATATATACAACTAGTCTCCAGGATCAGATGCAACTGGCCTGGATAGTCTAGCCCTGAGTTCATCTAGTCCGTGTCTCTACTCTTTCTTCATACAGCCCACAGAGTGTTTCTGATCAAGCATTCATATCTGAATCTCTCTGTGCTTTGTCTGCTCCAAAGATTATTATTCATTGTTTCTAATTGCTCCATTTCTGGATCTGTTCATAAATACACATCATAGGAACATTTTCAAAAGATCTGTCACAGGATTGTCTCTAGTTTTTGTGCTTTTAAATGTAAAAGCCCCAAAAGAATTGGCAGCAACTCAAAATAATGATTATGTAAATGAAGAGGGGGTCTTGCTTTTAAACTAAAGAAAGGCAAAGCTATTTAGAGCAAGGACCTCTTCTCTTCCCCTAAAAAGGAACTATATTCCTTTTCTCCTCCGTCTCTTCTCTTCTCTAAATCTTAGGGACCCTACTTCTAGAATATTCTGCAGAAAACCATTAGTGGCCAATTGCCGATCTATACATTCTGCTATTATCATAATACTCAAGCCATTTGCTTTTGGTTCTTTTTGACTCTTGTGTTTGACCACTGAACATTTTTTTTTGTCTCCGTGTGTGTTGAATATAAATTCTGGTTGGAACAAGAAAGAAAGAAAGAAAGAAAGAAAGAAAGCAAAAAGAAAAGGCCCTCCAGATATTACAATAAACACACACACAGAAGAAGGGGAAAATCTATCTCCATTGAGCTTAACAATCAGCAGGGCCGAAATTACCTCTTATTAACATTTATTTTACAGAAGAGGCAGGGTATAATTTGGTGATAGATTCAGATTTGGAGAGCAGCTATAATCAGCCCTGAAGGGTTCTGCCTGAAGGACACGGCTGCTATTTTTTGTAATTATATTTTTCTGCCCCTACCCACATCCCCATCTGTAAGAGTCTTCCACTTCTGCCTCTGATGGCTGTCTGCCTCTCCCTTTCAGCTCCTTCTTTCTCTCCTCAGGAGCTCCCTTCTCTCCTTTTCTCTCTTTAGGCTCCCTTGGATAATGCAGCTTCCCTCAATAGCCCAGACAGGCTTGAAGATTAGAAGAAAGCATGTTGGTGGAGATGAGGAATGGCTGAATAGGAGCAGGAGGCCCTGCTCCTTTGGCAAACAAGGCTCTGGGAACTTGTCCAACTGGGGAGAACATGTGCTGCGCCCCTGAATAGGCAAGCAGCAGGCCGGCCCATATGTCAGCCTGTGCCACAAAGACACCCTTGCATATCTACCGTGACAAACAGGATTACCAAAGACAATTAATCTGGCCTGCTTTATCAAAATCAAGCAGTGACCTGTGACCTCTCCCCTCAGTGTGCAGCAGATGCCACACTCCAACTCAATAGGCCTTGAGCGCTCCCTTTCTCTCTTCTGTAAAGCATCCAAGGCCTGAATCAGACTGGCAAAAACTAGTGGTGAGGACGGTCCGCCTGTAGCAAGCTGAGTCTATATTTTCTTCCACTGTTCAGGAAAGGCAGTTCCAGATTCTCAGCTGCAGTAGACGGAAGAAGAAATACTTCTATTCCTTTCATTCTTACTGCCTGGTGTCTGCAAATCGCTGTTTGGGAAGTGGGTGAGAAGCACAGACTGATATCAAGGAGACTGTCCTAGTGAAAGAAGGTGTGTCCATAAATGAGGATTAATAGATTGTAGGCCACAAGTTCGTTGTAGTTTATAGAAGCCATAACGATGCAGCACTGAAATAGCATAGCCTCCAGAGTGGAAACTTAAATTAGGACTTGATCAAACCCATTCCTAGAACTCAGCAATTTGTTTAAATTTCAGTGCTTTATGCCTTTGTGAGAGACATTGAGAAACTGAACTTTATATTCATATCCATCAAAGGCATTCCTTGCACTGTGTAGTTTGCTTTGTAGATGAGAACCACGTTTAGAAAGGAAGTCATGAGAGTTTGAAAGTTTAAGAGGCCAAGATTGTTATGAAATGAGAGCACTATTGCTGCTTGGCTCTCTCTCACTCACAGGAAAGGACATTACTCTGCTTATGGAAGAGGACATAGAATAATAGTAACTTAAAACTGCTTCAAAGTTGCTGCCCCTTGCTTAGGTATTCAGAAACTTCTTAGCTCAGCTTCCTAATGCTTTTCTCTGCATATTAAATATGAAGTAAAGGGTGGTAACTCAGGATTGTGTCAAGCCAACTGAACAAGCCTCCAGCACCACAGACACCCAGAGAGCTCAGAAGTAGGGCTCTTTCCAGAGCTTAACATAGGATATGAACCTGTGTATATCCTGTCACCATATTCTAGATGATTTTTTATGCATTCTGACATACTGAATGAGAGAAGGGGACATCATACACTAAATTTCAGTACAGGTTTTCTCTTAACTACACCAACTGGCTCCTCAAAGCCAACTCAATATTTGCATTCCTGTTTCTTCAGTAGCAGAGATTGTACAGCATAAGGCCTACTTTGCCCAATTTATCTTTGAGGGTAGACATTTTTCCTTGATATGATTTATAGACAGTTTCCACCTTCCTGCCTTGTGATATGATAAATACTGTCTTCACTCCCTCTCTTTAGAACATATAATTAAAATTCTGCATAAAATTTCAAAGCAGTGCTGCATGTGGTGGTGCACAGCTTTAATCTCAGCTCTTAAAGGCAGAAGCAGGCAGATTTCTGTGTGTTCAAGGCCAAACTGTTTTACATAGTGAGTCCTAGGTCAGCCAAGGCTGCATAGTGATACTCCATATCAAAAAGGGGGAATTTCCACAGAAGTTCTAAAGTTCCCAGGTGAGTGGCTACGACCAAGAGCAGAGGGCTATGTGGATTGTATTTTAAATCAGTTTGAAAAAATGAGTAGAGATTATTTAAAAATATTATTAAAATTTGTATACACAAAGTCAATGGGAAGTGGTAGTTGTATATTCTTGATGAAAAAATAAATATGGAAACTTGCTAAAATGCAGTGGATCCTGGTAGCAAAGTGTAGGGAAATAAATATGATTAGACTGCTGCAGAATTAAAGTCATTTGAGGTTTCCAAAATCAAGATTACTTTTTCTGTCTGGAAAACTGGAGCTGTCTGATTCTAGGACATAAACCCTTAAAAACTGCAGGGACTCTATCCTAAAGGAATCTCTGCTGACTGACTTCCTTTGACCATCGCCTCGAAGGAGTCTGCATGCAACATAGGAATCTCATATTCTGTGTTCTGTACTTAGGCAATAGTATTCTATTAGCAGGATTCTCCCCCAAATCTATGAAAGTCTGATTTCTTCATCTAGACTGAAAATTAGTTACTACTAAATAATTGACTGAGAAATGTACACTGTTCAAGGTCAGTAAGATGAACCCCTAGTACCATTATACATCCATGATGTGTTATACTCTCAGAAGATGAAGAGTCATTTCTAGAGCAGTGATGTGTACAGAAAATAAATACCCCCAGGTTGCTATTATTTGTTCAAGTAGGAACAATTGGGAGAGTGAGTGAGCATCTTTCCATAGATTTAAAATTACTATGGAAGTCTTTATATTTCTGTTAGTTTCTTTTATCTGAGTTTTAAAAAACATCTTTCTTTGAAACTTGAGCTTCATAAGATTTGGGAATTTTTGTGGGTAATATGGTATAGTATTATTAGGCAATAAAATTTAGTAAACAAGGACTTTTGGGTCTTGGAATATTTTGCATCCAAACCTCACTGATTTACTAAATAATTTTGGCCTCCTACTGATATGAGATAATGCAGCACACTCTGGCCTCTCTGTCGCCCTGTGAATGAGATAAGCATGTGCTGGTCTTTAAATGGTCCTGGGCAAACTTTATTCTGGCGAGCTCTGGGATTACATTAAAATTAAGTGTGCCTTACTTTGTATGAAAAGGCAAGAGTGGGATTTTAGGCTAGCAAACTTGAGGTCACTGAAATACCTCTAATTTGCCCGGAACTGTTATATAATTCCAGCCTTGGACAGAACTATAGCTTACTGCTGATGAGCAACTAGTGATTGCATCAGCTCCCTGAGTCATGCCCAAGCTAGTCCTTCATGACATTCCCAGGGCTAGAGAACGGTGCAGGGACTAGAACTCTTCCTCAGGCATGAATTCATATCTTGCTTAGACATTTTGTTTTGTCTCATGAATATCTCTGTAGAAATGTTCCTGGAGGGACTAGAGGCATAGCATGGTGATTAGGAGCATACACTGCTTAAAGAAGATCCAAATTAATTGAGTTCTCAGTAGCCTTATCAAGTGTCTCACAATCATTCAGCTATAACTCCAGCTTCAGGATATGTGATTCCTTTGACCCCCATGGGAATCTGAATTTACACATGTATACTTCCACAAAGATGCATATACATAATTAAAAATAATAAGAATAAATCTTTTTTAAATGCTCCTGGATTTAAGCCTGAACCCTTGGAACACCAAAAGAAAAACAAAATATTCCTATGCTATTTGAACAATAAAAAGTTATCTGTATCTACATCTTGCTTATTTGCTCTTTCTTAAATCCTCAGGTAAAATGTACCCCTGAATATTGACAGTGTTGGCTAGATAATTCACTGCCAAAACCACTGAACACACCTTAGTGGGATGACAGTAACTGTCTCTTTAAATGCTGCCATATAAATCCTAAGCCTATGGAGAATTTTGAGCAGGTTTCATATTTAACATGACATAGTATATATTACACTAGTGCAGGTCAGGATGGGGGTAAATCATTGGGGAGATGCAGGGCAACTCCAGAAATGACTCACATTAGTAATGCATGGGCTAAGCAGAAGGTGGCAGTAGTTCAACATTGCAGCACAGTGAGCAATGGCATGGCCAGGCTCTCTCGGTTATTGTCTATGTTCCTTATAGTTTAAAGCTTCATACTTATGGAAGCAAGAAAGAAGACCCAAGGTGCTAAAATATTTACTTAGATAGGATGTCATGAGATACTCTGAGGTTCTGGTAGTCCATCATAGTTCCAATAGGAAACCAAGGGACTGGGCTGAATATGTGGATTGTACCTTCCCTCCAGTTCTTAGTCAAAACTCCAATAAAAGAAGAGCATCAAAATTAAAACTAGGAAGGGATATTCAGATTCTGTTTTCTGTCTTCCAAAAGAGCAATTTGCGATCAATTCATAATTGGTACAATGCTGCACTATCAATAAGAAAATTGTGATCTAACAAGAATCCTCTCCAACAGTACTCCTATGTTGACACTCCTATGTTGACAACTCTCTGGGTGAAGCCTCTGTTCCATCCCATGGTATTACAGAGCACATCAAGCTCAGGCTTCTTACTTTTAAACTGAAATAATAAACCTGTCTCTTTGCTAGTGTGGCATGCACTGTGAGTTTGTGTAGATCACATTTACCAAATGTTATCTTTTATCACCACCAATTTCATTCCTTTTACCAGTTTTCACCATTCTCTTAAGTGGCATGTATTAGCTCCCTTGACTTTTATAGCAGTTCCCAGAGACAGGTTGGGAAAGAATTTTTATTTTCATTTTGCAATGGGGTCTGGTGAGGGTTGGTTAAGTAACTTAAGTAAGAGATCACAATGAAACTTCTTCCTGCCTTTATATTTCAGTGTCTTGTCACTTAAATGAAATACAGATGGAACCAGAGAGATGAGGAGTCTCATGTTCCTCCTCGTTCTAATATTTGCAGACATTCTACAGTATAGTCAGTAAAGACCATGGAGGAAAGGAATTTAATCTTAAGGATAAGTTGCTATAAGAAAAACAATGTCTATTTGTTATGTGTACACAGAATACTTGTGTCTTATAAGGAATAAAAGGAATGCTGGAACACTGGGCTCTTGTGAAAACCAACTAATGACCACAGCCAACTTACAATGAAAGTACTTGATGCAAGACACACTATCTAATCTCATGAAGGGCCAATGGATTGTCAGATGTACAGTCAGTGATCCTCTCCTGCCATTACCTTCTTAGCTATGAGATTTCTTGTCTTGAAGTAAATTTAATCTCTGTACATCAGAGAATGAGAGTAATTATCAATAATGCTATTTAAAATAAAGTCTTTCGAAGGAGAACAGGCAGCCACTGGTGACAACCACTCTACTAATACTCCTTGTTAAGAGGGGAAATGTTAATTTATGGCAGTTGTTTGTATAACATGTTAGAAACCTTACAAATTTCTCATGAGTGAGAACCATATTTAAAATTTTTTTCTACTTTACTTTTATACATATTAAACACACTGGGACCCTATTTCAGGTATGACCTGAGCTATGTTAAGATCCTTGTGAAAGTTTCATTCTGTTGCCCATATGTGTTTTGATTGTCCCATCTAATCCAATGATGTAGGTATATTTTATTGTTTTAAGTAAATCCTTTGCTATAATGGTAGAATCACCCAGAGTTCCATTAGGTGAGAGGTGGAAAAACAAATCCTGTTATTCTATGACTGTCAAAAAAGAAGAGAGCAAAATGGGTTTAGTCAGAAAAGACTTTTCATTCGAAATGATTCCACTATGTACTGCTATCATCCCAGTCACCTCTTTTTTTGCTGTAGATCCTAAATATTTGAGAAATATTTATATTAAGATTGACAAAATTTCTGTCATTCTTTTAATTTATAACTGTTTTATAATGTAATACTAAGTCCAAGGGGTCAGTGGTGACTAACAGTAATTTATCAATGTGCCCTTTTCACATTTTTTTCTATTTTAAATGTAGGTAGAGTAGTACCACATATTATCCTGCAGAAGCTGATGCCATGATTAGAAGGGAGTGCTCTTCAATAGACTGAAACACTAAAGAAATGCACTAAACCTACATATCTTCTCTTTTTGTGGAGATCATTATTACAAGGAGAAGAAATAGCCTAGATCTGTGAGTGATAGCAATAGGCTTATTATAGTTCGTGAGCTTTGAAATGATGATGCCACTGACAAAGAAACATCTGTGCTTATAAATGCTATAGAACTAGCCTAATTGGATAGCTCGATCCTAAAAACACACTGTCTCTGTTCCCTTGATATTGCAATTGTAGCTTGGTTACCATGACCAACTGGAATTTAGATGGGTACTGAGAGTTTGAACTTTGGTCTTCAAACTAATGCACTTTAGTAACCAAGCCATCTTCCTATTCCCCACAAAGCAAGATTTTTTATCTTTATAAAATTTAATTTTTTTGGTGGAAAATTTTTTAAGCCTGAAGTCCATGTAGGCATCATGAATTACATAATGCAAAACCACTTTCTATCACACTCTCCCAAACTTCATTGAGAACCACTTTTATGGCTTGTTGGAAGACCTGAAACATTTCAACAGGAATTAAGCAACATCCCCACCCCAAATAGATAGTAGGTGTCCAAAAACTGCTACAAAATGAACTTTTTAATATTAGTATTTTAGTGACCCCATATTCAAAACTTTATCTCTTTGTAAATGTATATGTAACCAATGTCTAGTCATGCTTAGAGCATATCTTATCTGATTAGAATTCTAAAACAATATAACCTAAAATATGATATCTGACAAGGGATTATTGTTTCCTTAATGACATGTTTTCAGAGTTCAACCAAGAGACAGAAATGGAAATAACAACACAAAAATCACTAACTGTACAAAGAAGATGGCTTTATAGATAACTGTGAGGTTAGGAAGTAATGTTGAACTCTCTGCCTTTTTGTTATTTTTTTTATTTGTGTGGGTGGAATATGTACCATGGTTCATGTGTCTAGATCATAGGAAATCTTGCAGAAACTGGTTCTCTCTGTTTCCATATGGGTCCTGGGTATTGAACTCCAGGTCCTCAGACCAGGTGATATACATCTTACCTGTTAGCTATCTAGCTGTTTTAATGTCAAGTTCTTCACTGAGGTAGAACTATATAAAGAATCCTTTTTTTCCCCCTTAGGTATCAGAGGAAGAACAGGCTGGAATTATGGTAACACGAAGTCTTAGACATAAGAGTCCCATGAAGGGCAAAGCTAGACATCTGAAAGACAGAAACTATATCTTGTAGGTCTCTGAGTTTGAAATATCTGGGCCTGGCACATAGACATTTTCTCCTGAGGGAAGGTAATTGCTAATTAGTCCTGCTGGGAATGAGAGTGAATTTTGACAGGAGCCAGTACATGCAGGAAATGCTGCTGTTCATGAGAAGCAGCATAGCCAGAATACTCATTGTTCAAATCAACCAAACTAGAAGGAAGCAGAGATCCTCTGGAAGAAAACCAGGGCTGAGCCAGCACCTTCATCCTCCAGCTCTGTACACACCTTAAGTGTTCACACTGACAAAGTCTAGGAGGAAACCTGAGTAGAAATATAGTTTCCTTTTACCCTTTCTCAACAGGAATGGGCAGTAGACGTGGAGATGGAAGGGAAAAGCCATAACTAAACACTGGCAATATGAGATGGCAAGTGTAACTCATTGGTACATGTGCACTGGGTGTGTCCAATGCTCTGGTTAAATTCTCAAAGCTATCTCCCATGGTCCTGGATAGGTAAAAATGGCAGTGTTACCAAAAACAATCTACAGATGCAATGCAATTCTCATCAAAATCTCAACACATTTTTTTATAGACTTGGACAGAACAATACTAAATTTCAATTGGAATAACAGGAAAGTCAGGATTGCCAAAAACAATTTTGCTCAACAAAAGAACCTCAGGAGGCATCACCATCCCCAACTTCATGTTATACTATAGAGCCACAGTAATCAAAACAGCCTGGTACTGGCATAAAAACAGACTTGTGGATCAATGGAATTGAATAGAAGACCCTGACATTCATCCACACATCTTCAACAAATTGTGTTGGCATAAGTGGATGGTAGTGTATAGAAAATGCAAATAAATCCAAACCTATCACCCTACACAAAACTCAAATCCAAGTGGATCGAAGACCTCAACATAAAAACAGCTATGCTGAACTTGATAGAAAAAAAGTGGGAAATACCCTCCAACACATTGGCACAAGTGACCACTTCCTAAATATAACACCAGTAGCACAGACACCAAGAACAAGAATTAATAAGTGGGATCTCCTGAAAACTGAGAGGACACAGTCATTAAAACAAAATGACACCCAACAAATTGGGAAAATATTTTGAACAACCCTACAAGTGACAGAGGATTTATCTCTAAAATATAGAGAGAACTCAAGAAACCACAGCTCCAAACTCTAAATAACTCAGTCAAAAATGGGGTTCAGAAGTAAAAAGAGAATTCTCAGCAGAATTACAAATGGCTGAAGGTACTTGGAAAAAGTGCTGGGCATCTTTAGCCATCAGAGAAATGCAAATCAAAACAACTTTCAAATACCACCTTATACTTGTCAGAATGTCTACGATCAAAAACACAGATGACAGCCTATGCTGGAGAAGCTGTGGAGGAAGGAGAACACTTCTCTATTGTTGGTGGGAGTATAAACTGGTTCAGCCACTCTAGAATGCAGTATGGTGATCTCTCAGAAAACTGGGAATCACTCTCCCCAAGGATCCAGCAACATCAATATTGGGCATATACTCTAAAGACACACATTCACACCCCAAAAGGATTAGCTCAGCTTTGTTCATAGCAGCATTATTCGTAATAGCAAGAACCTAGAAACAACCTAGATCCCCCTCAACTGAAGAATGGATTAACAAACTGTGGTACATCTACACAATGGAGTACTAATTTGCAGGTAAATGGATGGGTCTGGAGAATATCCTCCTGAGCGAGGAATGTTTTGCTTATTTCATTGAAAGATGATAGATGAATAAAGTGATTTAAAACACACACACACAAAACAACAACAACAACAACAACAGCAACAACAACAACAACAAACTTCTGGTTTGACTGGAGAAGCATTGCTTAGCAGAAATTTGTGGTAGCCATAGTGCATCCCTGGGCATTAGCTGTGACCTACTGCGCTTTCCTCATCTGTAGCTTAGCCTAACCTGACTTGAGGAGCTTTAGATTTTACCTTTCATGTTTCATGCATTTTAGAGAAAAGAGAAGTTTTAGTACTGTATTTTTTAGCTATCCTGAATGTTTTGTTTTTTTATATAAAGCTTGATACTGATTTTCAAAAAAAATTAAAAAACAGAAATGCTAGTAGGTATTATATTTGAAATTTATTTCTTGTTCTATTTTGAAAGCAAATCTCCCAGTAATTGAAAAAAAAATAATTAAGTGAACCTACTAAGTAGGTTTTCTCATTCATTCATGGACTGGCTATAATAAAGATTTCTACATTCTATAGTATGATGTAATTATCTCTGTGGAGAAGAAAGAAAACTAGTGTCAGAAATAATATATTTGGATTTAAGAATAAAAAATCTGGGACTAATCCTCCAGATACCATTTATATACTTTATGGGAAATTATGTAATGTAGCTGAGATTAGTGAACTGTAAAAATTTAACACAATATAATTACTTGTGGTTTGCATCATGATAGCCAGGAAATAACCCCTGATAGATCATCAAGCACAGCCACTCTGCTCTGGAATCATGGCTATGTTTGCACTAATGCCACCCTCGCCCAGGCTGCTACCAGCGACTCACTGTCTCTACCCTATAGTTCAGAGTAACATTGTTATGTGGAGAGAAAAATCTTAATTTATTTTCTTTCCTGGGCAGTTTAATCTTTACTGGACTTTATTTTTTAGTTGTTTAAGAGTTTGACCCTTAGCTGAGACAGACTCTTAAAGGGACTCAAATTAAAAAAAAAATTTTTTTCTCTAATAGGAGAAATTTTGGCAAATCATTTTTGTCCTTTCGAGTAGATTATTTTCTGCAGAAGTCACTAGTACTATTTTATAATTGCTCTCTCTTCCCTTAGTAGAATCAAGGGGTTTTTATGAAATTTCCCAAGGAGGAGGAAAGCAAAACATACCAACTTCTAATTTATAGTGACATAATTTATAAAGTAAACATTATTATTTTAAAGTAGAAAAACCATGACAAACAATAAACAAAAGCAAAAGTTAATTAACTGAGCAAGGCTTTATTTGGTTAACAGTGTCAAGTACCCACATGGAAAAGAGACCACAGTGGTAGGCATTTGAGACAACTGGTCAAAATACATGCACAAGAGAGGGAAGAATCCATGCATGATAGTGCTCAGTTTGCTTTCCTCACTTTTATAAAGTTCAGGATGCCCTGCCTTAAGAATAATGACACTCTCAGTGGGCATTATTGTTCTGTCTGCAATTAATATAATCATCTACAGACAAACTCAGAGGTCTATTCCTCAGAAGATTTTAGACCTCTTCAAGTTAACAGTTAACATTGTCTTATCACAAAAAAATTCATACATGTGGGAATCTTTCCCAAGACTCCAGCTCTCTGAAATGTATCATACTAAGTTCATTTTCACCAACCTACTAAAATTATCACACCCACGTTCTAGCCACCTTATGCTTTAACCTTAGAATCCTTTGCTCCAGGTCAATGGACTTTGGTTATCCTTAACTTGATATTTGCAATTGCCCTAGAAGACAATGTTGCCACTACAGGATTGATGGAAAATTCAAAGTATAGCAATGCTTCATCAATAGTTATCTGTGGTAGAGTTAGAAGTTAGTCCCAGATGATCTGGGACTTAACTTTGTATCCCATCATCCTTTTATTGAAAATTACTTTTTCCCATACAATATATTCTGATTATGGTATTCTCTCCTCCAAGTCCTCTCAGATTCTCCTGGCCACCCACATCCACACCTTTCTTTTTCTCTCAATATAAACAAATAGACATCTAAAAACAAAACATAATAAAAAACCAAAACTGAACAGACCTTTTGTCTGTTCCTTCTTTTAAGAGGAATAAAAAGCACAATAAACACACAGAGATGCAGGCATACACACACATAAACACACACACACACAAACACATAAAATCCCATGAAAACATGAACTCAGAAACCAATTTGTACAAGTATATATATATATTTATATACACACATATATATATAATTATAAAATTCGAAACAAAAAAAACCAAGCAAACAAAATTAACAAAAACACCTCCTAAACTACCATTGAGTTCATTTTGAATTAACCATCTTCTGCAGGCAAATGGGAGAAACTAAAAAAAATACCCATCCTGAGTGAGGTTAACACAAACACAGAAAGATAAACAGTATTTACTCACTCATAAGTGGATATTAGACAAAGCAAAAAATTACTAGGGTATAATCCACAAACCCAGAGCAGCTAGGTAACAAGGAGCTAAGAAAGACATTCATGGATCACCCTGGAAAGTGGAAATAGAGAATATTCCCTAAGTATATTGGGAGTATGGAGAGAGGGGTAAGCAGGGGGGGGCGATGGGGGGGAAGAGAACATGTGGAAATGGGATGGATGAGTTGGGGGAGGGACAGAGAGGTAAGACAAAGATATAGTCATCTTGATAGAGAGAGCCATTTTGGAATTAGGGAGAAACCAGACGCTAGGGAAATACACCCCCTCAAAAAAATGACCCTAGCTCAGACTCCAAGCAATAGTGGAGCGGGTACCTGAACTGGCCTTCCTCTATAATCAAACTGATGACCACCCTAATTGTCATCATAGAACCTTCATCTAGCTACTGATGAAAGCAGATACAGAGATCCATAGGTAAGCACTGGGTCCAGCGCCGAGTCCAAAGAGACAGAAGAGAGAGTATATGAGCAAAGAAGTCAAGATCACGATAAATAAACCCGCAGTCAGCTGACTTGAGCTAATGGCACCCCATTGGCTCTGGAGTAACAGCTGGAGAACTTGCACGTGACTGAAATAGGCCCTCTGAGTGTGGAGGACAGATGCGTAGTTTGTGGGGGCCTTTGGCAGTAGGACCAGGATTTGTCCCTAGTTCTTGAACTTCGTTTTTGGAGCCCATTCTCTCTAGAGGGATACCTTTCTCAGCCTTGATGGCAAGGAGGGGCTTCGTCTTGCCTCAATTTGATATGCTGGACTTTGTTGAATCCCCCTGGGAGTGCTTATGCTCTCTGAGGAGTGGATGGGGGTGGGGTGGGCAGAAGCTGGGAGGGGGCACTGGGAAGAGGGGAGGAAGGGGGAACAGTGGTTTTTTAAATAAAACAATCTTTATCAAATCTTAAATATCTCTTCCATACTGCACTCACACATGCAGATACACACATTTACACATAATTTACAAATAAATAAAATAAACCTAAAAAAATCAGTTAAGAGAAACAAAACATGTTGCATCAGTAGCTTTTCAAAAATTTAATGAGACAAAATAGACTATCATAATTTCTATGAAGCAAAATGAAGTTTTTTTAATTAAGTAAAACTCAATAGTAACTGATAAGCTTAAAATTCTTATTCTGAGAGAATCAGGTCATATCTTTTTCACTTCAGATAAAATTGTCAAAGTTTCAGTGATTATAGTGAATTAGCTAATGTGTCAAGCTGTGCTATTTTATATGTCCTACTAATAAGTTATTATTTCCCCTAATTCAACCAGTGTCAGTAAAGATCATACAGTAGTTGGCCAGGTAGAACTTGACAGAAATAATCCATCTTGACTTATGTCTCCTCTCATCATGGAAGTGTGTGAAATGTCCAAGAGAAATACTAGATATAAATTCCTTAGGTAAAAATGGTATTTCTAGTTGATGCCCTATTCTATTATCCCTCCATTTTTAATAAATGGGTACAAAATGCATCCTATAATACATAATGACGGCATTATCTGATGTTATGTATATATTATCATACATTTTTTTCCTTTTTAAGGAGCTTTGATATATTTTTACATACCAACCACAGTCTCCCCTCTCTCTTCTTCTTCCTTTCCCTCTCCCACTTTCTTTCTCCCCTAATTCCATCCAATCCTCCTCCATCTCCATTCAGAAAAGGTAAGGCCTCCCATGGGAGTCAACAAAGCGTTGTATATCAAACTGAGGCAAGACAAAGCTTCTCCTTATTGCATCAAATCTAGGCAAGGCACCATAGGGAATAGGTTTCAAAAAGCCAGCTCATATACCAGGGAGAGGTCCTCATCCCACTACTGGGTCCCACAAACAGAGCAAGTTACACATGCAGAAGACCTAAGTCTGTTCCATGGAGGCTCCCTAGCTGTTGTCTAGAGTCTATGAGCTCCCACAAGCTTGAGTAAGATGTCTCTGTGGGTTTTACTGTCATGATCTTGATCTACCTGCCTCACATAATTCCTCCTCCCTCTCTTCCACTGGATTCCCAAAGATTGCCCCAGTGCTAGAATGCAGATCTCTCATCTGCTTCCATCTCGTTACTGGATAAAAGCTCTATGATGATAATTAGGTTAGTTACCAATCTGACAGAAAAAGGCCAGTTCAGGCCCCCTCTGCACTATTGCTAGAAGTCTTATCTGAGGTCATCCTTGTGGATTCCAAGGAGTTTTTTTTCTTTTTTTTTCATTATGGTCCCCTCTATCAAGATATCTCTTTCTCATTCTCCCTCTCTGACTTTCCACCAACTCAATCATTTCAAATCCTTATACTCCCATCCTCACTCTGCTACCCTACTTCTAATTCCCAGTTTACACAGGCAATTTTATCCATTTCCCCTTCCCAGGCTGATTCATGCATCCCTCTTAGGGTTCTCCTTGTTATCTAGCTTCTCTGGGGCTGTGGATTGTAATCTGGCTTCTTTTGCTTTAAGTCTAATATCTACTTATAAGTGAGCACATACCATGTCTTTCTGAATCTGGGTTATCTCTTTTAGAATATTTTTTTTCTAGCTCCATCTATTTGCCTGCAAATTTCAAGATGTCATTTTTTTAACACAGTAATATTTCATTGTGTAAATGGATCACATTTTTATTATTCATTTTTCAATTGAGGGACATATAGGTTGTTTTCAAGTTCTAGCTATTACAAATAATGTTGCTTGATTTGTGGCTATTGTGAAGGGTGTTGTTTCTCTGATTTCTTTCTCAGTCCATTTATCATATGCATATTGGGGATTACTATTTTTTTTTTTTTAGTTAATCATGTATCCTGCCACATTGGTGAAGGTATTTTATCAGATGTTCTTGTTCTCTGGTAGATTTATATTATGTATAAATATCAAACATTTGACTTCAATTTTTCCAATTTTTATCCCTTTGATCTCCTTTTTTTGTGTTATTACTTTAACTAAAGCTTGAGTACAAGATGGAATAGATATATAGATAGTGGAAAGCCTTGTCTTATTCCTGATTTTAGTGGAATAACTTTGAGTTTCTCTCCATTTATTTGATATTAGCTGTCGGTGTGTAGTGTATTACTTTTATAAGTTTTGGTATGTTCCTTGTAACCCTGATCACTCCAAGACTGCTTTAATGAAGAAGTGTTGGATTTTGTCAAAGGCTGTATTTAGTTTAGATCATGTGCTTTTTCCTTTCAGTTTTTTTTTATATGATGGATCACGTTGACAGATTTTTGTATGTTGAGCCATCCCTGCAACTCTTGAATACAGCTTGATTGATCATGTTTGGTGATCTTTTTCATGGGTTCTTAAATTTGCTTTAACAAGTTTTTATTGAGTATTTTTGCATCAATGCTTATGATGAAGACTGGTCTTTAGTTATCTTTCCTTGTTGTATCTTTGTGTGTTTTAGGTATTAGGGTAACTGTAGCCTCAGAAAAAGAGATTGTCAACATTATTTCTGTTTCTATTGTGTGAAACAATTTAAAGAGTAATAGTTTTAGTTCTTTGAAATTTTGGAAGAATTCTGTGCTGAAACCATCTGGTCCTGGGCTTTATTTTGTAAGGAGTCTTTTAATGACTGGTGCTACATCCTTAGGGGTTATAGGTCTATTTAAATTATTTATCTAGTCTTGGTTCAATTTTGGTGTATCTTACCTACATATAAAACTGTCCATTTGTTTTAGAATTTTAAGCTTTATGGAATACAGGGTTTTGATGTATTATTTAATGATTCTCTAGATTTCCTCTGTGTCGATTCTTATGTCCCCAGTCTCACTTCTCATTTTGTTAATATAGATATTCTCTCTTTGTCTTTGTTTAGCTTGGATAAGGGTTTGACTCTCTTTTTTATTTTCCTTTGTTTCATTGATTCCTTGTATTTTTGTTTCTACTGTATTGATTTCAGCCCTCAGTTTGATTATTTCTTGTCATCTACTCCTCCTGGGCAAGGTTGCTTCTTATTGTTCTAGAACTTTCAGGTGTGTGCTCTTAAGTTGCTAATGTAAAATTTCTACAAATTTTTTATATAGGCACTTAGGACTATGAACTTTCCTTTTAACACTGCTTTTATGGTGTTTAGCAAGTTTGCATATGTAGAGCATTTGTTTTCAGTGAACTATAGGAAATCCGAAATTTCTTTTTTTTTTTTCTTGACCCATTGGTTATTCAGTGAAGCATTGTTCCATTTCCATAAATTTGTAGTCTTTCTGTAATTTGTGTTGTTGTTGGACTCTAACTTTAAACCATAATCATACAACAAGATACACAGGGTTATTTTGTATGAGGTTATTGACCTATCCAGCCTGTGGTCCAGACTGGCAGACCGGCAATCAGGCAGTCCCACAGAAGCATGAAGATGCTTACATTAATTTTACACTGATTGACCTAGGGCCCAGACACATAACTTGCTAAATCTTTACCCTTAAACTAACCCATCTTTCTTATCTTGTTCAGCCATGCAGCTCAGTACCTTTCCTTAGAGCAGCAGTTCAACTTCTTTCCTCTGCTTCTGCTGGGGAAGCATCCATCTGGCTCTCTCTGGCAACTCTGCCTGTTCTCAGAGTTTTCTTAGTCTGGTAGCTCTGCCCATACTTCCTGTTTGCCTTCGGCCAATCAGAATATTTAGTAAACTAGTGGGCTGGACAATTATTTACAGTGGAACAGAATTCCACTACAGGGTTACTCCAATCTTTTTCTACCTGTTGATATTTACTTTGTGACTTAGAATGTAATCTATTTTGGAGAAGGTTCCATGAGGTTCAGAGAGGATATATTTTTTGTGTTTGTGTAAAGTGTTCTGTAGGTATATTTTAAGTCCATTCAAATAATATCATCTATTAGTTCTCCTATTTCTCTGTTAAGTTTTTGTCTGACAGACCTGTCCATTGCTGAGAGTGAGATGCTGAAATCTCCCACTACTAGTGTGTAGGGTTTGATTGTGACTTGAGCTTTAGTTATGTTTCTTTTACAAACGTGGGTACCCTTGTATTTGCTTCTTAGATCCATTTGATTACACACTTTTTTAACCTTTTACATGAGTTAATGTCTGTGTTTAAAGTTGAGGTGTGCTTTCTGTATACAGAAGAAAAATGGATGGGTATAGCTAATTTCCTGGCTTTGGAGTATTCCTTCTAGTATTTTATGTAGGGCTGAATTTACGGATATGTACTATATAAATCTTATTTTGTCAAGGAATATTTTTTCCATCAATGGTGATTAAAAGTTTTGCTGTGTATACTTATCTGGGCTTGTATCCATGGATTCTTAGGGTCTGCAATACATCTGTCCATGACCTTCTGGCTTTTAAAGTCTCCATTGACAAGTTTTGTGTAATTCTGGGAGATATGCCTTTATATGCTACTTGGAATTTTTTCTTTGGAGCTCTTAATATTCTTTCTTTATTATGTATGTTTAGTGTTTTAATTATTATGTGACCAGAAAACTTTATTTTGGTCTAGTCTATTTGGTGTTCTGTAAGCTTCTTCTACCTTCATAGACATGTCCTTCTTTAGGTTTGGAAAGTTTTTGTTTATGATTTTGTTGAACACATTTTCTGTGCCTTTGAATTGGAATTCCTTGTCCTCTTCTATATTTATTTTTCTTAGATTTGATCTTTTCATGGTGCTCCTGATTTACTGGATGCTTTGTGTTAAAAATTTGTGAGATTTAACATGTTCTTTGACTAATGAATCTGTTTCCTCTATCATATTCTCTAATGCCTGGAATTCCTCTCTTCTATCTCTTATATTCTGTTGGTTATGCTTGCATCTGTAGTTCCTGTTTATTTACCAATACTTTCTATTTTCAGAATTCCCTCAAGTTGTATTTTCTTTATTTTTTATTTCAATTTTAAGTCTTGAACTATTTCCTTCACCTGTTTGATTTTTTTTCTTGGCTTTCTTTAAGGGACTCATTAAAATTTTTTTTTTGGTTTGAGGAGGGAAGAGTTTTCATTTGCTCTTTAAGATCTTCTTTTATCTTCATAAAGTTATTTTAAAGATTATTTCCTTTTGTTTCATCTGTGTTAGGCCAAGGGTTCTGGTAATTGGCTAGTAGTCATGTAAGATTGTCTTAGCTGAGGTTTGTGGGGGTTTGGTTATCTAGATATAGTGTATTACCCATTTCTTCTGACTGCTGTGGGTTTTACTTGTGCCTATGGAGTTTGTTCTTTTAACTGATGTGGGTGACACTTATGCCTATAGTGTTTGCTGGAAAGAACTATGCATTAGGAGAATGCTAGGGTATGTGGGATTTCACTGCAGACGGCTCTGTTTTTTCAATGTATACAGGTGGCATTTGTGTCTGTAGAGGCTGCTGTTCTTGCAACTGATGTAAAATGGTGCTTCTGCCTCTAGGGGCTGGGGCTGGCATGCTCTTAAAGGCTATACCAGATTGGTAGAATTTTAGGATCTTTTGGGGCAGGGACCAGGTACCCTGATAAAGTTTGTTTTTTCAGCTGGTATAGGTAGTGCTTGTGCTTCTAGGGGCTGCTGATGTTTCAGGGAATGGTTGGTCTGGGGAAAATGATGAGTTCAGTGAGTCTTGGAAAGTAGAGTGGATCTTGTAGGATACAAAGTCCACTGGGTGGCATTAATGGTGGAGTGGCCTGCCTGCAGGTCTTTTACCTGCTTTTTGGCTGCTGGGGATGACATGAGAGGGGGAGGGGCATGGGATGTTTCCTGGGGCTTGGGGCCTAGAAATAGGAATAGATTAGCTAGGTGAGCAGTTACTCATCTGTTCGTGTAATTGGTGAAGGTGGTGCTTGTGCCTCTACAGGATGCTGATGGGGGAAGGGCAGATGAAGGTTTGGTGGATTTGGGTGGCAGAATGGGTCCTAAAGGTTACAGAGTCCAGTGGGTGGCAGTAGTGGTAGAGAGGCCTGCCCACAGGTCTCCAAACTTTTACCTGTTCATCCTTTCTCTAGTGTGGGCTAATTGGGCTCTTGTTATATATTTATAGAGGAATGCAATGCATAATATTATGATAATATGCATATGCAAATTGACTTTGAATAAATTTATTACATTAAAATGTATAATACATTCTTTCGAATATGGATATTTTGATTTGTCACAAGTTCATGATTTGTTTGTTGCTTTTGATTAAAAAATTTAAAAATGTGAATATACTTTTGAAAGTGAGACAACACAATACATATTGGGTAATCGTCTTAAAAGAAATAGTAGTATAACACAATGAGTTTTCACTGCACTTCTATGTAGCTTTCACCTGTAAACACAGTTGTTGTGCATCTATATAAAATGTTGGAATTTATTACATTAGAGTTATTTTCTTTGTGAATTCTGCACCAACCTTTTTGTTTTTGTTTTGTAAAAATAGTTTTGGTTTACTACCTCTGCCATTTTGTTTTTAACTTTTGTTGAAAACCCTGGTCACTACAGATGCTAGAAGTCTCACAGGGACAGCAATATTCATTCTAAAATTTCACTTATGTGTATTTCTTGGATATTGCAACTTGCCTAATTTGCTGATGATTTTAACGAATCCTCCTGGATCCTCTTGCCATGAAATACATTCTCTGCTTCTTTTCAGAGGTTTAAATTGTCTATCTTCTGAAACTCAATTCTGCAGGTTTCACCTGGAGAAGAAAACCTCACCAGCTGCCTTTATCAAGAGATATAGGAGCACTAAATGGTGTCATTTTATGGGATACAAGGAAATATGCTGGAGAGGGAAGAAAGAAGGCTAGCTACAAATAGGAAGAAAGAAGCAAAATGGAGACACTGAAATAATTATATATCTGTCAGTTCCTTTCCCCAGTTAAACACTTACCTATTTTTTTCCCTGTGAGAAGTTCATTAAAAGCTGTCTCCCTTTGGCTAAGCGAAAAATACTACAGTGCATTCAATAGTACAATACAAATCCAGAATGTTTTCAAATTCCCCCCTTTTGTGGGTTCTGAGATTGATGGCTCTATAATTACAGATAACAAAGAAGCAAAGAATTTATAAGATTCAAATACAGGTCCCCAGTCAGCAGTGTGGAGAGGAGACTGGGAGGAGAAGGAAATCAAAAGGCGGACATCATATAATCTTATCAGAGCCTGGAAAGAGACACCGGGGCTTTAAACAGCTAGTTATTTGTTTAAATTTTACACATTTATGCAAGATTTTCAGAGTTTATGCAAGACACACAATGTCATATGTACCATAAAATTATTTTCAGAGCCTGATGTGTTTTTATTGATTGGAAATAACGTTTTGACCAATTCTTTCACTGGAAAGTTTTTGTGGACTAAACTATCTCCATAGATGATCTCAAGGATAGTAGTAGTGAGACACTACTCTCAGTACCCACGTGCAAAGCTTGGGAAATGTGACAAAAGTGGAGGGACACACACAAGGATGTTTTGAACAAAAATCATCAGTTTTCACCCAAATTAGATGTTACAGCTATTCAGGACACCAGTTTTTAAAGTCTCATTTTCCTGTTTTTCTGAGTATTTTTTCATTGCCTTCTTTTAAGTTTATTTTATTTGCATAGATGAGTGAATGTGTATGACAGTACAAGAACATGTTTTCTATAGAGCACGAGAAATATTTAAATGACTTTTGAGTCCCTTCTTGCTTTCCATCTTGATGAGGCAAGGTCCCTCTTGATGTTTTTGCTGCTGTGTATTTCATCTTGCAGGCTAGCTAGACCAGGAGCTTCCAGAAACTTCTCCTGTCTCTACCTCCTGCTGTGTCTTAGGAGTGGGTAGATACACTACCCAGTCTTATGTAAATTTTAGGAACCAATTTGAGTCCTTAGGTCAGCACAACTTGTCTCTTTTACTCACTGTGCCATCTCACTGGCCCTGCTTTGGGTTTTACTGAGGCAGGTAGTCCATACTGCTGTAGATGGTTTGGACTTCTGATCATCATCCTATCTCCACCAGCCAAGTCTTGGAAATGCAGGTGAATTCCATCACATCCAGAGTTCAACTAGTGTTGTTTAAGAGAATATTCTTTTTTCTTCTTCTTTTTATTATTATGAATAAAGAAGTCACCTTTTCTATCCTTGTATATGCTTATTCAAGGTCCCTTCCCCCTCCCACCACATTAGGTCATTCTCTCTTCTCCCCATCTCCCCATCCCCCCATGGGCGAGTGGTCCTAAGGTCCCACGGTTCCAATATTGCTTAGTTCAGCCTCCACTCCTGGCAAATCCAGTTTTCTCCTCTCAACATCAAGACTGAGTCAGGTGTTCCTCTAGTGGGAGTGGGATCAAAGGAGTCAGTCCAAGGTGTTTCTGATCCCAAGCTGTCCAGTGGTTGTGGTTTGCAGCTTGGGCATGCTTTGCATTTTTGTTTGTTTGTTTGTTTAGAGTCTACTAATGAGTAAGTACATCCCCTGCTTATCTCTCTGGGTTTGTGATACCTCGCTCAGGAGGATATTCTCCAAATCCATCCATTTGCCTGAAAATTTTAGGATATCATTTTTTCTTACTGCTGAGTAAGAAAGTTCATTGTGTAGATGTACCATAGTTTGTTAATCCATTCTTCAGTTGAGGGGCATCTAGGTTGTTTCCAGGTTCTTGCTATTACAAATAATGCTGCTTTAAATATTCTTTTATCTATTTTGTTACAAGATATTTTGTTGCAAGATATTCCCTTACACTGTGAGCCCCAACTTTTGCATTTGTATTAATCAAATAATGGAGAAGGCGGAGCAAGAAACTAGGTGACTGAAAGTAAACACAGAGTTTCAGATAGAGAGGTGCACAGGAAGTAGAAGGGAGGGATTTTGACTGTGTGTGTGTGTGTGTGTGTGTGTGTGTGTGTGTGTGTTGGTAGAGCAGAAGGATGCTCTCTTTTTTTGAGATGCTGCTAAAGAGGGGAGGTCAGATAGCTTCTTCTCACCTTCTCTGAGGTAGCAGGATTTCACTCTTTCTTCTGATTTCCAAGTTTTATTGATAAATAGAATGGTAGAGATTTAGTTAAAAACTACATTTGTTGGCAGCATCAGGAAGCAGATGTGATGGGATGTAAAATTCTCACTGTGCCTGAGAAGTGTGCCAGTAACTGCAGAGCTGCAGTAGAGTCAGGTGCAGCCAGTGTGATGACAGAAATACAACACTTTCTAGACATTGTCACAATGTTTTGTATCTTAACTCTTTATTTTTGCTTGTCGTATTTTCCTACTTGTACCCTCATAGATGCTGCTGACATTTGAGAACTGGATTTCTAAGTTTAATCTTCTTCCATTCAGCAAGTAAAACAATGATATCAAAAGCACTGAAAACTATCGAGATTTCTATCCAGTCAATTACTAAATGTTAATGTGTATCAAAAGGTAAATTATACAATATAAATAGTCAACAACAACTTGAGTAAAATATATACAAAGCCAAATAGAACTCAGAAACTAGATATTAGTTATTACTCCTGATGCTTTTCAGGATTTCTCATCAGTTATTATTAATTCAAATTATTGTTATTGTTCTGCTAAAATTTTATTGAGAAAGATGGCAACCTACTTTAGTGATACATGTTTGTTTATTCTATGAACTAAAGAATAATGGAACATAAAGGTAACTGATATAACAATGACTAATATTGTTTGTAACAAATGTGGGAAAAGTATCAGACAGGTAACTTTTAGCCAGAATTCTGTGAGATAACAGAACACAAATCATGAAAAATGAGTACTTTTCTTAACTGATAGAAGTATATGCAGCCCCACTATGGACAGACTGGAAGTAGAAAGACATCATAGATAGCCTGAGACTTTCCAAGAAGTCTAGGGTCAGACATGGTTATAAGGAGAGCATCAGAGAAGAGAGATAAGTTTATATGGTGTGTGGCATTCTTGCCTTAAGTGGAAGGATCTTTATATCAAAAATTGTGCTTTGCAAACTTTAGTGGCCTGGTAGTGGGCCTTTTCCTTGCTACTTGCCAGTGGAAATATTTTTTTGAAAGTTCCCTAGATTCATTACTTTAGTCAATTCAGTCTAACCCACCATGGTTATCATAGGACGTCCCTGGTGGAAGTCTTATATACGATACGGAGCTGTTTCAAAGGTTCAGAGAAACAACATATTTGGGTAGATTTTAGAAATATAACTATTTTCCATGATTTCAGTGCAATGAAAAAGTAAGACTTTATGACATGATATTTAACATATTCAAATATAATGCTGAATTTGACCCTGTTTATAGCTAAATTCTAATGCATTTCTTAATGTATATGATTTGCCGTCTAAATAATTGGCTGTGTAGGGTGTAGTGATCCTAGGACTTGGGAGGCAGAAGCAAGCAGATCCTGGTGAGTTAGAGGGCAATTGGCTCTACATAGTGAGTTACAGGACAGTCATAACTACCTAGTGAAATCCTGTTCAAAAATGAATAAATGGTTTAAGTCTATTAAATGACTTATATTGAATTTTTGTTACTAATTTCCAACCTTGTAAAACATTATTTTTTGTTGAGAGATATACGTTATATTCTGATTATGAAATAACTGCCATAGGCTCACATTCTAACTGCATGGATCCTAGTTAGTTTCATGATTTGGAAGACTCGGTAACCTTTTAGAATTTAAGATTGAGTAGAGAAAGTCTATCACTATAGGTCTTTGAAGATGGTACTCATTCACACTTCCAGTATACTTATTTTCTTCCTGTTCTACACCAGGCACAGAGTTGTCAGTACAACACAAAATCCAGCCTCCACAGCCTGCATCAGTTCCACAACTGACCATAATGTCCTTAACATAATAGAATGTCCTCTGATCTTATGAGACCAAAAAAACTTTTTTCCTAATGTTATCTTTCAATAGTTTCATCATAGTGATGAGAAACATAAGCAGTATGCTATGTTTTCCACATAGAGGTAATATTACTTCATTGTAATGTCTTATTGATGTTATCTGAATATTTTTCTGAATTTTTATACTTGCATGCTAATTGCTATTCTAGAATTCTGAAAGTGAACAGGCACTGAGAAATGATCAGTGTATAAATTGCTTATAAGAAGCATTAGTCCGCATGTTTTCTGAGTTCTCTGGCCTCAAGAAATTGTGAAAGAAAGTTACACACAGGCATTCTTTTTGATGCCACAGAAGAGTACTGCTTAAAATTTAATCAATTATCTTCATTGACAATGGAAGACTTAAGGCAGGATTGGATTATTGATTTGAAATGAGTCTGAAAACTAGTCTTTATTTAAGAGCAATAAACTGAACATCAACAGGTTCCCCTCATATAGATTATTTGAGTAAACGAAATTTCCTGTAGGACTAAGTATACAAAATGTTGGACGATGTAATTTAATTTTTTAACATAGGTCTTCCAGTTAACACACCAAGCAAAAATTCTCCATTGAATATAATATTTGTCATTAAATTATTTGTTGCCTAAATTATTCCTAGTGTCTTGTATTAAATTCCTGTTTATATAGCACCTCCTTATTCATAACTAGCACCATTCTAAATCCCATTTTACTTTAATTAATTTTCAAGCCATATTTTGACCTTTGTTCTTTTTCCTGTTTTAGTTGGGGATTGCCTTTTGAGTCTATGTAGAATTCTTACAGGCATAAAAGTAGCTCATTTAAAATATTCATTTCATACTGCCTCATATTATCACCAATATTCTGCCTAACTCCTGTTTTTGCTGTTGTCTTTTACTTTTTTATTTATTTTCTACCACTCTTTGGATCTTCATTTTCTCTGTTATGTAGCAATAATGCCTACTTGATGTATTTGATGATATTTACTGAAAAAATATAGGTATACAGAAAGAATGAAGATAGGTTCATGGATAGCTCTGTCTATGATATAATATTTGGTTAAAAAAAAGTCCAAAAAGAAACTTTCCAAATAAAGTCTAAGAATTAGTCATTGGTCAGTGTTTTCTCTCCCTCAAGATCTGTTTGTGACTTCACAAAGAAGATGATGTGAAAAGACACACTATTAATGCTAATCCCTACAAGATGAATGACAAGAATTTAATAGAAACAAATCAAGATTTTAAGTAGCCTTGTGATAGTTGTTTGCTATGTGGCAAGTTCACATAATGGAAGCTAATGTAGCTGGGACATTTTATTAATTTGTGTATCTGGGCACAGAAGGTGACTTAGAATTATCCTACCACAGAAATTAATTTTTCACAAATAAACATTTAGAAAACCAGTATTACATTCAAATCCTAAATCTGAAAATTCAAATGAAAATTGTCTAAGTTTTTATTAATCAACTAATGAAATTCAAGTAATATAATCTATGCAATTACCTATTCATAATAAGAAGCACTGGCTGAAAAGAATTAATTCAGCACAAAGTTTGGATTTCTTTCTAGGCATTGAACTAAAGTTTACAAGCAGAGTATTGTGGTAGTTATCAAAAATGATGGCACCCAGCTGATGGCTACTATAAGTGGCTGAGTAACATAATTTTCACTTGATAACACTGCATGCATTTCTCTTGTAACCATAATATTAAAAGATTTCATCTACTCCTATTTAAAATATCCAATTAATCTTTAACACATTCTGGATAGAGTGTGGGTATAAAAAAGAATACCCAATTAAACCTGAGAAAGTACAGAAATAGTTATTTTAATTTGTATGTGTACATATAATGTTTCCTTATATTAACTCAAGGATGTCAGCAAGACCAATTTCATCCTTGAATTACAGAAAAAAATATTTTCTTACAGATATAAAGCTGTTAAAGAGAAAGTTACATTCAATTCATAAAACTCTACTTGATTTCTTTGCATTACTACTAAAGGAATAATTTACTTCAATAAAGTTCAGAGATGAAGCTACAGAGTACAAGTGAGTGAAAAGTACACTTGTAAAAGTGATATACCTGAAAACCACAGCAGTGGTACCCTCACTGCAAAACAGCCCTTCATAGGTCTTAGCTCAGTTATATTTATTCTCTTAGGACCCATAAAATTTCTTCAGCTTTTTATGCATTTTTTAAACACATTAATCTTTTGAAGAGCTATAAATAGTTATATTTTTAATGCACTGCTAAAGCTGTTTTGAGATCAGATTTTATAATGTGCTATAATGCACACATATTCAGGGTCTAAGGTCAAGTGTTCACTCTTTGGTATACCTTCACATTTCTTTATGGCCTTTCTTCCATCAAATGTTTTACGATAAAGAAATAAAATAGTTAGTGTCATAGGGAGTCAGTAGGTTTGCCCCTTGCCTTTACCTTACCTCCTGTATATTATTGGTTATTACTACGTATGATTTGCATAAACATGTTACTTCTAAATATCTGAGGTTATTTTGTGTGTTGAAACATTCTAGAATAAAACATATCAAATAAAAAAATATTTGGGTGAATAACCTACCCAGCACCAAGGTGAGTTAAGATGTGAAACTCACACAACAATGCACAATCAAGTAACCACAAAAAAATATTTCATTATGAAAGAACACTTTGGTTGGAGATTAAACATAGCTTTATATTGTGTTGTATTAAGGTCTGATAATCTGGGAATAATACACCAGGAAGGAAGACTGGACTTAAGAAAACTAAAAAAAAAAAAAAAAAAAAAAAAAAAAAAAAAAAAAAAAAAAAAAAAAAAAAAAAAAAAAAAAAAAAAAAAAAAAAAAAAAAAAAAAAAAAAAAAAAAAAAAAAAAAAAAAAAAAAAAAAAAAAAAAAAAAAAAAAAAAAAAAAAAAAAAAAAAAAAAAAAAAAAAAAAAAAAAAAAAACCTTATAGAAAAGAAACTGATACATCATGGAGGGGGCCAGTGTTGGCATCCAAACAATCCAAACAGCATCCTCAAGGTGGGGGAGAGCAAGCCATTAAACCAAAATGTGATAATTCTGGAGCCTTATTCAGTTATAACGGAACACAGAGAGACATTGTTAAGAGACTTTCCAGAGTATGGGCCCCTAGTTGATCAGGGACGATTTGTAGATTGCAGTTCTACTCTAGTTTAGAACCAACCAATCAGAGGTGGGTTGAACTTCTGTCATCAGGCTGTGTCCTGGGCATTTGAAGTTAGGTCATTTCCTAGAAATATGAGGTTAAGTAAGCTTTAGGAGATGGCTATTTCTTTCTTCTAAAATTTGTCCTGGACAAAACTGGAGTCCCTGTTGCTAAACTGGACTCAACTATTGAGTCATGTGACTGGTGATGCAGTTCCTAGTCAGCTGGGAAGTCAAACTTCAGAGAGGCAATAGCAATAAGTAGAATAAACTTCATGCCAGAAATGAGGTCCAGTACCTCATAGAAATGCCACCTGGGAGACATACTCCAAGTTCAGCATTGCCTTCCAGTATTTCATAGTGATGGGCCAGGTGTAAGAGACAGTGGATAAGCCCCCATCTGCCATCATGCAGTGTGTCCAGAATGATTGTGAAATACATGGGTAGAGAGATGGTAGAGAAAGAGAAAAGATTGGTTTGAACACTAGGAAGAGGGGCAAAATGGGCAATGTGAGAGTGGTGGAAGAGAGCTAGATGTAAGTAGCCAGCACTGCCACCTGAGGCCATAGCAATGTTCCAATATCCACTTGGGGCATGACCTTGCACCAGCAGGGATCTAGGTGGGTGTTAACAACAAAGGCCATGTAGACACCCTTATCTGGGCTGCCACCTGGGGCCATGTTGATGCCCAAGCTTGTCTCTTGTCTCACCCCACACTGGCTGTGTGTTGGCTGTGTCATTCAGAAAAGCTGGCCCTGATCCCTTTCCCCCTCTCTTTGTGTGTGTGTGTGTGTGTGTGTGTGTGTGTGTGTGTGTGTGTGTGTGTGTTTGCTCCTTATCACTTACTACCTATAGCAGTCAGGAAAGCTCGCCCTGTGAGTTCTGACCCTGAAAGTGGGAGAGCTACCCCCACAACTTGCCTGGGGCACACAATAAAGCTGGCCCTGGCCCTGGCCCTGGTGGAGTGGGTACAGGTAAACTTCCCCAGGGCCTGAGAGGAGAAGAGCTGGCCCCATCCCTTGTCAGAGTAATGTGGATGCAAGAGAACTGGCCACAGACATGAGACCTTGTTAATCTTCTCACCTGGACAAAGTAGGAGATCTGTATCTGGTAGTGTAGGTGTAGAACAGAGGCTAATCAACTCAACTACCAACTGCCAGGCCCAGATGCAAGGATTTGAGTTGACTCACCCCAACACTTATCCCATCTAAGAACTGCTGGAGCATTTGAAGAGGCCAGTCCTGCAGAAACAAAGCTACAGGATCTCCATTATACAGGGCAACATCAGGATATCCCAGTAGTTCCAGTGAGGATCTAATATTGAGAGTATAGCTTAAGCCAGAGGCTTTGAACAAAACTAATGACTTAATTCCATGAACTTTTGCAAGTAAAACTTTTAGAGCAAAAGTCTATACTTGAACATTCACCATGACACACCACAGCTTCCTCAGTCAGATTTAGTTTGTTTGCTTTCCTTTTGGGAAGGGTTGCAAGGGTAGAAGGTAGATTAGAGAGATGAGAAAACGAGTGGGCTTAGGGTGAATAATGGAACTCTCACACAGAGTCAATAGAAATTTAAAAAAAATAATTAGATATTAATCTTATGAATCATGATACTACAATATACTGAAATATAAGAAAGAAAAATGCCTAGGAAAGAAAGGAAAATGGTATATGAAGTATTAAATTTTAATATTAATGTCTAAAAAGTATAGATAAGATACCATTGAATATTAAATATATCATTTATGACTTAACTATAAATACTTTCCCGTCTTCCCCTGATATTCAATATTAATGGGAATAAAGACTAGAAGAGTCTCATGATCCTTTTTTAAAGCAGGCTGAATGTAAAGTGGATCTCTCTTGCTTTCCTTTTAAAAAATCTAGAACTGTGACCCTGACAATGTTGTGTGAGAAGAGCAGTCTCTTCATGTATTCTGGACTCATTGTGCTAGGTTAAAATGGAAATACGGGTAACAAAGATCATTAAGAATGTCAAGAACTTGTGTTAACATTTATGCCAAATAAAACTATCATCTAAAAACATCAAACCATCTTGCATCTGTCCTAAGATTCTCAAGTATGCTGAACATTGGGACCTTGGGACCTCCTGCCCTTGCTGGGGAGGAGGTAGAGTGGTGTGGAGAAAAGACAGTGACTGGAAGGGGTGGGAGGGCAAAGGAAGCTTGAACAAGGGTGTGCATGGATAAAAAATATGACTTTATTCATAATAAAAAAATAAAGAAAGAAAAAATATTCAGTGTGATATGTCCATTTTTTCATGTATTTAAGCTTTGTTATTTAATTTTTTGAGAACCAAAGGGAAATTCTTGAATATAAGACAACCTTATGATACATCACATTAGAAGATTAAATAAAATTTTAGTTACTTCCACCAATATTCATTAAAATAAAACTCTAAGATATAAAACAAATTGGACTTTGTTTTGTGGTCCATTTCATTCTTTTTTTATTGACATTATTGCTATAACTAGTGATAATGCCACTAGTGTAAAAAGAAGAGTAAGCAATGAGCAGTCACATATCTTTAGAGTTAGAAAGATAATCATTTTTTAAGTGATAGTTGCAAAAATATACAAATAAGGAATTAGAGTGAATTCATATGTCTGTGTATATTACCATGGGAGAATATCTTACAGTATATACAGCCTTTATGTGGTTTTCACAGTTTGGTCATATCATTTCTAATATAATTGTGTAGGCATCAACACCCTGTGTTTTTCTCATAGATACTTTTGTTTTAAAGATTTTATTAGAACTTAAAATTATGTTTTACATTTGTTTTAAAATAGATGACTAAAGCAAGAATTAAATTTTAGATCTGGAATTCATTTAGCGTTTCACAATATGTTCATATTTATCATCAGACATAACAAGTAAAACAAACAAATGGATAAAGAATGTCACCAAGTGGGCAGAGAAAATGTTAATATCTAGATGGTTAGTAAAGGCTCCCAGAAGAAGTGTATAACTCACGTAGCCCTCCTCCTCTCTCAGTAGACTCTGCTAGGAAGTGAATAGTTTTATTTTTACTGTGTGCTTTCTAACATGATGCATCATAGGTAGAGCAAACAGGTGAAAACTTCCAGAGATATGGGAAAAAATGTTACATATAAAATACAATTTTCTATTGTATTATATTTACATACATGTTATACATAAGAATATTTTATATATTTATAACATAAAATTATGTTAAAATTTAAAATTACATAAAAAATAAAACATATTTTATGCAGGGAATAACGGTTTTTCCTATATAAAGTTATCTCAATTATTTGTTTTTAGAGTTTGAAATTTTTGTAATTGTCTTACCTTCAAATTTCCATAGAACAACACAGGTGTTACTGAAAATGTAGTCACTTTTATTATAAATGCATCATGAACTTTATCAAAAAATAGCTGCCTTAGATTAGGAAAAAGACTTGGTTAAGGACTGAATAGGGTGAAGGAAAAGTAACAATGCAAGACAAAACTTGGACAAAGTCAGTACTTGTATCAGTTACTTTTCTGTTATTGTTAGAAAATATGATTGTTGCTGGATATTTGGTCCCATTGTGATTGTTCATGATTGTTTATACAGTTAACCTGGAAGCAAGCATCAGTGTTAGTGACTTTTTAAAAGCCTCTTTCTCAGCCAGCTCTGTACTGTCTCCATTTCTTTCAGTAGTATAGTCATCCATTCCACAGTTCCAAAATCTTCCACATTCTTCAGAAAATAACATGGTCAATTTATTCAAAACAACATGTCTTCCTAGGTACTCACATCTGTATTAGTTGTGATAAGATCCTATCATCAACAATGACTTATGGAAGAGTTCATTATGGCAGGGTAATGGCTGTTAGTAGACAGCCTGGCAGCATGAGCAGGAAGCTAAGAACTCAGGTTCTCAAATGCATTCAAGATATAGACAGCTTTTTGGACAGGTATCATTTACCAAAATTAAATGAACACCAGATTAATTACCTAAAGAGGCCTATAACCCTTAAGGAAATTGAAGCTGTTATTAAAAGCCTCCCAAGAAAAAAAAGCCCAGGTCCAGACTGTTTCAGTGCAGAATTCTACCAGACATTCAAAGAAGAACTACTACCACTACTCCTCAAACTATTTCACACAGTAGAATCTGAAGGAATATTGCCAAATTCCTTTTATGAGGTCACAATTACCCTAATACCCATGCAACTCAAAGACACAGCAAAGAAAGAGAATTACAGACCAATTTCCTTCATGAATATTGATGCTAAAATTCTCATCTGTTCACTGTCAAGAACCTAGATGCATCAACACCATCAGCCATGACGCACATTTCTACCTTAACCATGCTGTACTGTGCTCTCTGCTCCCAGTTCACTGGAATTCTTGACAGTCGAAGTGGGTCCTGTGAGCATCAAATCCCATAAAGGCTTTTCAATCTTCATTTATCCATCCTTTTCCTACTTGACTCTGGATAAAGCACTTTCTCCCTGGCCCTCCCAGTTGCTACGCTGGTCTCTGATTTTCTGTTCATATGGTCACTCCTCTTCCTTACTCTGCACACCCTATTTATCGCTAGGTATTCTCATTCACTTTACGGCTTCAGCGTGCTAAGATTCCCCGCCCTGTGTCAGTCTCAGACCCTAATGTCTGATTCTTCCTCTGCCTCCAGGATCTTGTCTTCTCCTGGCACTGAGCCTCTCAGTGAACAGCACCTGTGGCTCCCTATGCACCCAGGCAGGCATCCTGCACCCCTAGAGTCTTGTAACAGGTCTCCCTGTCCAGTAGATCTTTTGTCTGAACACCTTCTTCCCTGTGGTGTGGGCTTGATTTAGTGCCTGATCTTCTTCCAGGTGATGTGGGTCCCACCTAACTGGTGTCCCCTCATGAGTCTCCAACCCTCCATTCTCCTCCACACATATTGAGAACATTTTCAAGATAAAATTAATTCTGCTTCACAACCTGCTGAGAGCAATGAATGACTTCCTCAAACCCCGAGTGTAAAATTGAACTTGTCTCTCACAGAATCTTACTCAGCATTCATCTGGGCTCCCGTTCCCCTGTAGCACTGGAGTGTCTTCCCAGCATGACCCTCTTCTGGCTACTTTCTTGGCTTGGAAAGGCCTCCCTTTGTGAAGACTCACATCCTTCCATACAAAGCTTTCCTAATTCTGCTGTGTCTCCACAGCTTCCTGGACAATCTTCATATCACTTACAGCCATGGGCTAGCCTTGTGTAATGGAAGCTCCTTTGGACAGGTGGGCTGGATTTGTTCGGAACTTTCTCTCCCACAGCACTGAAATGCTGAGTGGAAGGTAATAAGAGTGCCATTTCTCCTTCCCCTGTCTTTAAGGTAATCGCTGTATACCTCCTCATACATGGCCTGCACATGTCTTATAGCTACGTCCTTGCCTATAAAAGCAAACACTCCAGTGGTTACTTCAGCAGCAAATATCACCAGCAGACAGGTAAAAAATGATCCGAGCACACATTGTGACTCACGCATGGCTCCACAACACACGAAGAATCTCACAGCCATCATCAGGGCCCCAGCTCCAACAAACACATAAAGCTTGTCTCGATGTCTTCTCTTTTCAAAACTCACTGTTTTCCACCATCTCCTCGATTACTCAAAGCAGTTTGGTTAGGTAAAGAGAACATTCCTGCCCCAATGCGAGGTCAGAGGCAGGAGCTCTGCCTCTGCCCTATACTCCTCAATGAAACAGGCTGAAATAGCAGCAGGACTGCCAAGGCTGCAATAGCAACGTCCCATCTGCTCCTTCCCATAATGCCTCAAAGGAGAGCCACCTTAACACACTGATTTCTTGCTTAAAATATCTTTGCCTCTCACCACTGCTACTGCAACTGTTTAATCTAGTTTAAAGATACAGTTATGATCCAGCTTCCTACATCCTCATCTAACCCATACTCCAGGTAGTTAGAAAGCATTGCACCCACTTTCTTATGTAATTCCATTAGTTCTATGAAATAAGCATAGGATAAATATATTTGACCATGATTTTCATATAACGAAACATAAACACTTATCTTGTTCACAAGGGTAAGAGGGTAAGCAATAGCCCAGTACCTCAGAGGTAATTAATGGTAATGCGGAGACTGGAATACAGGATTCTATCTGAGAAGAAATAATGAGTGTAAATATTAAGTATAAATACTGTGTGTAAATACTGAGGCTCTTCTGTTTTCTGGTTTCCATATCATTATTATAGCACTCTTAAATAGCTAATGTACTGAGGTTTCCAAATGCTAAACTGAATGCATGAAGATATGCATAAAGACATCTTGTATGCTAAACACACATAAAAGTGCATTGCAGTTTTGAAGCATATATACACTCATAACATGCTCATTACTTATGGCTATCTTATTTAATATTTTTCTTATATTTTTCTTTTTTATTATGAATAAAGTCATATTTTTATCCATGTATCCTCTTGTTCAAACTCCCTTCCCCTTCCCACCCCTCCCAGTCACTCTCTCTTCTCCCCAGCAAGGGTAATGATGGAAAGAGGAAAGTTTACTTGGGGGATATTACAGTTGTGAAATACTTTTCTTCAGAAAAATTTTGCTTAAATATTTTTGGGACAGGGTGTTCGTTTTATTTCTATTTAAATATCTCATCACAAGGTATCACTTACAATATAGAGACATATTCTACGCATTCCATAGTGAAAAATAAATGCTTTAAAAATGGTGCTATATAATCACATGTTGAGTAAGGATTCACAATACAGAGAATGCTGAACACAGCATTTTAGGCTTGTAATCTCTGCCAAAAGGAAGCAGATTCAAGGTCATTCTCACCTGTGTAGTAGCCTGGGATACATGAGACTACCATAGATAAAATAATAATAAATAATATATAAAACTAAACAAAAATGTCTCCAAACTCTTTTGTGACCAGTTATGTTCTGACAATACCATTTGATTTATGATTATTTTTGATGTTAAAGCATTTACTTTTTCATATATTCCTAAAAATATGCTATTTTAGTTTCTTTCTAATGTTACATAGGACAAATAACTTTTCATATTTTATTTTGATCACCATTGATCTACTATTCTACTTTATTTTTCTGCTGCTATGAAAAACACCATGATGAAATCTAACTCTGAAAGGAAAAAGATTATTTTAATCTACAGTTCACAGACAATAGGCAAGAGAAACCAAGACAGAAAACTCAAGGCAAGAGTTTGAAGCAAAAACCAATAAAGAAAGAATAGAGAAGGCTTCTTATTGGATAGTTCTCATGTTTATATCTAGATACCTTTCCTAAACAGCTCAGGTTTACCTGCCTAGAGATGGTACTACTCACAGTACAACAGACCTTCCTATATCAACTAGCAATCAAAAACATTTCTCAAGGCAGAAATAGGCTGAACAGATCTGTACAAGTTTTCATTTGAAAGTTTTTGCTCCCAAGTAACTCTAGTGTGTGTCAAGTTGGTCGATGAAACTATGGCATCCCACATTGTGTCAGCTTTGACCCACAAGCACATCACTTGAAACTATAATTATTCCTTCCTTGTTTATTCCAAAGAGCTCATATTATTATCATAATATGAAATACACCAAAACATTAGAAGTTCTATAGTCCTTAAAAATAATCTAACTCTTAAAACCTCAAAGTTTCAAGGGGAATTTTTTTTGTGGTAGTCTTGTGTATCCAAGGTTACCCTCTATATTACTATGTATCCAATGATGACTTTGCTTCTGCTTCCTTCTGACAGGGATTGCAGGTATAAGCTACCATGCTCAGTTTAGTTTTCTTTATTGGAAATATCACTATATCCTCAAGCAAAATATTAATCACTTAATTAATTAAATCAACCAACAAACAACAATAACCCTAAACTGGGAAAACCTTCTTTAAAACTTCAGAGTCTCTGAACTGTGGGCTCCCAAAGAATAAAATATAAGTTAATTAAAAAAAAAAAAGAAACAGCAAGGTATAAAAATAATTAAACTTTTTTGATGAAATCTATTTTTATTTATTTTTTATTTGGTGATTTCATATCATGTACCCCATCAAACTCAGTTATCAGTCCTCTCAGTTTCATACCCACTCTTATAACCTCCTCATTTATAAAAAAAAGTCCATTCATCCAGTTCATTTACTTATTGGAGCATAATTAAGCTCCCTGTGGCCAGCCGCTTAAAGTAAACAAGTCTTTCCTCAACCACACCCTGCCAGAGGCCATCAATGCAGAAGTGAGGCATTGTGACATTTAACTATGGCTAGCCTTGAGCTCTTATATACAATGACATTTTTTTTTTTAAGTTCACTAAAGAATGAGTGAATCCCCTGCTTCTCTTTCTGGGATTGTGATACCTTGCTGAGGGTATTCTCCATATCCATCCATTTGCCTGCAAATTTTAGTATATCATTTTTTTTTTTTTTTTTTTTTTACTGCTGAGTAGTACTCCATTGTGTAAATGTACCACAGTTTGTTAATCCATTCTTTAGTTGAGGGGCATCTAGGTTGTTTCCAGGTTCTTGCTATTATGAATAATGCTGCTATAAACATAGTTGAGCTAATGCTTTTGGGGTACAAATTTGTGTCTTTAGGCTATGTGCCTAGAAGTGGTATTTCTGGATTCTTGGGGAGATTGGTTCTCAGTTTTATGAGAAACTACCATATTGCATTCTAGAGTGGTGATCAAGTTTACACTCCCACCAGCAATGGATGAGTGTTCCCCTCATTTTGTATATGCCTAGAAGTGGTATTTCTGGATTCTTGGGGAGATTGGTTCCCAGTTTTATGAGAAACTACCATATTGCATTCTAGAGAGGCTGTTCAAGTTTACACTCCCACCAACAATGGATGAGTGTTCCCCTCATTTTGCATCCTCTCAAGTCTAGGCTGTCATCTGTGTTTTTAATCTTAGCCATTCTGACAGGTGCAAGGTGGAATCTCAAAGTTGATTTGCTTTGCATTTCTCTGATAGTTAAAAATGTTGAGCACCTTTTCATGTGCCTTTCAGCCAATTTGGGGCCCCAGTTTCTTTAGTTCTCTATGTATTTTAGATATCAATCCTCTGTCACTTGTAGGATTGGTAAAAACCTTTTCCCATTCTCTAGGCTGTTGTTTTGTCTTTTTGATTGTGTCCTTGGCCTTACAGAAGCTTCTCAGATTCCAGAGGTCCCATTTATTGATTTTTGTTCTGAGTGTCTGTGCTACTGGTGTTTTATTTAAGAAATGGTCACATGTGCCAATGTGTTGGAGGGTATTTACCAATTTCTTTCTATCAAATTCAGTGTAGCTGGGTTTATGTTGAGGTCTTTCATCCACTTGGATTTGAGTTTTGTGCAGGGTGATAGGTTTGGATCTATTTGCATTTTTCTATACACTACCATCCAGCTATGCCAACACAATTTGTTGAAGATACTATTTTTCTTCCATTGAGTATTTTTGGTCTCTCTGTCAAAAATCAGATGTTCATAAGGGTGAGGTTGAATGTGAGGGTCTTCAATTCAATTCCATTGATCCATAAGTCTGTTTTTATGCCATTACCAAGCTGTTTTTATTACTGTAGCTCTATAGAAAAATTAGAAGTGAGGATGGTGATGCCTCCTGAGGTTCTTTTGTTGAGCAAAATTGTTTTGGCAATCCTGGCTTTCCTATTATTCCAAATGAAATTGAGTATTGTTCTTTCAAGGTCTGTAAAAAATTGTGTTGGGGTTTTGATGGGAATTGCATTGAATTTGTAGATTGCTTTTGGTAGAAGTGCCATTTTCACTATGTTGAGCCTACCTGTCCAAGAACATGGGAGATTTTTCCATTTTTTTTAATATCCTCTTCAATTTCTTTCTTCAGAGATTTAAAGTTTTTGTCAAACAGATGTGATACTTTTTAGGTTATAGTTACACCAAAGTATTTAATGCTATTTGCAGCTATTATAACAGATGATGTTTCCCTTATTTTTTCAGCCCTTTTATCTTTAGTGTATAATAAAGAACTACTGAGTTCTTTGAGTTAATGTTGCATCCTGCTACCATGCTGAAGGTGTTTATCAGCTGTAGAACTTCCCTGGTACAATTTTATGCATCACTTATGTATACAATCATATCTGCAAGTAGAAATAGTTTCAATTCTTCTTTTCCAATTCATCAAAGCAAAGTCTAGCAGTGTAGTTCCAAAATTCTGTAGCTCAATATCTGATACATAAGACTTAGCTGTGATCTTTTGGGTTCCAAAGGTTTTGGGCATTCCAAATTCTCTGATTCTGCCATCTGTGAAACAACACAGCCTGTTTTTGAGGTTCAGGCCAGCTCTACTCCATACCTACTACTGTCCTTGGCTGATGTTCCACAGTACTGGCATCTTTAATATCTTGGGGACTTCAGTTCAACTGAAGCTATATCTTCACAAATGACCTCTCATTATCTTTTCTTTGGGACTGCAACCCTGCCACAGGGAGGCCAGACATCAATTTTCATCTACGAACCACACAATTTTACATCTTTTATTCTTTAAAACCTAGCACTATATAAAAGACTCTTAAGTATTGTCAAGTTTGGCTGCCTCTTGAGATGCAACCTTGGCTCTTTTAAGCACAGCTTCTGTATGCTTACCCTAAGAAAATATTTGTCAGAAAAAAAATTGCCTTAATGATGCTGGTCTCTTTTTAATGACAGCTGACATCTCATCACTAGCTTACCAACTTCCATTGTCACAGTAAAGCAGAAATGTTTTTACTTACACAGACTGTTAATTCAAATACATTGTATCAGTGGTACAATAGAGTCTTTGACAGACTCTCAACCTTTCTTTTAAGCTCCACAAGTCATGTTCCCATTGTTTGCACCTCTGCATTTTGTCTGTATTTCTCTCAGTATTCTCATCTTTTAGGCTCTCACAGTACAGCTCATTAGCTATGAGAATTCAATGATTTAAATTCTGAATTCCAAAGTTTCAAGGACTTCTACAAGCTTACAAGCTTCCCCAAAACAACATGGTCAGAATCATCTCTGTAAAACCCCACTTCTCTTGGCCTAGTAATATAAGAGGAACCATCATTTTAGCCTTGCCACCATTCTGTTCTTAGCAACTCCCTTAAGTTCATTTCCAACTACTGGCCTCTAACCTGCAAGACAGCAAATGTGTGCTGTATAAGGCATAAAAACTGTTGTTAGAGGTAGGCAGTATTGCAGACAGGGCTTTGTTGTGGTTCAAGCTCAAGGTCAAACCTATCTGTAACTTCAGTTTTGTCGAGTATTGAAAGCTTTCCCTTGAAGTTTCAATTTTCTGATCTGCAAAATAAATTTAAGTACAGCCTATTCTAACTATGGAGAGACCACTTCTGTTCTACTTTGCATTCTGTTGCTGTGGCAAACACTATGACCAAAGACACTTCAGGACAAAAAAGTTTACTTCATCTTAGAACTCCCAGATCTCAATCCATCTTTGAGAAGTCAACAAAAGGCTCCAACACTGTAGGGCTTTGAAACAACAACAACCAAAACAAGAAGGAAAAATGGTAATACAGTTTTCTGGTTTGCTCCCAGACTCATATTTAGCTATTTACATGACTAGGGATGGTACCACACACAGAGATGGCCATGGGGATATCTGATTTGGGCAATTCTTTAGCTGAGTTTCAGTCTTCTTAGGTGACAATATGTTGTGTCCAATTGAAAGCTGAAGATTAATATGACAATCACAATAAAATATATAGGAAAGTGCTTGTGTTGTTATTTGAGATTTCTGAATGATCATTTTCTTCACCAAAATACTGAAAAACAACAAATAAAAACAATGTATTCAACATGAAGAAATATACTTGTCATTTATTATATTTTGAAGTACCTGAATTTTCTGAGGAACTGGTATTTATAGATCATAAGTAAGTTGATCCCAAGATACTGTTCAAACTAAGATTGTTTTAAGAATATAAAAAATACTTCTAATTATTTTGTTAGAATGGGCAAACAAGTGTGCTTACCCATTGGTAAAAGGCTTTGATGATATAGGTCTTTTTTTTTTCTTTTTTTTTAGTTTGATGGATTGGTTGGTTATTTTGATTTTCTTTTCCAGAAGTCATTACTTTCTTTAAAGTAATCCTATGCTTGATTTCAGTGTGTGGTGATAACAATACTATATGACTGTTTTGTTTAACTTATCTATTTCTTTTATAAAAATTGTCAATAGTTTAATTTTCTAATGGTAACAGAATAGGGTTAAATAATTTGGAAAGTCAAAGAAGAGGTTGAGCTAGATTTTGAGAATATACTTTAAAGTACTTTCACTAAGATCAAAGTTTCTGGCTGCCTTACCTTTTGAAAGCTGGAGTTGAGAGGAAGGAAAATATGTCTCCAGCTTCCACGGGCACATCTATAGGACTGTGAGACTGCAGAATCCCATTTTGGCAGCATCAACCTTTCATTCATCTCTTGAGAAAAGAATCTACTTCCAGGAAGATCAGGCTCATTGTCTTTTATCTCATAGTTAAACTCTGACAAGTGTGCAAGAACTGAAATTTTATTTGAAAGTAAATGCATTTTCCTAAACATGCTTTCTCAGCTCTGCAGAATGTGACATATGTCAAATGCTTGTGATGGAAGGATTAATATACTTTCATGTTTTCTATTTGTAAGGGAAAAACACACACAACTAAGCAAAAATTTATCTCTTCATCCTAACCTGTGCCCTAGGCATCTGCCAGGTCTATCTATCAGTATGTTGCTCATGCATTCAACAAATATATTTTGAGCACCTGCCATTTACCAGGATTAAGCTTTGGGCATAAAGAGGAAAAATAAATCTCATTAACAAGCAAAAAATAGCATGAGTGAGATAATTAAAGAATTGCCATGACTTACATCATATGATCAAGATAAAGGGCCTATATGAAATGTCACAGTGAGGAGACTGAACCACATGGACAAAGAGAAGTCATGAAGAGCTTGGAGACCAGTAATATCATCATATTTGGCATCATAATCTGAAATTTCTCATAAAGAGATGTTAAGATCCTGTTTTTCTATTATCATTTGTAATAAAAGATATTGAATGACATAAGCAATAGAATAATAATCTGAAAGCATTACAAAGCAATTCATCAATTATTGCCCCTCAACAACCTTAGTATTTTCACATCAGTGTATGTGTGAGAGATTCCCCTGAACCTATTGTAATTCAGTAGTGAACTTATGTCTTAATTGCTAAATACAGTAAATAGCACAAGAAAAAGTAATTGTCTGTTAGTAACTGGCTTACTTCTTGAGCCCAAATCCATATGTTTCTAGATATTTTTTTTTATATCTGTTCAGTGCATAATATGTTTGCATCCACTATTCTTTCCCTCTCCCGTTAGGACAGTGGTCCTCAATCCTCCTAATTCTGTGATTCTTTATGGTTCCTCATTTTTATTTGACCCCCAACCATTGAATTATTTTTATTACTACTTCATAAGTGTAATTTTGCTACTGCTATGAGTCATAATTTAAATATCTGTGTTTTTGGATGACTTTAGGTGACCCTTGTAAAATGACACCCAAAGGGGTCATGACCCACAAGCTGTAAACCTCTGTCTTATGAAGTTAACTGTTTATATTTCTCAAGTTTAAGGGAGTAGGTTGAAGATGAGAATTGTATTAACAAGAATGTTATCTAACAGTTATATTTTCTCTAATCTAAAAATATAATTTTCTTTTAGTAGCACTTAAAAATTCTATATCAAGAAATTCCAGAGATCCAGTTTCAATGGCTCCCATTGAATAATAATTCTTTCTCTAGTAGAGCATTAGTAAGGGGTTTCCATGCTTACAATAAAGAAAGTCGATAGGTTTGGTGTGGTGAGAATAATTTGGAAATATGGAGGCAGCTGTATTTGAATATATTTTCAGTTTCCTTGTTGCAAGTAGGTTTCTTTTCACAGTCTTCTTTTATTGCCTATAATATAGACTGTACCAAACTAGCTAGCACTATAGAGTATATCTGAAACTACTGGATATTTCAGATCACTACAATATTTTTAGTATTATATAACATATAATAATACTGCAGAATAAGTATTGTACTAAGGTGCAACAATTCTGGAATTTCATCCCAACTCCAGCATGAGTTACGGTCTTGGTGCCAAATTCATTCACATTATTCCTGTCTCACATTTCTGGAATTTGATTGGATCTTGATGAAATCTATATAAGTTCCCTTTTTTCTTTTTCATTTTAAAATGAACATTTAAACATTAGCTCATCGAACATTTCATACACTATAGTTTGGGTCATGGCCAATCACATTGTTCTAACTTATCTCAGTTACACCTCCATTTCCTACCTATCAAAATTTTGTCCTCTTATAAAAACTCACCAAGTCTGATTTGTGGTTAATATATTGGTACTACACTGTTAAAAAAACAAAAACTAAAGAACCTAGTCTCTCTTTTTCAGCAGATAGCAATTGCCAGTAACTCTTCAGACAGGATTAAGACTTTGTGCCCATATTCTCTATGCTGAGATTTCCTTGGCCTTGTGATTACATGTGTCTTGTACATGCTACCATAAATGCTATGGATTCACATGTGCAACTGTCCTAGTTTGCATACATAGGTCATTGTTTGCCATTTGATTGTATTTGGTAAAAACACTGACCAAACTATTCACAGATATCATCTATTGCTGTAAGGCTTTGGAAGCTTCAAATGTGTGCTTCCAGTAAGATATTTCATGGCAAAGTGCCTTCTGGCCAGGTGTAGCTCTGAATCTCTTCATGAATTCTGATATCTCTGATAACAAGTGTCCATGCCAACCACAGACTTACATCTGTATGCACCTTACACACAGTCTGTTAAAATTCACATGCTTTAAAACAGGTATATGTTGAGGCTACTTTGTTGCTTTTCCTGATGAAGTGGGCCAAAATCACAAGTCTAGTTTTCAAAAATTCTTTATTTATTGCTGGCATGCTTGTTTTGCAGCATACTCATTATGTTTGGATGCATAGGCTTCAATTTTAGAAGTATATATCTTTTTTTTCCTTCTTTATTTTGTATTTAACAAAAAAAAGTTACATAAATTTAAAATGAGGAAAAATTAACAATAACTATAAAGAGGATATGAATCATAAGCATGGCTTATCAACAGTGGAAATGCAAATTTGATTGCTACACATATATTTACTTTGTGTTCAGCTTTCCCTCTGAAATTTTTTCCCCATCCCTGTATATCCTTATTCAAGGTCCCTTCCCCCTCCCACTACATCTTGTCATTTTTCTTCTCCGCAACTCCCCATCCCCTCCGTGGGCAGGGAGCGGAGAGTCCTATAGTCCCACTGACCTAATAATGCTTGGATCACTCTCCACTCCTGGCCAAATCCAGTTTTGTCCCCCCTCCCTCAAGAGTGAGTCTGGTGTTCCTATAGTTGGAGTGGGGTTTGAAGGGTCAGTCCAGGGCGCTTCTGATCCCAGGCTGTTCAGTTGTTGTGGTTTGCCGCTTAGGCATGTTTGGCTTTTTTTCTTGTTTGTTTGTTTAGAGACCACTAGTGAGTGAGTACATTCCCTGCTTGTCTCTCTGAGATTGTGATACCTCGCTCAGGAGGATAATCTCCAAATCCATCCATTTGCCTGCGAATTTTAGGATATCATTTTTTCTTACTGCTGAGTAGTACTCCATTGTGTAGATGTACCACAGTTTGTTAATCCATTCTTCAGTTGAGGGACATCTAGGTTGTTTCCAGGTTCTTGCTATTACAAATAATGCTGCTATGAACATAGTTGAGCTAATACCTTTGGAGTGTGAATG
>PVIH01001756.1:165445-218400 GCA_004025045.1 Sigmodon hispidus | reverse complement strand
CCGCAGAGAGCACCGGTCCCGGCGGCGGAACCGGAAGCAATGGGAGCTCAACTCTCCCTCCCAGGCCAGGATACAGGCGCTGAGGCCTGCCGAACCCTCCTCACCTCTGGTCAGGGTTCGAATCCGCCCCTCAGAGATCCCTGCAGTTGGTTTGCTCAGTTCACTCAGTTCGGAATCACAGTAGGGATCCTTGCAGCTACCCTCAGCAGCAGCAGGAGCTGTGGGTGTGGCCAGGTACAGAGTTCAGCTGCCCCCTGCTCCAGAGTGTGCTGGGACACCGCAGAGGGCACCGGTCCCAGCCCAGAAGAGAATTCTTTAGTGGAAGGAAGGGAAGTAAGGAGAGGGAGAGGAGAGAAGAGAGGGTGATAGAACGATGAATTTGAGCCAAACACAATAATGTACATTATTGAAAATGTCTTAATGAAACCCATCATCTTGCACATATAAACATAGTAAAAATGATTATAAAAGTAAGAATGTGTTTTCTGCAGTTTTGGAATTCTGCAAGGTCCCTTGCATACTGGATAGTGGAGTTGGCAGCATCTATATCCTTGTTACATCTTTGAGATGTTCTAACAGGTATGAGGAGGGCTGTAAAAGTCTCCAGACAGAGCTGGGTCTGCTTCTCATCATTTCTAACAGTTCCATTTCTGTCTTGAAGCTTTGCTGATTGAAGCAGGCACACACAGAATTGTTCCAGCATCTGTTCCACCACTCCATAATACTTGTCTCTTCCCTGGGAATTCTCTCTTTCTTATCTCTGTTGCATGCTAAAAGTTGCAGTTGTTCATTTGGCTTTCTCTGGCGGAGTCCTGGTGAGGCTACCTGTGCAGGTTCCTCATGGACCACCACAGACCCCTGGGTAATGTAGGGGGAAGTATACTAACAGTCAGGGATGACAGTCCAGCTTCCACCAGAACGTAGTCCTAATGGACCTGGCATCTCACCTTGCTGAAACACTAGACCATTCGCCACGACAAATTTTTGAACTGAATCTTTCTATCCTGAAATTTCTACATCAGGCAAAAGGGCCCTTCTTAGTTCCACTGGTCTAACCCTTCTTAAGTTTCTCGGCTTGGCTGGCCTTGTTTTGCTAGGCAGGTATCTCTTGTAAAGAGCAGTGTCCTCAGACCAGGCTGTGCACTGGCAGACTTTCCACTCAACCAGCCTCTCCACTGCGTGGCTTTCAGGTCTAGGAAGAGCTATTTGGAAGAGCTGCAGCATATTCAACTGTGCAGGGTCCATGGCATCTGGTACATGCTTGACAGCTGGGACTGTGATCATAGCTTTGGAGAAACACAAACAGTGTTGACTGAACAACAAGACAGAATGTCTATAGTCCATCCCCATTCAGGACATGGTGGAGGCCACAGCTATGCATGCACCAGGCGTGCAGGCATGCACCCCAAAGGCTGGGTTTGAACTTGGCGTTGACATTAGCATTGTTATGTTTCATGTTCTTCATTCTGCTACTATTTGTTGGCAGCAGTACCACTGGTGTCCCCATGACCTTCAGCTGTGCCTGATATCCAGACAGGGTAATAAGTATCTTATAGGCAATTTAAGATGTGACTCAATTAGATAGTTCTCCTTAGTTTCTTCATGACCTGGTACATAGAAATAAGGACACAGCAGAATGAATAATATTCCCACAAAGCTGCAAGTTTCCAGTTAATTATTAATACTGTGAGCATTTCTGCTCTGTCTCATGTTTTACTTAACAATAATAACAACAAAAAACCCCAGTATAATGTAGGATATGGGATTATTTTCACATTTTCCTTTAAATAGTGGATTTAAAAATTCTTGAAATGTTCCACTTTTGCAAAAACAAACAAACAAACAAAAATCCCAGAAAACCAAACCCCAGTCTTGTGTATATTGTATCATGGAGTTCCTTTTTAAATTTATTTCACATAGGAATGCTTTATGCTTTCATTAGCATTAATAGACTTTTAGTGGCAAGAGCCATCTATTAAATACAGAATTGTCAGTTTCCATGGATGGATTTAGAATTTAGCTCACCATGAAATGTTAAACTATTCTTCATTTTTAATTTGTGATCATATTGTATATATCAGCCTTTCAATTTCCAGGGTTCAATGCTCAGCTCTTCAGTGCAACTATAGAGTGTGCATATTCTTGCATGTATATGCATATTTTCAATAGAATTTATTTTTATTTTTTAATTATAAAGTCACATTTTCTATCCATGTATATCCTTGGTCAAGGTCCCTTACCCCTCCTAGACCCTCCAGTCACTCTTTCTTCTCCACATCTCCCCATCTCCTCCCCAGCAAGGGCAGGAGGTCCCAAAGTCTCATTATGGCTCAGTTCAGCATCCACTCTGGGCAGATCCAGTTTCCTCACCTCAACATCAAGACTAAGTCAGGTGTTCCTCTAGAGGGAGTGGCATCCAAGGTGCCAGTTCAAGGTGTTTCAGATCCCAAGCTGTTCAGTGGTTGTGGTTTGCATCTTGGACATGCTTTGCTTTTTGCTTTTTTGTTTAGAGTCCACTAATGAGTGAGTATATCCCCTTCTTATCTTTCTGGGTTTTTTGATACCTCACTCAGGTGGATATTCTTCATTTTCATCCATTTGCCTGCAAATTATAGAATATCATTTTTGCTTACTGCTGAGTAGTACTACATTGTGTAGATGTACCACAGTTTGTTAATCCATTCTTCAGTTGAGGGGCATCTAGGTTGTTTCCAGGTTCTTGCTATTACAAATAATGCTGCTATGAACATATTTGAGCTAATGCCTTTGGAGTGTGACTGTGCATCTTTAGGGTATACACCCAGAAGTGGTATTGCTGGGTCCTTGGGGAGATTGATTCCCAGTTTTCTGAGAAAATGCCATACTGCATTCCAGAGTGGCTGAACAAGCTTACACTCCCACCAACAATGTAGGAGAGTTTCCCTTGCTCCAGACCCTCTCCAGCATAGGCTGTCATCTGTGCCTTTTATCTTAGCCAATCTGACAGGTGTTAGGTGGTATCTCAAAGTTGTTTTAGAGTTTATTTTTTAAACTGGTTTATTCTTATTTTCAATAGAAAATATAAAGAAGTGGAGAAAAGAATATAGAGATTATCCATGAGCTCACTATTCATTACACATACACCCTACCCACTCCCAACATCACCTTATGGATACATTCTGCAGCAGTGACAGAGCCACATTAACATGTCATTCTCAGGATGAGTCCACAATGGACATTGGGATCATTTTATGGTTTTGGACAAATGTATAAAAGCATCAATGTGACTGTGTGACATAGGATTCCTTGACTCCAAATACTCCTCTGTACCCGTTCATTCCTCCGCCCCCTCCACTCATGACTGCCTCAAAGATGTCCTACTGTCTTTATGATGTCACATGATTAGAAACATGGTTTTAAGTCTCATCAGCTTTTTTCACTTAGTAATTAGCATTAGATTTTCTTTTCCTATTTGTAGCCCCACCCCCTCTTGTCTTATTGCTCTGGCTATGATTTTAAGGACTATATTGAGTAAGAATGGAGAGAGTCATATTCTTGCCCCCAAATTTTAAGGAAACATTTACTTTTTTTGAGACAGACTTTCCTTATATAACAGCCCTGACTATCCTGAAATTTACTTTGTAGATCAGGCTGGCCTTGAACTCACAGAGATGCGACTGCCTCTGCCTCCTGAGTGCTGGGATTAAAGGCATGCTCCACCACACCTGGCTGTTTTTATTTTCCATCTGTATCATGTATACTGAAATTCCTCATATGATTTTTGTATTTACAAAACACTTTTTAGGACTGGGGAGATGGTTAATTAAGAAAGAGTGTTTGCTGTGCAAAATATGAGAACCTGAGTTCAAATTCCTTAGCAACCACATAAAATGCTGAGCATGACTGTGCATGCCTGTCACCCCAGCATTGTAAGGGGAGACAGGTGGATCCTGAGAACTTGATGACTCTCCAGCCTATGTACCCCCCCAAAAAAATCACCAACAAAATGAGCTCCATGTTCAGGGAGAGTATCTGTTTCATAGCTGTAAGGTAGAGGGTGGTAAAGACAGCTGATGACCTGCTCTGGCTTCGATCTGTGGGTGTGTTAGCTGATGCTCCTTTATACTCATATACATGTAACACACACACATGCCCACATGTGCACCACACACACACACACACACACACACACACACACACACACATTTTTGTTAAATATTTAACAAATTAAAAAAAAAAGTTTAACTTTTTAAGCTACCAGGAATGGAACCTAGGGCCTTGTGCATTCACCATGTTTTCAAATGATTCATTTTTATGAATATGAATATTTAATATATGAAAAACAGTAAGTGCTTCATTTACCAGTTTTTTTTTTTTTTTATTTTTCTATTTGACTTCATCTTATTCCTACTGGCTGTGAAAAGTCATTCTCAGCATCTATGCCCTTTGCTTTTACTTGTAGGCAGTGTGGCCATTCTTTCCAAAGCCCCTCTTTTCTGAGCCAGCCCATCTGGTTACATCCTTCTCTTTGCCATCAGATTTTCACAGCACATAGTCAAGACCCAGGAGCTGGCCCTAGCTTACCCTCATGTCCCTGATGCTGTCCCAAAGCAATGTTGGTCACTAGATTCCACCTGCAGCAGATTTCTCCCACTTGCCTTTTGGCTTCATGCTGGCCTGAGAAGTGCGATCTGAGCAGAGAGGACTCAGCTTTAACTGAGGACTTTGGTTTTGATCCCGAAGTCCTTCAGCTCCGTCCCAGCTATGCTCAGTCACCAGTTAGCATAGGACCAGCCCCCAACCCCCAGTCTTCTTAGAGTGATAATTTCCTTTCTGGTCTCCAAAGCTGTTTTCTCTCATTTGTGTCCCCCAATCACCTCAATGACTTGTTCTCCATTATCCTTTCCTCCTTGGTGGTGATGGGGACTTGAAGTCTGAACTCACCACAGCAGCTATGCCCAAAGTCCATGTGTTTCTCAGAGCTCTGCTGCAAACTCAAGCACTATTGTAAATGGCCATGCATTGCAAGGGGTGGGGTGAATTAAAAATGAATAGAAAAACACATAATCTCACCATCATACTAAATCTCTGATTTTAGAAGATGTTTTGAAGACAGAAGATTTTTTTCATGGTCCCTAACAGGAAGAAGGAAGTCTGTGGGGATTCATAAGAGAGGAGTATTAGAATTTCATGGATCTGGTTTGCTTGCAGAGAGATCACAGCTTCAGGGAAAATGTGCAGAGTTAGAAGGTAATGCCTGCAGAGGAGCAGCAGAATTAATGGCTGGCCGTCTAGCACGTTTTTATTAACCCATTTGTTCCAGCCATATTCACTGGCATCAGTACCCAGAACAGATAAAGATAAATTAACCAGAAGGACGTTCACAGGACTTCTGAGATTCGTCCGCCTCTTTCTTTGAGAGAATTTATATAACACTAGCCACTATAAAGTGCTCACTCATGTAACAGGCGCTGATGTGTCTAATGCGTGCCGAGTTAGGAGAGTCCAGGAGGCGAGAGGAAGGCTCGCCATCTTCTCCAAGGCCTCCAGGAACCAAGCCTGCATGTGCTTGATTGTTTCTAGAGTCAACCACATGTCTTAAGAGTTGCAAGTCTCAATAAGAGCCTTGCTCTGGATACACCTATGATTTTCTTTTCCATTTTTCCTTTGTCCATGTTTCCTTTTCCTCTTTTCCTTTTATCTTTTCTTTCTTCTCGTTCCTCTTTCCTTCCTCCCTTCTTCTTCCTTCTTTTCTCTCTTCCTTTCCCCTTCCCATATCCTTCCTTCCTCTCCCCTCCTTCCCCATTTTCTTTCATCTATTTTCCTTCCATTCCTTCCCATTTCCACCCGTCTCCGCGTTTCTTTCTGTGGTGTAGGATACATTCCTATTTATGCTTGCTTCTGTGATGAAAAAAATCTAAGGAATGGCTGCCTGTCTAAATGCAGGCTCCTTAGGGCTAGGGCACCAGAGGAAATATCTTTTCCATGTGCTTATTTAATGAGGCTGATGAGACACTCTCACATTTGAAGAAACCCCCTACACTCAGAGATGAGGAGGCAGAGACAGAAGGACCCACACCTGGTACTCTTCATCTAAGAGCCCTTTTCTTAATTGGCTCCTTGAGATCGAATGCTTGGCCTAGCATCCTTTTTAACACTCTGTCCCACGGTTAGCTTCAGCTGCAGTCACTGGGTGTAGAGAGAGAGCAGGGTGGAGTTGTGAGATGGTCTGCAAGGGGCTAACCAGTAGTCACAGGTGTGTGAAAAGCTATCAGCAGCACCGCTGAGCAGCCTGTAGCCTGCGGATGGTGAAGCTAGGGTGCTGGCATTCAGAGAGAGCATTTGAATCTCTCTCTGAACTCTATCAGCATCTCAAGCCATTGGCATGTGCTTGTTTGTCAGCACAGTGATGTAGGGCTGCCAGCTCTGTATGCAGATGGAGTCGTGAAGTACTCAGGGTGAAGACAGCATGGCCATGGAGTCAGACTCCATGTGAGTGACAGTTACATAGGATGACCCCAGGCCACAGTCACAAGGAATAGGGAACTTCCTTCTCACCTGGTGCTTCTTTATTCTGTAGGAAACAAGTGGTTTTGACATTTTTCTTGTAAGATGGTTGTGATGGTTAATACTGACTGTCAACTTCACAGGATCCGTAGTCACCATGGAAACAAACCTCTGGGCATGTCTATGATGGAGTTTCTAGATTGAGTTAATTAAAGCAGGAAGACTGACTCTAAATGCAGATGGTATGTTTGTTGCTCAGGGGTTCTGGGCTGAGTAAAAATGATATGAGCACCACCATTCATTCTCTTTTCCATTTCCAGACTGTGGTAGAAATACCTGGACACAGTTCCTGTCTGGATGCAGTGTTGGCTCAGTTGCTTGTGCCCATTACCCATAGTGGAAATTTTATAGGTTAGTGGATCAGCTACTTTTCCTGTGAACATGGATACACAAGGGAAGACTTCCCAATTTTTATTTTTGGATAACTCTACATATTTATATATACTCTGTGCTGCATGGTTGTGTTTACTGGGTTCATACAGTCTTTGGCCTCAGATAACCTCCTTCCTGATGGCAATATAGCACATTTGTTTTCTCTGTGAATAAATGAGGTCTAAAATTATCCAGCATCTGCAATGCTTGAATTAACATTGCATTGCCTCTCTTCCCTAGTAATTCCCAGAACAAAATTACTTTGCCATTTATGCTATTGATCTGCATTTTGAAATATCCATAGATATGCTTTTTCCTAGAGAGTAAATTCTCTACTTTGTAGCATTATATCCAAAAAGTATTTTATGGTTTTGATATGTGTGACCAGATTCAATCTTGCTTAGCTGGGTACTGTGAATGCTTGGTTTCAAGGCTGGGGCATGAACACTATGTACAGTCCTGAGATTCTTGGATCCTGTTTTAGCTACTTTTCTTCACAAACTTGATCAGCCTTCTCTAGCCATGGCACAGATAAATTTCCAAACTAGTTGGGATCACAGGAAGTCACAGGGTCAAATATGCTGTGTGCTGTGGAATTATGCTCTTGTACATTGTAAATATTTGTCCCTCCTACTGGTTTAATTAAATGCTGCTTAGCCAGAAGGCAGACAGGAAGTATGGGCAGGGCTACCAGTGTAAGAAAACTCTGGGAAGAGGAAAAGCAGAGCAGAGATGCCAGGCAGATGCAGAGAGAGCGGGATGAGAGTGCTGCTCTGAGAAAAGGTACTAAGCCACGTGGCTAATCATGGGTTAGTTTAAGAGGAAGAGTTAGCAAGTAATATGCGTGAGCCATAGGCCAAACAGCTTGTAATTAATATAAGACTTTGTGTGATTATTTGGACCTGTTGGTCTGGATCTCAGGGCTAGATCAGGCCAGAAACTTCTTACCACAGGTAGGCTGTCTGGAGATCATGGTTTTGCTTATAAACTTCTCTTGAATATCTATAAACCCAGGTAAAATATTTCCCACTTCTAAATTTAATTGACTTTATGATGCTTTCAAATATGTAGAAGTATTGAACAACTTTTAAAAAACATATTAAGAAAAACTGACATTTGTTAAAATATCATCTGACAAAATTGGACCTGAGCACAGTGCTGACTTCTCCACTAAGGCCCAGGAGTGTTCCTTTCTGGGCATTTTGACTGTTGAGTCAGATATATACAGTGTATATATGTGTATGCAAATGTATGTGCATATATAATTTCAGCCAGCTTTGCATCCTTCAAAATTTTATTTTTTGGTTAGTGTTTATAGTGCATACACATTAGTGGTATTTAGACTGGTAGCTCAGTGCCCCTCTCCCACCTTTTTTATAATGTGGAGCCTGGGAACTCCTCTGCCTGTCTTCCAGGCCTTCACTGGACTGTGACAGGCTAGTGGGAAATAGTCCTGGGGACACCAGAACTTGTTATTCTAAAGCTGTTTGTATCCTACCGCCTAATCTGGACTCTAACTCTTTCCTAATCATCCTTTTGAGAGGTGAAACCAATTTTCCCCTTCCCTCCTATATAAATTGGACTCACATTTGTGACTGTCAAAAAGCAGTACAATAATGTCTTAGGACATCAAGCACAACTGGATAAGTGCGTTTTTTGGGACCTTTTCTTTGACACTGACTCTTCAGGCTCTGAGGAAGCCAGGTACTTTGTATAGAGAGGCTCATGTAAACATTGAGGTTTCAGGCTCATTGAGGTGGTCACTTGATGAGTCCTTATCACCCAGGACACTGCAGTCATCCCATAGGTACAGGCTAAGAGCTCAATCGAACTGTGTTGATTCCAGGTGAGGCAACCTAGTAGAATACTTCCTAAATTCATGAATCCTCAGAGAGTCAGTAGTTAGGATTCCAAGGGTAAGACTCTGATTTGAAACAGAGTACCCACTGTACTGCGTAACTTGTCAGATGTAGAGGGAGAGAAGGTTGGTTTCAGGTTAATGGGCCATGAGTTGCTGTGTAGAGTCCATTCTTGGGAGGAGATTTCTCATAGGGCAAGGAATAAAACATGATCCAGAAGAGGGGGATAGAGTAGGGTTCAGGCCTGGGGTAGTTGAAGAGTTTTAGAGGTGAGCATTGAGGGCACAACCATTTGTTGGCTCTTGAAGGGTCATCCCTCTGAGCCTCCAGCTCTGGTGTTCAGCAGCTTTTCTAGGTGATCAATTGCTGACTCACACCTTTTGCCACCAGAAGGAGTTTGGAAACAAGAAAGGAACCTTGGTACATCTGAAGGATGGGGACACATTAAGTTCTCTTTCCCAGATTTTACTGTGGTGGGGATGGCAGTGGATGGGTTGTAGACTGTGACTCACATGGTCATAGTGACGTCTTGTTTGTATTAGTTATGGAAACCCTCAGGGTTCTGGGCTCTGTTCATCCCATGATCCTTTTCTTCCAGCTGATGCATGTAGAAAGAGGTAGGAGCCAGGTATCTGCTGTTCCTCACCTTGGGCGGAAAGAAGTACCCACTCCTTTTTCTATTATGCACTGGTAAAGGCCACTGACCTGGCTGTGTCTTGATACAAAATGGGCTAGACAACATGGCCTTTGTATCAGGAGGCATCTCTCAGTGGGGGACAATCTCTGTCTTCTAGAAGACACTTTTACCTATGTTGGGAATCTCATTTAGAGTCGTTTCTAAACCTTTTTCCTGCCAATTGTTCATTGGCCACCTTTGATGAAGCTGACTGTGGTAGGAATGTTTTCTGTGTACTGTGAATAAAGAACTGTTTTGGCCTGTGTAGAGCACCATAGAAGTGGGTGGAGAATCAGAGGCAGCCAGGTAGGAAGAAGGGTGGAGGGTGGAGTTTGCCAGTTGCCATCCATCCCTGAAGAAGCAGCATGTAGGAGAAACAGGTGAGCCACAGGCTGTGGCCATGTGGTGGGAAGATTAATGGAAATGGGTTGAATTAAGATGAAAGAGCTAGCTAGTAATGTGCTTAAGACATGGGCCAAACAGTGTTAAAGTATATAAACGTGTGATTTCATTTCTTTTGGGGGACAAAAGCCGCGGGCGCGCAGACTAGGTTCCAAACTGCTAGTGCCGCATGCAAAACTCCCGGACCCAAAACGGGCCGGGGGGGGGGGGAACTTTTTACAACAGCTGACACTGGTTGTTATAGCTCATCTGTCACTCTGATTCCTTTTATTATTATTTAGTTTTAAAAATTTCAAAACGTGTTTTGTACCTTCTTTTCATTCTTTCAACCCTTGTTCCTTCCCCTGTTCCCTCTCTCTTCAGATGGTTGTGAGCCCTATATGGGTGCTGGGGATAGAAATCGAGTCCTCTGAAAGAGCCATTATCTGTTCTTATGCAATGAGCCATCTTTCCAGTCTCAAGCTTCCTTCTTGATAAAGGGATGTTGTCTTAGTTTTTCTCTTGGGAAATAAAATGTTGGTGTGAGCTTGACTAAGTGACTTTTCCTCTGTGTAGCAAGACCCAGGAAGACTTTTCTCTGAGCTCTGTTCACTTGAATGGCTTTAGGGAGGCAGATTCTCTTCTGTATAGGTTATTAAAGAGGCTACCTTCTGAATAAAAATAGGTAAAGGAGACAACTGAGTGCCAGCATTCTTCCTGTGTATGCTTCCTGGCCTTTCACAACATGAGCTGTTTTATTCTACTAAACACTTTGTACCAGGATAACCTGACACCTCCGATACCGTGAGCCTTTCTCCCTAAAGGTGCTTTATGTCATGTGCTTTGTCACAACAATAAAAATGTCATTCAGTGATTTTATGTTGTAGCAGTCTGCGGAACCAAGGCTTGCCCTAAGGACAAATTGTTTTCAAGTTAATTTTACTCCAGAATTCCTCCTCCAGCTCTTCCCATCTTCCATTCTTTCTAACATTTTTTAGTCAATCTGGTGATATAATCAAGATGATCTCCTTATATTTTCTGTCACAATAGAACATCTCACAATGTACAACTTGTTCAAGGTCAATTCCAGAAGTCAACAAGTGGAAAGAGTAGATCTGGTTACAGATCCTCCTCTAGGATCCACTCTTGGGTTAGTGTAAAAGCTCTTATCCTCTTTATGAGTTCATTATCTCAGGTCACCAATTGGATGGTTTTATTTTCATAGTGGAAGCCATGTCAAATACCCTGGGTCCCCAGAGCTTTGCCAATTGTCATGTCTGGAATGCAAGCTCAGTGACTTCTAGCTGTTGGTTTAGGGAAGGTACTCAGTGTTGCTATTTCTTGGTTTTGAAATATATTTGTGAACAATATGACTGAATCCCCCAGGGATGTCTGAAGAATCTTATAATTTTAAAATAAAGAGACATTTGAACCTGGAGAAAAAGCAAAATGAAACCTCCAGTATTTTGAAACATAGGAAAGCAAATAACTCTAAGTCCCCACAGCATTAAATAAACAATCTTGGTATTGTCTCAGCCTTCTGCACAGAGAAGATTAAAGTTTATAACCCTCTGAGTTTTCTGAAATAAAATTTCAATGTTTAGAGTCTGAACTTCTGATACCGAGAAAGCAAGCTTTTCCTACCTGCTGTGATGGAGTGAAGGTCAATAGAACTCTCCAGGTAACATGCTTCTGGTAACTGATGTTTTAGCAAAACTGATCCCTTGAGGATGACTCAGAGCTGAAGCCATTGCCCTGAAAAAATATTTAGCATGAAAACTGGTCATTGACAGAGAAATTGTATTGCTTCACATGTCCATTGTTATTGTCCCCAAGCTAGTTAGTTCTTATGGATTCCTGAGGGACACCAGGCCATGTGGATGAATTTTAGTGAGGCCTTTATGTTGGGGTCTCAGAACCCATCCAGACCTACTGTGCCCAGGTCACCAGTACCCTGAATAGTGTGTTTCATCATCTGTTACCAATGACACCCACCAGGGACAAGCCCAAATTCAGTTGCTAAATTAAGTTGCACTTTTACAAAACAATTTATATTTATCTAAATAGCACAGGTTGAGTTATCTAAAAGCCCACACACAAAATGAATCACACTGTCTCCCAAAATGTGATAAATGGGTCCTTTGAGGTACACACACACACACACACACACACACACAATTAAAGAAACAAATCCTTTTACTTCAGGCTTCAAAATAGAATGCAGACATTTTTAAAAAACCTAAAAGCAGTAAATTAAGAGATCTGGCATATTAGCGCTCTGCTTAAGTTAACAAAAGATAAAGAGATGAATTAATGTGTATGATTTTTGTTTAAGCTATGAGAATGCCTTCACTGAATCTTGAGTCTAGTAGGAAATGATGCCTAGTTTACACTATAAACAATGGTGTAAATAAACCAAACATGTGGTCTGGTTGCTCTCATGGTCTTCAGAGAGTAAGGCTGGAGACTCCGGGGTCCTAGCACAGCACTCATTTCTTGTGCTGCTTCCCTACTATGTGATTTGCCTTTCTGATGATCTGAAGTATCAACTTATCTGTTTCCTAAAACTCAAAATCTTTGTCTATTCTATGATTTTTTGAACAACCCTACATGAGACCACATCTGAATGTCAGAACTTGGAATCACCCAGCAGTCATTTAGCTTTTCTTGTAACTGGATTTAGTTCAGTATTGGGTGATAGCATTTTAACAACCATTAAATCACAGATGCCCAGTTCCATGCCTACACCTTTGTTTGTCACCATGAAAGCCATCTTGATCGAGAGAGAGAGAGAGAGAGAGAGAGAGAGAGAGAGAGAGAGAGAGAGAGAGAGAAGAGATAGGAAGAAGGTAAGACTCATTCTTCTCTACCAGTTTTGTCTCTGTCATGACTGGAGTCTTCCCATAGAATGAACATCTCATCACACAGCTTCTTGTTTTCTTACAATGCTTGTGTGTGCTTTAGAATACCTTTTGCAGAGACCCCAGCACCTTGGAGGTCTAGATTATAGTTCATGGACGACTTCTATATATGTATAGATACCCTCATCTGGAGCCACAGTTTCAGTCTTGTGAAGCATTTTCCCCAAGCTTCCGCATATGTGAACACAATGGACTATATTATTCAGACATAAGAAAGAAAAAATATTTTCAGGAAAATAGATTAAAAATTGAGATTATCTTTTTAAGTGAAATAAGCCAGAGACGGAAAGATAAAAACCACATACTTCCTTTCTCATGTGGTTTTAATAAAGGTACACAAAGGTTAAAAATTAGGAATATGGAGAGGAAATTCAGAAGGGAGAGAGGATAGAAGAAGGGGTGAGTTCTCAGGGTATATTATATAATGGAAAAAAATGTTCTAAAGGAACATCTCTTTGTATAACCAATACACACAGTACAGCCAATGCACAGTGCCTTATGAATACAGTGGACTGTCATGCAACCTATAAATCCAGAAAGCCTGCCATCTACAATGATGCAGATGGATGCAAAGATGCCATGCCAGACTCCGTGTTTTAGTAATCTCAGTCTGTACCTGTGCTCCCTTCAGCTCTGGGGGGAGATGGATGCTTTGTTTTAGGATACTTTAGTGCTCTCTTTCTATTTTTCTGTGTTTCTAGATGATTCTGTATTTTGATCTTCTCTGATGTTCTCTCATATGATTTCTTGTCCCTGACTGATATGGGAACCATAATGTCAATTCTGAGTCAAATTCAGTTACTAATTTTATGGATTATGTAAATGTAACTTGATGGAATTTTGGGTAGTTTTTTTTATTGTCTATTTGCTACAAAATAACCAAAATATGTTTCAAAGTTGTTGGTGAAAGTAACACTGAAAATTCAGTGACAAAAATTTAACATAATCAGAAAATGGATGTAGTGGCTCATTAAGCAAGTGGTCAAGCAGACACTGGGCCCTTTAGCTATAGGGGATGAGCTGGGGCTGAAACTCATTGTCCTCACAGTGGCATCAGGGCATGAAGAATAGTCCCTGGCAGGAAAACCTATTGCTTCAAAGGATCTGGCCCTGTTTCCATTTCCACCAATCTAAGGCACTTGGACCCACTGGACACAGGGATAAAGCCACTTTCAAGCATGGCTGGACCAAGGGTTGAATGTCTATTATTGTGTCATCTCCACGCCATTTCTGCTACATTTTGAGGCAGGTCTTATATCTAGCTTGTTACTTACTCTCAGCTTATTCTTTTTACTTCCAGCAGCCCAGCTGGAATACTGTATGTGATATTCACATATCCAGCCATGACCCTGGGAAACCTACACCAAACCTTTTGTTAATCCTGTGGTTGGATGGATCATATTCTGATGGTCTAGGATCATACTAGCACATTTGCTTGGGGAGAGGGAAGCAATCATTTTCACCATAAATAAGTTGACCAGTTGTAGCTGTGTGTTTCCAGGCACCACCTGTGTTCTGCGAGGAGATGGAGAGGAAAACAAATGTCAACCTTTAAAACCAACAGATGTCCCTTATAGTAGAAGCTGTGAATGAGGAAAGTTACATGAGGAAGGCCATTATGGACCTGTGAGAGCTCCCTCAGGATCTGAGCTAGACATTGGAAATGCAGTAGTTAGCTGCTCTGTCTTTGCACGTTTCCTATGTTCCAGTTGATGACAGGTTGTGGAAAACTAGAATCAGCTGTTTCAGCTTGGTGCAGTAGTGGACCATTCTGGTCTTCTGCTCTGCTTCTGTCCAGCAAGGCTTTTCTGTTGTCTGTCTTTCCTTCTGACTTTCCTTTCATGGCATCAGACACTCACTGCACTGGCTGCTCTGCCTTTCCATTCTTGTTCTTCCTAGGTTTATTGTCAGCTGATGGTGGCCAGGGAAAGTAGAGGCGTTTGTCTTTGGGAGTGTGCTTCACTGCATGGCTGCTACCCCTGCCATACAGGTAGTACTCATTGAATAAAGTGGAATGTACTGTTTTAAAAGAGGAGGTAGATTTTGAAGGGTGGTATGTTAGGGAAAAGGTAGTGAGTATGCTTATAATACATGGTATACATGTATGAAAACTCAAAGAATAAATTAAAATCCTGATAAATTTCTAGTCTTAAGTGGTCAGCCCTAAACAGATATACGTATGAGCAACCCTAAGTGTACATGTATATAGATATGTATGTATGTATGTATGCATGCATGTGCATGTAATTATAGTGGTTTAAAAAGAGGTCATGGATATATGGATTTGGAAGCAAGGGTGATACTTAGAGGTTGATGGAGGGGGCAAGGAGAAAGGGGGTAAAATGTAAATATAGTACTCCTGTATGAAACTCTCAAAAATAAAAAGTCCACAAACAGAAAGAAGTTTACCTTGACTTCTGCCCCTGAACCAAGGCCCTGATCTGGCAACCCATACCACTGCCTGCCCAGATCACAGCTGGGAGGGTAGCAGCGGGGAACAGCTGTGTCCCTTGGTCCTGGGTGCACGCCCCTGAGGTAAGAAATTCTACTTCAAGGTCCAAAAAATATTATGTTGGGATTTTGATGGGCAGTGCATTGAATCTGTAGATTGCCTTTGGTAGAATTGCCATTTTTACTATGTTGATCCTACCTATCCAGGAACATGGGAGAGCTTTCCATTTTCTGATATCCTCTTCAATTTCTTTCTTCAGTGACTTAAAGATTTTGTCAAATAGGTCTGTTACTTCTTTGGTTATAGTTACTACAAGGTATTTAATGCTATTTGCAGCTATTATAAAGGGTGATGTTTCCATTATTTCTTTTTCAGCCCTTCTATCTTTAGTGTATAGAAGGGCTACTGATTTCTTTGAGTTAATCTTGTATCCTGCTACATTGCTGAAGGTGTTTATCAGCTGTAGCAGTTCCTTGGAAGAATTTTGTGGGTCACTTATATATACAATCATGTCATCTGCAAATAGAGATAGTTTCACTTCTTCTTTTCCAATTTGTATCCCCTTAATCTCCTTTCGTTCTCTTATTGCTTTATACTCAATTTCATTTGGAATAACAGGAAAGCCAGGATTGCCAAAACAGTTTTGCTCAACAAAAGAACCTCAGGAGGCATCACCATCCCTGACTTCAAGTTATACTATAGAGCTACAATAATAAAAACAGCCTGGTACTGGGATAAAAACAGACTTGTGGATCAATGGAATAGAATTGGGGATCCAGACATTAACTCAAAAAGCTATGAACACCTGATCTTCGACAAAGAGGCCCAAAATGTTAAAAAAAAAGATAGTATATTTAACAAATGGTGTTGGCATAGCTGAATGGAAGTGTGTAGAAAAATGCAAATAGATCCGAGCTTGTCACCCTGCACAAAACTCAAATCCAAGTGGATCAAAGACCTAAACATAAACCCAGCCACTTTAAACTTGATAGAAAAGAAAGTGGGAAATATACTTCTACGAATTGGCAAAGGCGACCACTTCCTAAATATAACACCAGTGGCACAGACACTAAGACCAACAATCAATAAGTGAGATCTCCTGAAGCTGAGAAGCTTCTGTAAAGCCAAGGACACTATCAATAGGACAAAACGACAGCTTACAGAATGGGAAAAGATTTTCACCAACCCTACAAGTGATAAGGACTGATCTCTAAGATATATAAAGAACTCAAGAATCTAAATCCCAAAACCTTTAATAACCCAACCAAAAAATAGAGTTTAGATCTAAAAAGGGAATTCTCAGCAGAAGAATTACGAATAGCTGAAAGGCACTTTAAAAAGTGCTCATCATCTTTAGCCATCAGAGGAATGCAAATCAAAACAACTCTGAGATACCACCTGACACCTGTTAGATTGGCTAAAATAAAAGACATAGATGACGGAGAAGAAAAAATGACCTGATGTGGTGGGAGGGGGAAGGGACCTTGAATAAAGATATACAGGGATGAAAAAAAAAATTCAGAGGGAAAGCTGAACACAAAGTAAATATATGTGTAGCAATCTTATTTGCATTATCACCCTTGATAAGTCATGCTTATGATTTTTATCTTCTTTATAGTTATTGTTAAATTCATTTTACTGTTTTTCTTGATAAATACAAAATAAATAAAGAAGAAAAAAATAAGTTTACTGTAAAGAAAAAAAAAAGACATAGATGACAGCCTATGCTGGAGAGGGTGCAGAGCAAGGGAAACACTCCTCCATTGTTGGTGGGAATGTAAGCTTGTTCAGCTACTCTGAAATGCAATATGGTGATTGTCAGAAAATTGAGAATTAATCTCCCCAAGGACCCAGCAATACCACTTCTGGGCGTATACCCTAAAGATGCACAGTCGCACTCCAATGGCATTAGCTCAAATATGTTCATAGCAGCGTTATTTGTAATAGCAAGAACCTGGAAACAACCTAGATGTCCCTCAGCTGAAGAATGGATTAACAAACTGTGGTACATGTACACAATGGAGTACTACTCAGAAGTAAGTAAAGATGATATCCTAATATTTGCAGGCAAATGGATGGATTTGGAGAATATCCTCTTGAGTGAGGTATCAAAAAACCCAGAAAGATAAGCAGGGGATGTACTCACTCATTAGTGGACTCTAAACAAACAAACAAACAAGAAAAAAGCCAAGCATACCCAAGCTGCAAACTACAACCACTGAACAGCTTGGGATCAGAAACACCTTGGACTGTCTCCTTGGATCCCACTCCCCCTAGTGGAACACCTGACTCAGTGTTGATGTTGGGGGAGAAAACTGGATTTGCCAGGAGTGGAGGCTGAACTAAGCAATATTGGGACCATGGGACCTTGGGACCACCTGCCTATGGGGGGTATGGGGAGATGTGGAGAAGAGAGAATTACCTGATGTGGTGGGAGGGGGAAGGGACCTTGAATAATGATATACAAGGATAGAAAATGTGACTTCTTTATTCATAATAATAATAAAAGCACTCATAAGGTCTATTTTAAAAATTCAAGGGGCTGGTGTGAGAGGGAGCAAAGGAGGATGGAGGGAAGCCTTGACCAGAATACATGCATGTATGAAACTGTCTGAAGAATAAATTATTCTCAAATAGATTTCATGGGTGGACTGGGAGTGGGTGGGGTTGGGAGCAGGAGGGATAAGTTAGGGGGAGGGAGAAAGAGAGGAATTGGGGGGCACTTCAGGGGTGAGGGTAAACCTAATGCTTTGGGAGTCCTGCAGAGTAGGGGAGGGTGATGGGAGGAGCTAGAGGGGTCCAGGGCTCATGGGCTCACAGAGGCCAGGGAGTCTGTAGGGGCCTGACCTAGATTCTCTTATGAGACCCTTTTCCTCCTACTAGGTTGCCTTGTCCAACCTTGATGAGATACTATGTGGCTGTTCTGGTTTTATTTGTACCATATTATGCCATGTTTGGTTGCTGCCCTTGGGAGGACTGGTTTTTGTTTGTTTGTTTGTTTTTTTGACAGGAACTGTGTAGTCAAAAGTTTTTCTGACCGGTCTATAGGAAGCTGTCTCATCCACAGTTCCTCAGCTGCTTATAAAGTAATTATTCAGAAGCTTATATTACAGACCATTTGGTTTATGGCTCAGGCTCATTAGCAACTAGTGCTTACATCTTTACCCACTCTTATTAATCTATGTCTTGCCACATGGCTCTGTGGCTTTACCTATGTTCCATTACATCTTGCTTACTAGGTGGCAGCTTGCAATGTCTCCTTGACACCGCCCTCCTTTGTCTTTATCTCCACTTGGTTTTCCTGCCTGCCTCCAAGTGGCCTTGCCATAGGTCAAAACAGTTTCATTATTAATCAATAAATGCAATATTTTTAAGTATTTTAAGGTTAAAAGCACTGGCCACTCTTCCAAAGCACCCAGGTTTGATTCCCAGCATTTACACAGCAGCTCACAGCTGTCTGTTGCACAATTTTTAGGGCATCCAACACCCACTTCTGGCCTCCATGAGCACTATGCACTTATAATGCAAGGCGTATGTGCAGATAAAACATCCATATACATAAACATTTGTAACTTAAGAATTTTTTATGAAACAAGAGACAGAGACAAGAAAATACTTTTCCTTTAATATACTGTAGCGCCTGGACTTAAACAAATGCATCCAGTATATCTGCCATACTCCATTAAAGTTTTGACAATATATTCATAAAACAAATGACACATGATATTACAGACTAACTTATTACAGAATACTTCTTCATTTATCATCTACTCAGCTGATGACAGCAGAAGGCAGCACTAGGAGTCCTGGCAGCAGGGGAGAAAATGGAGATGTTGGCAGGGCAGACAGACACGGAGCGTGGAGGTTTGAAGTCTCACTGACTGAGTTACTGGCTACTTTTCACTCACAAATTTTCAGGCGGCATCAGGAGGCAGAACCTCATGGCCATAGAGGAGAACCATTATGAATTTTTTTTGGCCTAGAAAGTGGACTTTTCCATCTTAATGGTTAAAAGTGCATTTCCAGCTCTTTTCACTGATTTCCTTAATGAACCGTATCAGATAGAGCCAGGATGGCATCCATCAATATGAGGATGGGAGCTGTGACCTCATCGCACCTCCAGTCTGCATAATCTTCTCATTTGGGTCAGTTTTAAAGATCAGAATTCAGTTTACTGTCCAAAAGTCTTTTATTATTAACTTTTAAAAATTTATTCTTTTAATTTTATGTACTTATTTTTTATTCCTCTCTCATATATTATATTCAGATTATAATTTTTCTCCCCCCCCCCAGTTTTCTCCCACCTTCCATCTCATCCCAGATACATTCCCAATCTCTGATATGGAATATTTTTCTGTGTGTTGTGTATATACTTATTACCATTGTGTGTGTGTGTGTGTGTGTGTACGCATGCGCACACACCCACGTGCTTGTACATATATACACATATATATGTGGAGATCAGAAAATAGCTTGCAGAGGTTTGTTTTCTCTTTCTAGTGTGTGAGTCCCAGGAATATAGCTAGATAATTAGATTTGGCGGCAAGTACCTTTACCCTTGAGCCCGCTTTCCAGCCCCAGTCTTTGTATATGAAGCTAAAGTGAGTTCAATGTTAATGCTGCAACTTTTATCTCTTCCTACATACATGATCTTTATAAGTCATGGTAAGTTCTCCAATGACATTGGTTTTAATTTGTGGCATTTTTCTTTGATTTTTTTTTGAGTTCCTTGAGAATTTTATATAGTATATCTTGGTCATATTCACCTCCATTCTTCCAGCTCCTTCTAAATTCACTTTACATGTCTACCAGCACTACTTTGTATTGTTTTTTTAACCACAAAATTCAATTTCTGCTGCCCACATATTCTTGAGTGTATGGCCATCTACTAGAGTATGGTTGATTTTTAAGGGCTACACTCTTAAAGAAAACTAGATGTTCCTCCCCCAGTAGCTGCCAATAGCTCTCATTTAGGGGTGAGACTTGTGCCTATATTCCATTTCCATGATGGAATTTTGCATCCATTGAGTTTATACAGGTTTTGTGAATGCTAGCATAGCTATTGTGAGCTCATATGTACAACTGCCATCCTGGGTCTAGAAGACACTGTTTCTCTGGAGTTATGTACTGCCTCTAGTTCTTACAAATTTTGTACTTCCTCTTCTGCAATGATAATCGAGCTTGTGAGGAATGGGTATAATGTAGATGTCCCATTTAAGACTGAACATTCTGCAGTTTTGTTTTCTGCACCTTAACCAGTTATGGGTCTCAGTGTTAATTGTGCAGTGTTACAAATAGAAGCCACTCTAATAAGGGCTGTGAGATTTATTGGTTTATCGGTATAAAGATACATTGTTAGGAGTGGGTTTAAAACTAAGTCGGTTTAGTAAAATAAGATATGTAGGTTTTTCCTTAGGGCCTAACATGTCTAACCTGAGATGTTTGGTTTGATTATGGTGCCAGGTCTGAGTTTCACCTTATGGAGTAAGACATAAAACTAACCAGAAAGTGATTGGTTATTCACGTGATATTCATGACACTATTGTACTGGTGGGTATGTCTTCTTATCTGATCATTGTAGCTGGCAGTGTTCACAGTTGGGTAAGTAGTGAAGGAGAAAGAAGGCTGGGGTGTGGGTGGGCTTCGTGAAGGGCATATTTAATATAGAAGGATGAGTATGGGCAAACAGTACAATAGAGAAAGTTATGTCATCTAAAAATTAAGTGATGCAACCTGCATTAAACAATGAAACTAGCATGATTGAGAGAGGGGAGGGACACGTCTTAAAATGTTTAATACCTGGAATGGAAATTCATGATTGTTATAGGAATCACAGAAAAACAGAAAACAGTAAATACCAAAGTAGCAGAAGTTAATCACTTATAAAAATCTTAATTTTAATAATTTACTGGTTCTACTCTGCTTCTTTTTCGTATAGTTTCACATTCAGTTTTAATATGGAGTAGGAAAAATATTCTTCATTAATCTTGTAGTGTCTTCTTAATTATTTATGCTTATGTATTTTTCAGAACTCCAAGCCCATTCTACAGTGCTATAAAAATATTATTGAAATTTTGAACAGGTTTTAAGACATCTATAAATAACTTCATAGCCACCATGTGGCTACTGCTAGGCTTTATACTTTTCCATTTTATTTTCCTTTTACTGATTTTTCTTTCCCCTACAAAGATTTTTCACATCACTTGCTAAGTTAGTCTTGGAGATTTTTGTTATTTTGAAATGTTTTTGCTTTGCTGAATATCAGGTGGGTGTTATTAACCATTAATAGCAGCTGAGGAGATTTCAGGGACTTTCCTCAAAGGATCACTCATCTCCTGAAAGCAATACAAAGTTTGAGCTAACCATTCATTTGTGTAATTCCCCTAATATTTTCCTAAGATGAATGCCATCTTGCTGATGATTATTGTAATGCTCCAGGCTTTGGTCTGCATCTGTACTATAGTTAAGATAAAAATTGACAACTGCTTTTTCACAAATTGAATGTCCTTTCCTTACTTGGATTTAGTCAAAACCCATGGTTCACCTGCTTCCTTGACTCTTCCTCAAATTAATTTCTCAGGCATTTATTGTGTAGATTTTTAATTTACTGCTCTGTGCACTATAATTGTCCTTACTTCCTTTGCTACAAAGCTCATGCATGTTTTTGGCAAATATTCATTTTAACAACTTGTTTCTGAAGAACATATCCTGATGTGTGATGAAAGTGAATGAGACCAGCTGTGAGTTTCTGTCTTTTTCCAGTATGAGAATAGATATTTCAACACTGAAAAGAATAACATATAATAAATGCAGTGCAATTCTGGGAGGTATTTTTTTTATAAACAAATTTTTAGCACTTTCCAACTCTGTTCTAGCTCCTTGATTTTCTGCTGCTGTGGTGGTACCCCCATGGGTGGTGGTGCCAGTCTTGCCATTGCTGTGGTTTTTAAAGGTGAGCATGGTGCCGAGAGAGTCAGCACATTCTAATGTCTTCCCACAGCCACTTCCAAAGAATGGAGTTACTGACATAGATTCACTCAAAACAAACACAACAAATCACAAGGAGATTGAAAAAGCATTTACTTTCTTATTTCCTAATGAATAATTCAAGACCTCTCATGTCTCAAAGCACCACCAAACATTAAAATATAAAGTCAGAGAATTTGGACGTCAGTGTGGTGGAGTTGCTATTTGTGCTAGAGAAAGTTGGCATCTGATCCAAAGCTAGCTCCTGAGACATGATTCTGGTCATGCTATTGAATAGAGCAGGGGGGCCTAGGACCTGGGGCTGGACTAGGGATTAGAACCAACCATGGTACAGCCTTGGATTACTATTGGACAAAGTGAGAGATGGGCTTTTCAGGATGATGGGTGATGGGCATCTAGGACCCATGTTTTAGGCCTTAAGTCACTTACTTGGCCCCTCAAAACCAGCCTAGGCATTATTACTGCCTCTGTTGTGTAATGATGGAAAGCTATTCTGCCTTCAAAGGTGGAATATTTTTTCTTGAAGAATTGCAAACCCTCTGGGGCTATATTATAGTTCAAGTCTCTCTCATTAATGAAATAGAAAGTCATTTTCACAAATATTGATTTCTATATGACATACAAAAACAAATGATTTTGTTTGCAAGCTTAAAAAGATAAATATTTTATATAATTTTTAATTTAATTAATTGATCAATTAAGTTCTCTTTGGGAAAATGTCATGTTAAGTAGCTGTGGCTAGCCTAGTACTCAGGGTATTGCCCAGACTGGATTTGAATTCATGTCTATCTTCCTGCCTCAGCTTCCTCAAAGCTCAGATTATACACATGCCTTCCACACCAACTTTATGTCAATGTGTTAAGACTTGGTGTTTGTACTGAACAAGCACAGTTGGTTGCTTGATGCTTAAGCGTTAGGCTGAGTAGGTCTTTCAGCCTTAGTTTATCATTTTCTTAAAGCTGTAGCATAGATTTTTGGGAATACGTTTTAATTGAAAAGATAATATCACTTTATTGTAATGAACTCATAAATACAAATATTGCACTAGATTAGGGTAGTTACTGAGGCAGACACTCATCCAATCTTGGACTCTACACATTACTTCTATACAGCGAGAACAGCCACTCTGAAGTCATGGAGCCTCATGTAAGGACTTACATGTTCACAGTCAGCTACATTTGATGTATTTATACACCACAATAAAGGGAAAAAATAGAGAGAGCTGGAACCAAAAAAATAGTTAACATCCTTTTTGCAGCTTACATTTCCTTCTTCTTGCTTTAATTGTTATATGAATGAAATCAGCCTTGTGATGTGAATGCAAACATTAAAGATATATCCTAAGTAGTTAAAGGTATTCTATTGATCTGTGCTGCTCAAAATGCCAAGCCATACATCTGCCATTAACTTTTCCTACCCATTGTCTTTCCAAAACTTACTTTGATCGGAACAGAGCAAAAGTTCTTTCCACCTTGGGGCTACTTTTCTGAAGAAAGGCAGTTGAAGGAGCAACATTTTCATCTTTCAGAATCTTTCCTTTGTGAAGTATACTCACTCTGCAGCCTCTGTTCTTTACAGCCAATGCAAATGGAGCCGCCCAGCACATAGTAAGCCCTGGGATGCCATATCTGACAAGTGGCTTCTCGTGTTTCCAGGGATCACTATCACTTCCCTCCAAAATAAATGGAAGTTTTCTGATGCTCTGAGACTCAGATCCAAAGGAGGACAAAGGCAGAGAAGGAATCTAGGTCCAGCTCTCACGTACCACTTCCTCCCAATGCACTTCACCAGCAACCCTAAAAAGTAAATGCTATTCACAGACAAGGTGATCAAGTTGCTCTGTGGACAGCTTACTCCCCTCAGGGCATTAGTTTCTTTCTCAATGTTGTGAGAAAATATCTGACCAGAACAACTCAGGGAAGGACGTGTTTATTTTGATCACGGTTCGAAGCTGCGGTTCATCACATGAGGAAGTTATGGCGTTGGAAGCTTGATACAGCTGTTGACATTGCATTCTTCCTCAGGAATAAGAGAGAGATGCTTGACAGAACTTTATTTGTTCTTCCTTTGTCTTCAGGACCCTAGCCCATGGAATGGTTAAGTCTCTATTTAGGGTGGATCTTCCCATCTCAATTAGCACAGTCTAAAAACTCCCTACCAGACAGTCCCAGTTCTCAGAGGTTTGTCTCCTAGAGTACTCTAGAGCCTGTCATGCTAAGAGTATTAGCCAGGGAGTCCTAGATGTTCATTTTGACTTGTTTTCAGCATCTCCATGTGTTAGCCAGGTGGCCATGGTGGGATCCCACAGTCACTTTGCTCACTGCTTGGTAGTGCATTCTGTTTCATCTCTGGTCATTCTATGAGACCCATACATTCTATTAATAGATTAATGTTCGTTTTTGTTTGACCTAATTGTTGCAGTTTTAAACTATGAGAGTAGGAAATAGTTTTAGAGACGGTTGGCTGGTGAATGGTTCCATTTTGTATTTTTGTTAAAGTTTATGCTTGTTCTCTTTGTGTAAACTATTTCATAAACTAGGGACCTGGCTGGAAGCCTGAGGCAAGCCTCAGGGCGATAGAGGAGGTGTGGGAGGACAGTGCAGAGAGGCAGAGTTGGCCTCAGGCTGAGCCATGGCTCTTGGCATATAATTCCTTATAATTTCAATTTTTCACCATCACCTGCAAGTCAGAGTTGGTGTGTACTTACAGAAAAGGGACTGACATTCACAAGGAGCATCATATTATATTGTTGTTAGTCTATCAACTCATCTCTGAACCTCCTGATACCAAGATGAAATTGCTCATCAGAGCTCGGCTAATTGGGCCTAGGAAACTCTGGTCTGTGTGTCTGAGACAAAGTGTCTCAAGGACTTTCTAAGTCCTTACCACTGTAGCCAATAGTTTCCGGCCTGGCCTTACCCTGAGGTCTGGACCTGCAGTCTTTTAGTCCCAAAGAATCAAACAAAGGCTTATATTAATTATAAACTGTTTGGTCTATGGCTCAGGCTTATTACTTGCTAACTCTTATATTTTAAATTAACGTATATTTCTATTTATATTTAGCCACATAGCTTGATACCTTTTCTCAGAACAGCATTCTTATCTTCCTCTGCTTCTGGCTGGTATCTCTTTTCTGCTTTTCAGCTTCCCAGAATTCTCCTAGTCTGGTTGCCCCACCTCTACTTCCTGTCTAGCTACTTGACCAATCAACATTTTATTAAACCAATATTTACAGTGACAAATATTTACAATGTACAAAAGCATAATCCCACAGCACACCACACCTCATAAATTACTGGCCTCATAGCAGGGACACTCCTGCGAAGACATCTGGAAAGTCTTCAAGACTGTGGCATCTGAGAAGATTCTTCTGAGAGGAGAGTTGCCTGGCAACAACATCCCTACCAACAAGCTGAAGCCAACTCCCATTGAAATGCATGCACACCTTTGTTTCTAAGCATCTTGTTTGAACTCCTTTTTTGAAGATAAAAACTTCTTTACTAGTTCATGCACATCCTCCATGCACATTCCTCCCTGTGTTGAGCACAGCTGTGCATCACAAGTCCTGCTTTCTGTTTTCTGAATATAGTTTCTGTATTTGAAGAGCTGTTCATCCCTGTCTCTGTAATCTGACTCCATCTACACATCCATCCTTCTGCAAGCACTTGGCAATCACCATAGGTTAAGTCAGCATCTATTTTTCTGTATTTCTTTACTGAGACACACCCAAGACTGTGGATAGCACTACCATCTACTATCGCTTTGGAGCGATAAATACCATCTCTGCTACAGCAGTTTGATACCATCAGGGGACTTGTTGAAAGCAAACACTCCTGGGTTCTCTCAGACCTACTGTATGGCTTTTCAGAGCAGCCCTAACCCTGCTGTGGTAAATGTGACAGGATGGGTTAAATAAGAAACTCACGTATTTATCTCTAGGCATTTGACTCTTGATTAATATTTACAGACATGTTGTGTCAAAGACACGATTTTCTGAGTATTAGCTTTTCCTCAGCAACCAAATGTTCTTATGTTTATGATCTTTTTGTTTAGAACACAATAGGTTATACAACCATTGCTGAAGCCAAAGCTCAGACGGGGTAGGTGGCTCACCCAAGATCACAGAGTGCACACTTATTAAACCTGGCATTTGAGTGAAATCGTCAGTGACTCCTCTGAATTTTGGCTCTACTGGTTGACCAGTGGGCCTGAATTCTGGAATGCAGGTGATGTCATGTTTAAAAAGTTTTTAAATGTGTCTTACTCAACTTGAGATATATTTTACAAAAAGCAAACCCTGGGGAAAATCGATGAAAAGCATTCTATTGATTTTAAGGTTGGATAAAAGGGCAGTAGGTATTAAACCAGCATGCAAATGCATATTCTGGGTGAGCTTTCCTCCTCACACTCCACATCTTCACCTTGATGCTTCAATAGACTTCTGAACCAAGCTGTGAAGTCCTCCGGTTCTGCTCAAGTGAACCCCTGAGAATTTTAAAAAATGGGGTCACAGACATGAAAGAATATCACTCCCGTTTGACACAGGCTAATGAACATCTATCTAGAAATGACAATAATTGCTCATTATCTGTTTGTTCTAAAGCAATGCTTGTTCAGGGCTGCTGTAAATGAGACAGCGTTCCTAGTCAGATGTCTGTTTCCTGAGGCAGTATATGGAACACATCCCTCTGGGATCCACTGTGCTGTCTTCCATCACGCTCAGGGCTATCTCGGTGGATGCTGCCATGCATGGCTCCTAAACTAGCATGCTGTACATGCTAATGAAACTCCTGTGCCAGCTACAGGTCTCACCCTACAGTGAGCCTTGACTCTTCTAGTCCACCTGCCCACCATACCAAACAGTTATGCTGTGCCTAGCAGGCCTGGTTGTCCATGAGGTTCTTGGGACCTTCCAGGAAATCTAGTAGGTTGTTTCCTTGATCTTGTGGTTTGATTTCCTTCTACAAATTGAGGCCTTAGGATGGAAAACACAATGTTGACTGGGTGGCTTACCTATCCTCCATGCCCTTGCTCTGTCCCATTTTGTAATTTCTTCCAATCTTTGTGATTCCTGTTGTCTTGTGTCTGCTAACACTTGTTTTTTAGAGGCAGCTTTTTCTAGTTAAACTTCTCTTTATGGTTTTTAATCACACATTCCTTCTGTTTAGTCAGCCTTTGTGTTCCTATTGTTCTTTCTTAACCCCCCCCAGAGGTTTTTTTCCCCAGGGCCTGGTGATGAGAGGTTGCTGCAGATTCCAAAGAGATCCAGAGTTGTCTTGATGGAGTGCTGTGCAGCTCAGCTCCAATGGGCTGCACTGTTTCTTCTGAGAATCCACACTGTGTCTCTCATTCTTCTGTTGTGTTCCTAGAGAAAATTGACCATGCTCTCCTGCCTGACTACAAGGTGGTGGTGTTGCTCTGGGATCTGGGTGGGGTTCAGAGCCCAGGATATGGATTAGCAGTTTGGAGACCTGTGTGTTTCAGCACTGGAACTGTTAGCCACATGTGGTGATGTTGCAGCTCAAGTGATTAAAATGAATTGAAATATAGATCTGTCTCTCAGTGTTTCAAGCATCCATACGTCATAATAGGCACTTGAATGATCTGTCAAGTTAGAGCCTTCCCATTGCCTCAGAAGCTTCATCACCAAAAGCACCCATCATTTTGGGTATCATTTTCAGGAAGGCAGCAAGCTCAGTACCTTGAGATTCAAGTATGCCTTGTTCAGCTCTCTGGAAAGACAATGGCTGCTTTGCTGGGAGTGAGCAGGTGTGTCTCTGATTCTCCACAGGGCTCCTGCTGTCTTGAATCTGTGTATTGCTTTCCCCTAGGTGGCTCCTTGCTAGTTCCTTAACTTCATACCTTGCTCAAACTGTCCATTCTGCATCATTAGAACTCCTGTGCCCCAGAGGCCCATCGCTTTGGTTTAGTTTTGTCTCGTACCTTTGCTCTGTTTTGCTTTTTATGCAGCCATTTGCCATATAAAGTCTCCCTTTGCAGGGTTAGGAGGAAGCACAGGTTGTGTGAGTTCTAGCCACTCTGTACAAACAGGGAGAATTGTCACTTCTTATTATCCACAGCAGAGGCTGCAAGCCAGGAAATGAAGTTAAGAACCCTTAGCAACCACCAAGAGAAGGCATCCTTATCCGGGTTCTTGGCTGGAGTTTCCCATCACTCATGATGTGTTCTAATCAGTGCAGAGGCTGAGTCCAGCCCCCGGTTTCCTCCTTGTGCTTGAGATGGCAGTTCTCCATGAAGCTATGAACTTGGACCTGCGTCCTACATATAGAATAAACAACTCTGTGTCTGTACAGAACCTCAGGCTTGCTGTCTTTTCTCTTTCATCATACATGGACTTCTATTGGATATGAGTAATTATAAGAGGCATTTTTGAGTTTGAGGAGTGTTTCCTAAGTATTGATTTATCCTATTGTGGACATTTACTGACATGCCTACTCAGCCTACGAATATTTACTTAGCAGCTGTAGGTTTCTGGCTCATATGTCATAAATTAAGTGAAGTATTGGCGAAGGAAGGCACATGAAAGTATTTTAGTCTGGTAACAGAAAGTTTTTTTTTTTTTTTTTTTTTTTTTTTTACAATAATCTACTTACTTACATATTTCAGCAGTTCTCTGTACTCTTTTTTAGCAATGAGCAAATAATGCTAAAGCAGAGCCTTAACATGAAGTGAAGATTAGCCAGTCTGAAATGACTCAAACCTGAGCAAATGCTTTCCTCCCGGGACTTCACTTTTGCACTCGCATCTTACCTCTGCTCTCAGCACCTTCTAGTGTGTGTTCTTATAGGCACACTACTCTCTCTCTCTCTCTCCCTCTCTTCCTTCTTCCTCTCTCTCTCTCCCTTTTCTTTCTCTGCCTCTTTCCTCTTGGCCTGATTTCACGAAGGTGGGACATTACAGAGTCTCTAAGCCTTTGGCGTCTAAAGGCAGAATACTGAGCACAGGGAATTTATTCTGTCTGCATTCACCGTTCTCACCTGCATCTCCATATGGAAACATGAAATGTTAGGGAAGCGGGAGTCCTGGGCTGTGGCTCTGGGCTCCAGTACCGAGTCCCTCAGCCCTCCAGTCTTTTTACTGTGGACACTTTACCTCTTTCTCCTTGGGAATGCTGTCTTATCTTGCTTTCTTCCAGCCTCAGTTTGCAGCATGGCTTCATTCTCTATCCTGTAAGCTCGCTCGCCCTGCCTCCCTCAGTCCACTGAGACTTCACCCATCCCCGTGTTACTGCCGTGTTCTCTTCCTTATCACAGTTCTAGATTCTACATGGTCCTTGTGACCCCTTTCTGCTGTTTCTTCCACCTCTGCTTCTGTCTCTAAGGCAGGCCCTCTCTAAGACTTTATTTCCTTCCCTTAAGCCTTCCCCAGGAGTAGCTAATGCTGCCCAGATGACCTTCAGTGACCTTCCTGTTGGCCTCCATCCTTAGCTCTGCTCCATCCAGGGGATTTGGAGCAATTCTGCTGACTTCAGCCTTACACATGACTTCGGAATGCAGGTCCTTTTCAAAGGCTCCTCTGTTGGCTAACATCTTGGTCTTTTCAGGTTTAAAGCCTGTTACTTTTGACTCTTTCTCCTTGTTTCCTACCATCAAGTCTTGTTACTGCCGTCTGGTCTGCCTTTTCCTTCCTTTTCCATATCTTTTCAGCATAGGTCACAGTGACTCCAGCTCCTGTGATATGTGCTAATGATTCCTTTACTTCATGCTTTATGAAGACATTTTCTAAGCCTAAAATGTTTAGCACTTTCCTGTGGTCTATATAAAGATTAATGCCCTGTAAAGAGGTACTCCCGGCTCCCTGCAGCCCACCTCAGCCTCACCTTGAGCCCTCCATCCTTCTGTGACTGTCCTGTCCTGTGTACCATCCTCTAACATTGCATCTGGTTTTCCTGAGCTTCTAAACTGTTGATCCTCTTTGTCTAGTCTTATATGACTTTCCTCCTACACTCTCCTCTGGTTGCCTTTCCTTCTCGCCATTTAAAGGTTGACACATCTTCACTGACTCTCCACACTATGGACCCTTCTCAGCTTCTGACGCCTCTGTGGACCTTCCTGCTCCATCTCAGGATGCACATCCCCTTACTCCCATGCCATGGGATAGTTCTTTCATTTCTTCTCTATTCTCCTTTTCAGCATGAACTATTTGAGTCTGAATTTCTTTTTGCCAAGGAAAACTGGAACTAGATTTTAAATCCTTGGACTCAGAGTGAAGATTTATGTTTCTGTGTTTGTCCTCGGGCAAATCAAATATACGAGCCGGTGAGAATTTACTGACAGTTCTGAGTGGGACCAAACAAATCAAATGTACCAGACAATAAAACAACCAATAAATTTTCACTTTATCTAAAATATAGCTATAAAATTGCCAACAGGATCAGGTGGAGAAGGTTTAATACTGCTAGTTCTAAATTTGATTTATTCCTTAAAGTACACAGCTCTTTGTGATCAGATATAAGAATAATGGTAAGACCACTTTGTGTTAAGATGAGCAAAGTTAGCCTGACTCTTGTAGGTCAGCTTAATTCTGTGAACTCCTTCCCAAATACTTTGGTTTGCCCCAAGAAAACTAAACAATTAATTTTTTTTAAATTTCCCTTTACTAATTCTTAACAAATCTATTACATGACCAAAGTTCTATTTCTTTTATTCTGCATCATTTTTTCTTCTTCCTGGTGCTACGTGAAGAGGTGACAGATTTCAATGAATTGGGTTTGAAGCATTGTTCATGGGACTGATGTAAAAACTTCCATTGCATGATGGGTAGAGACACTGACTTCTTTCCTGCTATACATTCACCTGGAGCCACCTGTCACCCTGGCAAAAATTTCACGTTCCTCTAAATTTCTGCTGTCACTCCACCAGCAATTCCTATAGCTTAGAAAATGAGGGACTAAAAGTCAAGAGAAACTTCTCTCTGGAAACTTAAGTATAAAAGAGGAAAAAAATCCAACCAGAATAGTACAGAAGTATTTTTATTTTTAAAAACCCATTCTTTCCTTGCCTACAACCAACTGCTTGCATTGTCGCCAGATTTTAATTCAGCCCAGGTGGTGTTCCAGTTGCAGAAATCTAGAAGTGGGAAGGTGCAGAAGACCCAGCCCAAACACAGAGACTTTCATCTGAACACTAGAGACCCTGCCAGCAGGGAGCAGACACAATTTATCTTCTTATTGGAAGTCTTGTGACATCATGGTGCCAGGGGTTGCATTACTATGGCCCCAGCTGAGAAACACTTTCAGCAAAATGAAGCCCACTAAACTTAGCCTAGTTTTAAATTTTTATCCAGTTCATATATTTTTATTGGAGTATGTTCATTGCACATAATGATGTGCTTCATGAAGCCTTTTTTTTCTGTATGGGATTATGTACTTTGTTCATATTTATCCTCTTCTATCCTTCTCCCTCCTTCCTCCCCCTCCCTTACTCTTCTTTACCCAAGCCTTGGTTCTGCTTTCCTTTCACATCTGTAAGGGAATATATATATATATGTATATATATATATCTTATATATATATATGAGTTTCTGTGAAGCTCGCACACTTATTCTGCTGAAATTTGTTAGGCCCTTTCTCTTTTTTTTTTGTTTATTTTATCTAATTTTTTTTAAACATATTTATTTATTTATTTATTTATTTGCCTTGGTGTTTGCCTGGAACTGGAACTACAGACAGTTGTTAGCTGCCATGTGGGTGCTGGGAATCGAACCCGGGTCCTCTGGAAGAGCAGACGGTGCTCTTAACCGCTGAGCCATCTCTCCAGCCCCTTATCTAATTTTTTTTAACATATCCACTTCTGCTCCCCCTCCTCCCCTCCTCCCTACCTCCCCTCTTCCCAGTCCTCTGGCAGCCTCTCCCCACCCCATCCCCCCATCCATTCCCCAGGGAGGGCAAGGGCTCCCAAAGTGAGTCACTTCAGTCTGGCATATCCAGTTGAGGTAGAACAGAGACCTTCCCCCTAGTATTAAGGTGAGCAAGGTGTTCCTATGTAGGGAACCAGTGATAAGAAGCTGGTTTATTAGGCCTTTTCTTTAAGAAATGTTTCTTCTAAAACTTAGCTTTTATTCAGGTGGTATAGTCCAGAAAGTAATAATAAAATCCATACTGTGCAGACCTGTTACCCAACTCTGATCTTTTTTCTACCATGATTAATATCTCTAGCATGGTCTAAAAGCAACATTCAAAATGAATATTTAAATTTTATGTTTCTAGTCCTGTACACATTTTTACTTTCTTGACTCAGTGTGTGTGACGGAAGTTAAAGCAATCCTGCCAACAGAGATCTACAGATTCAATGCAGTTCCCACCAAGGTTCTAACACAAGTCTTCACAGGAATTGAAAAAAAATCTTAAACTTCATATCAACACACAAAAACCAGGGTAGTTAGATTATTCAAAAACAACAACAACAACAAAAAGACTTTCGGGGGTGGTATCACCATCCTCTAATCCAAGTTGTACTATAACAATTAAAAAACTATGTAATACTGGCACAAAAACAGGCACATTGTTCAGTGAAATTGAATTGGAGACCAAGATATAAGTCTACAAATTCATGAACATCTGAATATTTCCAAAGACACCCAGCCCTCCAAATTAATACTGGAGAAAAGACATCATCTTCAATAAATAGTTCTGGTCAAATTGGATGGCTGCATGTAGAAGAATGGAAATAGGTATATTGACCACCCTGCCTAAGACTAGACTCCAAATGAATCAAAGGCTTCAACGTAAGTCCAGATGCCCCAAATCTGATAAAAGAAAAAGTAGGAAACAGGCTTGAACTCATTGGCACAGAAAATGACTTTCTGAATAGGATCTTGATATTACAGGCTCTAAGAACAAAAATTAATAACTGGGGCTTTATGAAGCTATTTATGAAAGAGTATATTCAGCAAAGGACACCATTATTTGAGCAAAGAGGCAGCCTACATAATGAGAAAAACACATGGCAGAGGCTAATATCAACAATATACGAAGTACTCAAAAAGCCAAACAGATAACCCAATTAAAAAACAAAGTATAGAACCAAATAGAGTTCCCCAAAGATGAAATATAAATGGCTAAGAAAGTTAACGCTATCTTGAGATTTCATTTTATCACAGTCAGAATGTCCAAGATCAATAAAACAACTGATAGCATTCTAAGGAAGCTGAAAATTGACCAACCCCAATATCTATACCCAAAGAGCTCTATATCTACTGGAGATATTTGTTTGTTTATGTTAATTGCTGTTCTGTTCATAGTAGCCAGAAATTAGAAACACTTAAGATGTTCATCACCTGATGAATGGATAATTAAGATGAGAAGTTTATATAATGGAATACTATTTAGCTGTCAAAACCCCCTAAAATTATGAAATTTGTAGATAAATGCATGAGGCTAGAAATAATCATCCTGAGTTAGATAACCCAGACTGAGAAAATGCACATCCACACATAAGAGAATGTTAGCTTGTAAGATGTTCATGTGTATGATCATTCATAATAAGTACAGGGCTCGGGCAGCATAATGGCCAGTTTTAATGTCAACTTGACACAAGCTGAAATCATCAGATGGGAGAAGCTTATTTGAGACATGCTTTCATAGATCTGGCTTCAGGCAAGCATGTAGGGCATTTTCTGATGGGGAGGGTCCAGCTCATTTTGAGTAATACCATTTCTAGGCTGATGGTCCTGGGTTCTATACAAAAGCAGATGGGTAAACCAGTATGTAGCACTCCTCCATGGCCTCTGCATCAATTCTTGTCTCCAAGTTCCCGGCCTACGTGAGTTCCTGTCCTGAATTCCTTTGATGATGAACAATGATGTGGAGGTATAAACTGAATAAACCTTTGCTTCGCCAAGTTGATTTGGTCATGGTGTTTATCACAGCAATAGTAACTCTAACTAAGACAGACAGCTAGAAGTGACCAAAGTAGGGGAAGGAATCTCTCAAGAAGGGAAAATGTAGTGTTATAAAGGGAGAAAGAAGTTAAAGGGGGCTTGTCTTTCCTGATAAAGTTCAGAAAACAAAGCAGGAGACTGGGAGACTGGAGGAAGCTGAGCACACGTGCAATTTACACAAGGCTTGTTTTTATTATTACAAGTCTTTTGATAACAGAGGTATGAGTTTACAGTTCAGTAGAGAAGCCTGACTCATAGAAAAGTAGTGTGTTCAAGGTTATATAGAGCACAAAAATGTTATTTTTCTTCAGGAAAATGTCTGTGGTATGGGAACACCATCTACCCTAACTATTCTTTAGAAACTGAGGAAGTCACAGGCATTCCTGTGTTCCTTCTCACATCTGTTGGCATTCCAAACTCTCTTAAGAAATGTAAACATCCGATATTCCCATGCCATGTTGCAAATTCATTATATCCTTATATAATCTTAATTCAAACCCAACAGGGGTGGATAATGAATGGGAAGGTAGGGAAGATAAGGAGCGGTGACTAGCAAAAAGGACTTTGGGAAGGATCTATAAAAACCCAGTACTGTAGCTACTTCCTAAAATACATCGAGCTAAATTGAGCCACCATAGAATGGAGGAGACAATAACTCAGTTATACATTTATGGTGCCAAATAAAACCCCAGCTGTAGAATAGTTTATATATATATAATATATATAATATATATAATATATATAATATATATATATTAGTCATCAAGAGGGTTTTATAGATGCCCCTCCCAAACACTATAGACAATTGCTAATGGTATTGGTTACCCTCCCCAACCTGATGGACTAATCTATTGCTGGAGACAACACGTACGTATGGCATAGAACATGCAGAGGTATAGCTGGTAATTGATTTGTGTTTTGAGACAAGGTCCACTATGTAGCTCTGGCTGTCCTGGAACTCATTACATAGACCAGGCTGTTCTCAAACTTGCAAACACCCATTTACCTCTACATCTTGACTGCTGGGATTAAAGTTGTGTGCCACTACCCTTAAGCCTGATATTCTTCATGAGGCCAAGAATCTGAGACTATATACATCATGGGACTGGGACAAACTCACTTCAATTTTTCTACTAAGTGAACATGGAACTCCTAATGACATACTACTATACCCAAAGACCGATGCATCACTCAACACTCAACAGAAGCTTCTTTTGCCAACAGATGGTAATTAACAGCTAGATCCACAGCTGAGACAAATGCAGTGGGTGACTTCGAAGTGGTCAGCCCTAAATGGGGTATCTTTATCCTGCCCCTTTCTTCAAGGCTCAGGGATCTATTTGGAAGAAAGGGTAGAAAGACTGTAAAGGCCAAAGGTGGTGAACAGTTTCAAGGAAACAGCATTTTCAGACACAAGAGGGCAGATGCACATTTGAGCCCACAAATTTTATGATGGTACATACAGGAACAGACAAAAATGTCTTAGCATGAGAGAAAGAAAATGAGCAAAAATGACCCCTAATCAAGAAACTATTTACAAATGATAACTTCTGGGAGAGGTAAATTGGTTTTATTCAGTGGAGTGGCACTGGGTATATCAACCACACTGCAGGGAAGGCGCTATTGTCAGGAGTAGGTGGCCAACACAAATCACACACTATTCTTTTTAATGAAATTTTTATTTTTGTTTTTAAAGAGAAAGAACAGGAATTTGGATGAGTAGGGATTGGAGGAGGACCTAGGAGAAATTTTTAGATGAGAAAAATATGATGAAATATGCTGTACGAAATTCTCAAAGAATAAGTTAAAAAAAAGAATCCTAGGAAATGTTTACAAAGGCTTCATGAATGGGAATGTGGGAATGTGGTCCACTACCTGAGAAGGAAGAAGGATGGGGCTTTGAGCACTCTAGACCCCTCTGCAAGTGCCATCCAGCTTCAGGGTTCAGTTGGTTTCAGGAGCCCTTCTCTCCACCCTTTGATACCTCACAGAGCTCATTTCTATTGACCATACTGGAGCCAAGGGGACGGCTCCAGCCCTGCAGCCAGAGATGGACCTTCCAGAGGAGTAGTCATGATAATGGTATTCCAGCACAAGGAAACCGTGGTTTTCGGATGTCATTTACTCTAAAGGGATTCCTCCCCATGGCAGAGGCAGTGTCTATCTAGTGATACCTCCCCAGCACAGGTGAGAGATGGGGAGTGTGTTTCTTTATACAGAGAGAATTCAGGTGGGGTGACACACCTCAGTGTTTCATGGAGCATGTAAGGTCAATCTGTTTCCATAGGACACTGAGCAGGACTTTTTAAAAAATGATTATGAGAACCCAGGAGGGAGGGATAGTAGTACTAGGGGAGAGCGAAGTGGGACAAGAGCTGGGAGTAACCAGACAGGAGATGGGTTCGTCCAGGAGGGATGACCATGGGCCCCTCCAGTGTCATAGTAAAGAAAGGTGGGAAGTAAGTGTGGTGTTGGAGTTCAGAATACTGAGGGTCAACTGTAGACTTATCATGTAGGTCACCACTCACCATGAAGCCTCTCAAGGTCATCTGCTGAAGGACTTAGGTACACTGCAGGTTTCCCCCAGGACAGCCTTGCTCCTGATTCCAGAGAACCTCATCTCCCTCTCCCCTTCCACCTTCTAATTCACTTGCTCTGAACCCAGAAACTCAGTCATCTTTCCAGGGACAGGAATGGAATTCTTCTTCAGGGTACTGAATGCTCCCCTTTCCATTCTCTTCTGGAACTTTGCCCCTGTACTTACTTCTTTAAGAACTTACATAATCAAATGTTAAATTTCTTGAGGTCCATTTGCATCACTATGGAAGAGGGCTGCATTCGCTCTCATTTAAATATCCCTCCAAAACAGAACCACTCCCCAGCTGCTACCCCATTTCACAGTTCCCTTTAAAGTCAATTTCCTAAAAAGAAGGCCTATTTCTGCTTTCACATTCTCTCCTCTCATTCTCTTTTGGGCTCATATCAAGCACCACTTTGACCAGCAATCTTGTCGGCATTGGCTTTATCAAGGCTTCCAGCAGCTTTTATTCTCCAGGTCTCATGGTCCAATCTGATTCTCAGCAGCATTTGAGAGACTGCTTATTATTTCTCTCTGTCTGGGCTGGCTAGTTTTTGTCAATTGCATACAAACTGAAAACAGGAGACATCAGCTGAGGAATTTTCTCCTTCAGATTGGCCTATAAGTACATCTGTTGGCATTTTCTTGGTTGATGATTGATGTGGAAGATTCCAGGTGAGTGAATAGTCCTGGGTACTATAAGAAACCAAGCCGAGCATGCCCTGAGGAGCAAGATAGTACACAGTGTTCTCCTGTACCTCTGCTACAGTTCCTGCCTCCAGGATCCTGCCATGAGTTACTTGGTGTCCTTTGATGATGAAGTAGTCTCTACAACAAATAAGCTCTTTCTTCTCTGAGTTTTTATTCAACATTGTCTTTATCACAGCCACAGAGAGGCAAATGAAGACACTTGCAAACACCCTTTTCTATTGGATTTTCTCTATTCCTGCAGACCTTCCACTCTAGTGTTTCTTAGTAGATTCGCTAAAGGTCTGCATGGATTGAAAGAGTTGGTCAGCCCTGACTTTATCTGCAGTTCCATTCAGAAGCAGGGAAGTAAGTGCCAGTCAAACAGGAATCTTCCAATGTTGCCTCACCACTGGTGCGGCTATCTCTTCCTCAGGTTCTGTCATCTGTTCTTTCCTCACTTCTCACACAAAAATAAAACTTCCACGTAAATAAGAAGCTGTGTCCATTTTGCATATTATATTTTCAGAGCTTAAAACAATGACAAGCTCAGAAGATTTCAATAAGTGTGTGTTGAATAACAGCATGAAGGCATTAATAATACATTTTGACCTAATTGATTCCTCCTGATTTCTCAGTTCAGAGTCAAATAACCAGAGTGGACACAGCTGGCAAGTAGCATCCTTTAGAAATTCTTAAGATTTGCTTATGTGTCTCATTGCTATTGTTGAAATACCACTGCAGATAAATTTGATGTGGACCGGCAAATGTAGGTTTTAAGATAATCAAGAGCTTTTATTTGAATGATCCCTACTGTGAAATGAACTGCACCTCTTCCTTTATTTCTCAAGTTCCTGACACATGTGTCTGTATTTGGAAGTAGGGCCTTTCTAGAAGTCACTAAAGTTAAATGAGTTCACAAATTCAGGACCTAAGATGGTAGAGTTCATTGGAGACCATCAGAGAATCATCCCTCTGCTTGCTTTGTGAGGACCGAGTGACAAAGTAATCATCTACAGGCCAGGCAGTTTTTTCACCAGTGCTTACTGTGCTGGCTACCTCGTCTGACACTTCCAGTCTGCACACTGCACACTGTGAGATATTGAAAAGTTTTTAAGTCATTTTTCTGTGATATTCCCTGCTGGCAGCTGGAGTAGGCAGTTAAAGTTCCCCATGTTTCCATCTTTCTTTCTGGCCTAATTGGTTTCTTTGTTTCTCAGGGGTGGTGAAAATCTTCACAGTGTGAACTCCAGAAATGCAAATCTATCCCTATCACCTTTGTTAATCAGTCTCAAATGATCTCTATTAGTGTGCAATATTAACATTGTTAATGCAGTAGACAAAAATCTTTACTGTTAATGGTCTTCCAATGACTTCTGATGATCTCAATTGACTGCTGACAGGTCAACATTTTTTATTCTTGCCTCCTCCAAAGCTGAGGAGAGTCTTCAGAAGCTCTGCCCTTCCTATATTGATCATACTTGCATTCAGTAAACACCCCTTTAAAGGAATCTTCAAAACCTGGCTGAGTATTTTACAAAGCAACTATATGAATTTCTATTATAGCCACCATTCTCAAGGCTCTGTGTGAATTGGTCCTTCATGATGACCTTCATAACAGCCTTTGCTGAGGATAAGAGAAGGAGCTAAAGGAATGTGTTAACTCATCAAAGTGTAGACCTGTTTTTGTCTTCATGGTTGATGCTTATGTCTGTTACATGTCACAGGTGACCAGCTAATAAAAGGCTGATGTAGTGCACATGTACCATTTAACATACTAAATATTATTCAGGCTCCAAATCTTTTTTAAAGAAAAAGATGTATAATAAAGAAATAGACATCTAAGATTTAAAAAGACTTGTTTATTTCTGGCCAATATCACTATCCCCATATACGAAGGATATGTCTATAGCTCATTTTTAGATAAGATGGTATGTGGTTAGAAAATTTTATGAACCTGGACTCTCTCATCCCTGGATCCTGAGTGAGAATGCCCTGCACAGCTCCTTATGAATGTTCCTGAAGAAAGTGTGACATACACCTAGATTTGAACATTAGCACGTGCATAGTGTTCCTTCATGGCTTCTGTGTTGGTTTATTTTCTCAACTTCAGACAAGTTAGAGTCACCTAAGATGACAGAACTTCAGTTGGGAAAATGCCATCAGCAGATTGGTGAGCAGGCAAGTCTGTGTGTCATGTGACTGATGAATGATTGGTGCAGGAAGGCCAAGCCTACTGTGGAGTGGACCAGCCTGGCCAGGTGTCCTGGGTGGTCTAAGAACACAGGTTGAGTAAGACATGGAAGTCAAGTGTAGAAATACTTCCTTGGCTTCTGCTCCCGTTTCCTGTCTTCAGTTCCTTCCTGGGTTTCCCTGCATTATGGCCTGGACTGTAAGCTCTAAGCTGACATAAACCCTTTCTTCAACAAGTTGCTTTTGGTCATGATGTTTATCACAGCAATAGAAGGCGAACCGGGGCAGTGTTTGCCTGAACTTTACCATGAGCAGGTTGTTTCTTGCCTCCTTTCACCCTCATCCCGCTCCCTTCCCTCCCTCTCTTCTCTTATCTGTCTTCATCACCTCCTCTCTGTCTCCTCTGGCACACTGTCCTGGGATGGCTGAACTTCAGTGTCAACTTGAGTGAGCTATCACATCCCATTGTTTACTCAAATATTAATTTGGATACAGGTAGGAAGATTTTTATAGATGTACATAACCCAATCATTTGAGCATCAGAAAAGGATACTGCTGCTGATAGTGTGAATGGCCTCTGGGTCTGCTTAGGCCTTAGACTAAAACTGAGGATTCTTGGAGAGGAAGGAACTTTGCCTCAAGCCTGTAATACACAGAGTCTCTCTGAGCCTTCAGCCTACAGCGCTATTCTGCAGATTTTAGGCTTGCCAACCTCTGCTGTGTGAGTTAATTCTCTAAAAATTTTATGCTCTGGTTAATACACAGTAATATACATTAGCTCAGTTAATTTATTTGGAGAACCATAGCTGATACACATCATTTTTTGGTGGGAGTAATAATTCTTTAAAATTTACAATAAATACACAGAAGTAAAAGGTATAATCAAAATGAATTCCAGTCCTAATGTGCAGAGACATTTCCGACAACAGAGGCTGCCGGCATTTCTATACTTACCGCTCACCAGTACCACTGTCTAACACATTGCAGACTCAGTAAACACTTCTGAGTTCAGTAGCTGAGGAAATAGCACAATATGTAGAAGAAATGATGGAGAAAGAGACAATCACAAAAATGCTGAAATGTTCAAGCTCATTAGTTTGGAAGACATTAAAGATAAAACCTATAATTAGTGGAAGTTACACAGAGCAAGTTTTCCTCCGGAATCATGGAAGCACTAAAGGTGTGATAGGCTCTGCTGTCCTGACATGTAGGACTCTTTCACATTCAGAGCAGAGACGAACCCCAGGAACGCAGGAGGTTGTGGGTTTGCCTGGCAATCTGTATAAGGCATCTTCGCCAGAGTTTCAGCCATGGCATCAGGATGCAAGTGAGAGAAGAGAGAGAGAAGACATGAAGAGTTGCTTAATTTGCTGTGGAGGAGGAAAAAAAATTTGGTGGGAGCCATTGAGAGGACAAGTGTCAGAAGCTGCATTCTGTGTGGCATCCTAAACTCCTTTTGAACATAAGGAATCTTTCTGGGTGGCCAGGGGGACATATAACACGTAAACCAGAAAAAGCCTAAGAAACCAAGAGGAGAAACTCTTCAAGGCAAGTGCTTTGCACAGGCTTTGCCAATGGCGGTTGCTGTTTCTGGTGATGGGTCAGGGACGAAAGGACACAGAGAGAAGATGACCATGACTCTTCATGGAGATGACACCCATGGATTCTATGGGGAGAAGATGGTCATGGGCTCTGCAGGGAGAATACAACCAAAACAATTATGGTCAGATACATTGAGCTCAACAGTGATCCAGGAGAGGAGTCGGACACAGTTAGGTGACTCACAGTGACTTAGCATAGGATGGGAAAGGTGGCACATTAGGCAGGACTAGTTTAATATAAAGTTTTCATATTCATTCAAAGTTGCTTCAGTTAAAGATTAGGCCACTGGATGGATATGTAGTGTGTGTGTGTATTTTATTTATTTTATATAACAGCCAGGTGTGTGATTCCCCTCCTGCTTCAGCCATCACCCAGGTGGTTCCCGCAGCAAAACTGCACATGGTGTGGGGGTTTTATCCCACAGGGACAGAGGGCAAGGAAATCCTGACTCAGTCCTATGTGAAAAGCCTGTGTTATCAGTTAATGGTGAATTGCTGGGTAGAGAGACCAGGGTATGTCAAAGAGGCTAGAGAAAAACTCCCTATATTCCCACTGCCCAAGCAGCAGTGAATAGGTGAGGTTTAATTATTGAGCATGAAACACAACATGGTGATTGCTCACTTTGTTCCTGAGCACTAAACTCAAGAATCTATAACATTTAAACCATGAGCCAAACACATTGAAAACATAAAGTCAGATGTTATCATTTGCAGGATACTTTTTATTATAGCAAAATACCTTATATTTGAGTAACTTTACAGATTCATCTAGGAAATGAATGCATGCTTTATTTTTTATGTTATTTTAGTCACTTTTGAAAGATCAGTTTGTAAGTGTATTTTCCCTTAAGAGAAAGAGATCTTTCCTCATGTATAGTCATTTTGTATTGCGATATCTGACAATTTGTTGAACTTAGGTTTGGTGATACTGCAGGATGCAGTTGAAGCTGGGTACCCATCTGATGAAGAGTTCATTCTGTAGGGATTGAGCAATAGGAAAAAGAATAATTCATGCTCATTTCTTACTAGAGCTCATTTATCATGTTTATACCAGTATTGATCAAACATGGAAGAATCTCGAAAACTTATTAGAGTTGTAACTTGTTTCAGCAGACAATTTTGTTTTTAATGCAGTTTGAATCCTGTGGGGGCCCACACTCTGAGTAACCCACAAACAGGCATTCTATCTGGTAATGCTGGCCTCTTCCCTGCTGGCCCATGGGAGCATTGTAAGGTTCTTGTCTTTTCAAATGACGTGTGAGGACAGAAATGAGCAGCAGATGCTTTTCCGGATTTAGACTGTAGAGAAGGCTGACATTCAAGCAGCGTTAAATGTCGGTCTACAGCCAGGTGTGTGAGTCTCCTCCCTTCAGCCACCGCCCAGATGGTCCCCACCACAAAACTGCACATGGTGCAGGGATTTTATTCCACAGGGGCAGAGGACAAGGAAATCACCTTTTCCTGCTTTGCCTACAGTTCCTCCCTAGTGGATGTGGTGTGTATATGTAGGTTCATAGTATGTGTGCAAACAAGTGTATGTATGTATACATGTGTGTGGGAGTGTGTATGTGTTTGTGTAGTTTGTGGTATGCTTGATCATGTAGTGTGTCAGCTATGTATATATGTGCATATGTATTCATGTGTGCGTCTATAGTGTGTTTGTGTGTGTCTGTGTTTATATGTGTGTGATGTGTGTGGTATATTTATATAGTGTGTGTGTATGTGTGCACAATGTGTGGATGTGCATGCATATGTATGTGAGTGTAGGTGTGATTATGTGTATCTGTATGTGCCAGTGTTGTATGGTGTGTTCATGTGTATTTGTGTGAGTGTATGCTTGTGTGTATGTGTGTGACTCATATAACCACAGGTATTTATTTGTTCCTTTAAGAGCCAAGTGAAGAAAAGTATTTCTGTCATATTTTTAGTGACTAATTATCCTAGCAGTTTTTATGTTAAAAAGGCAGACGTATTCATGGCATTAACTCACTGTTTATAGGAAAGCAACTGTGAATCCAAGTGAAGAAGATAAGCATTCTACAGCACAGACCTCTCACCTGTTCCCAGTGACAGTAACACACAGGAGAAGCTTATGACTACACTGAAGTGAGCTACATATGGAGGATGTATGGCCATTGATTCCAATGCTGGGATCCCAGGAACCTTAATTCATCAGTTCCTGATTTTTTCTGGTGGGGAGGTGTTTTAGGTTGTAGTTACTTAGTAGCAATTAGACATATAGAATTATATGTTTTATTTATGGTTATATGTGTTTTTGCATAGATGTATGGTATCTGTAGAATATGAGGACACATAGAAATATGTGCATCTCTTTATACTTAACGTCCAACATATATAGGGATACATGGATATCTTTCAATCCATATCCGTACATACAGATTTATTCCCCATATCACATTAATGTTGTTTTATGTCCCAAGTCTGTGAATAACAGTTCTTGAATAAGATCTAGCCTGATGTCTGTATTGTAAATAAGAATTTGTGAGAACTCAGCCAATTCTGGTATTTCATGCATTGTGTCTCCTTTTGTACCAGAGTGGGACAGAGTATCTGTGGCTCAGAATAGGCTGCCTGGAAGCCTGGGGTATTTACTATTGGGTGCCTTACAGAAATGTTAACTCAGATTTACCCACACACTCACCCTTGCTCTGTGTGCATGTCTAGGACCACTTCACCTTTGACAAAACTCTTAACTGTTTCTTTCTGTACAGAAGGATGGCCTGAATTTGATCCCCAGCACCCATGCATCATGAGGATGGTGGAGCATGCTTGTAATCCCAGCTCAGGGGAGGCAGAGGCAGCTACCCTCTGAAACTATGGACAGCCAGCCAACCTTCCCGACTTGGAGAGGCTGATGAGAGACCATGCCATAATAAAAAGGTGGATAGCACCTGAAAGCACATCCAAGGTGGACTCTGATTCCCACACATAAACACACACACACACACACACACACACACACAGTCTCTCTCTGAAAACATTAATTTTGGCTGTCATTTTAAATCTACTTTTCCAGGGCATAGAATTTTAGTCCAGCATCTTTTCCTTAAAGTGTCACTCAATGTCTTCTGTTTTCTATTTCTCTTCTTAAAAGCATCAGACTTCCTGTTGCTCATTTGAAAGTGTTGGAGGTGTGTGTGTCACTCTACCTCCAACTCAGCTGCTTCAAGATCTCTGATTTTTTTTTTTCAAATGGCCGCTTGGCTATGGTCTTTCAAGGTATACTTTCTCTGTATTTGCTCTGCTTTGTGGGTGCATAGCTCCCTGATCTGTGGGATAGCATCTTTCAGAAGCATTGGCAAATCTTGAACTAACTCTCCTTAGATATTTCTCCTGCATCTCCTCTTGGCCCTCTCTCCCTGGACCACACACTCTACACTGGGTCTCTCATGTATCCAGTACTTTCTCCTTTAATATTTTCATTCCTTTTCTTCACTGTGATTGGCTCCAGCTATTTCTTCAGTTTAGTATTTTGTGCGCTACAAATCCCTCTCCATGTGTCTTGCCTGCTATTCAATCTATACATCGTGTTCTGAGTTTTAGCCATTATGTTTTTCAGTTCTAAGATAACAATTGATTTTTTTATAAAGTCAAATTATTTTGCTAGTTTAGTTATATTTTATAAATCGACCTGTCTGTTTGTCTGTATACTCAAGCCCGTCTTGAAGTCTTTTTTAAAGATCTACACTATGTGGCAATTGTGTACCTGCTTTTTAAGTTTGAGACTTGGGGTCTCCTTCACCTCACTTGAGCCTCTTTGCTGGTGTTCTGTTTGAGAATTAGAGTACCACCTTGCTTCCTTCTCCTAGCGAGGGGACAGTTTCCACAGCAGGTACTGGGTCAGAATTGAGATTCCCACAGGACTTTATAGCCCTGAGGCTAGGCATCAGCCTCGTCTGGTCCCGTGTGAGTGGATGTTCTCTCCCTGTCTATTCAATCCCAAGGTGTATCTGTAAAAGCTTTCAAATACTGTGTGCCCAGTCTCACCGTCAAAGCTACATACAATTTTTAAAAATGGCTTGGGGATGAAACCTACCCAGAATCTCATTCTGTTCTCTGCCTCTCATGGTTCATGAGGAGCCATCCACTCCTGTCTCCTTTTCTCTCTCCCTGGCTTCATGAAGGGTAGATGCTTCCGTGTTTCTTTTCTTCAGCAGCAGCAACAGCTCTGCTAACCCCATGATCTTGTCTTCTGTCTCATGCCTTGCTTCCAGCATTGGTGAGAATTTAATGTGCTAGCAACTTGAGACATTCTACATCTGCTATGTAGATTTTTCAGTATCAGTATATCAGTTCTCACAGGTCTTCAAAGATGTTACTCTCATTTTTAAAAAATAAGCTTTTAGAACTTCATATATGAGCTATATCTGTGTCACACCCACCATCTGCTCCTATCAGACTTCCTCCGTGTCCTCCATGGTCTGAAATTGCGATCACTTCTTTAATTATTATTATTAGACACACATATGCGCACACATGTATATACAACCTACTGATTCTATTTAATGTTTCTCTTACACATATGTGTCTTAGGCTCACATCTCAGATAACCTACATGGAAACTTGTCCTGGGGGAAACTTCTTTCGCGGCAGTCATTAACCACATAGCTCCCATCTGGAGCACCACCAAGTGGAGTTTCCTCTGTCCATGTTGACATGTCAACTGCTATTTTATCCAGGCTTTTAGTGATTCTTTCTGGCACATTGATTTACACATTCTGTTTTAATATCTGTGAATAGGAGTCCAATTGCTCCTTGAAATTCCTATTACTTAGCACTTGAAATATGTTGAATGAAAAGCTTTCTCCCTCCATCAGTGTTAAGCGTGACTTAATAGTTTTAATTGATTTTGCAAATTTCTCCCCGATGAAACTCCCGATTGATTCCATTAACATGACGACCAAGGGTTGTTTAAAATAGTTTTATTTCTATTTTTTCACTTAACTGTACACTAAAACATGAAAACTCAACTTGTCCTTATATATACTGAATAATTTTAATCTAGAAAATATATATTTAGAGTATAGAATTTGTATGTAAATAAGATAAATATTTAGATCAATCAAAATATTCCAGTTAATTGGATGAGTTACATTTTGTACTCATTTTCAAGACAGACACACAGAAATTGGCACCGGGGTTAAGCTCTTTAGATGTCTCAAATTAGGAAGCTAATCCCAGTTACTGGAGGCTCTCCTTCTTAGAGTGAGCTGGCACAGTTACAGTTGTCAGGGTGCAGCCCTCCTTGTTGCTGTGCTGTGAAGGGTATGAAGAGGGAAAGTCATGAAGGGGAGATGGACAGTTCAGAGGTAGCCCTGGTTCAATGGCCAGTACACTGCGCAGCCTGATACAGCCTCATGAAGGTGATTTGTCACATGCCTTGTATGGCCTTCTGTGCTCATGAGCAAGCCGCTGATTTCAAATGTCATACCCCTGCAGACCTTTATTCCTTGAAAAACAATCACAATAGGTACTTGATTCTTGTTTAGTTTCCTGGAACACACTTGGTCTCTAAGTGTCTTGTGTTTGACAAGTCACTGTGTCAGAACTGACTATACACACTACATTCTTACCATATAAATGAGTTTAAAGAGCTCACAGGAAGTGGCTGCATTGGTTCTTGCTCTAGTAGGCCTAAACGATGCAGGGATGCCCAGTGTCAGGATAGTTTAGCTTTAGGTTAGGGACATAGAAAACAAGCAGCAATACACAGAAAAGGCAGAAAGAGAAGATTGCCTTAATAACTTAATAGCTGAAGGAAACAACTAACTTTATTCAATAAATCTAGCCTCAAGTTCCAGAGACATTATCAAGTATTCTTAATCCAGACACAATACTGGGGGACAAAAGATGGTAATGTACATTATATAATATTATATAATATTATATGCTTGTAAAAATATAATGATAAAGTCCATATATATCATATCAGAGAATAATGAATTTCATATGTAATTAAATGTGTGTGTTTGGTTATTAATGTATATTTGAGGAAATATAAAAAAAGTGTTATTTCAACAGAAAATTTCCCTTTCAATTTTTTTTGGTAATAATTGGTTTAGATAGTTTTTCCAGTCTGTCTGGAGACTAACATTAGCTTTTAGCATAACTCCTAAGGACACATCCATTCTCCTAGGACATAAGCTCCTTTGAATCACAGCATAAACTACAGAAAACTAAGATCCTGAAAATAACTCTTTGGGACAAGCTTAATGAAACCAGAGCATGCAGAGCAATAGGAAATGCCGGGATGTGGAGACACAGTTCCATCTGTGAGAACTGCAACGTGGCTACTCAAATGTCAAATTAAAGAAATAATTGATAGCCTTGTGTATATTTTCAACCTAACTTTAATATTGCACAGGGGAAAAGCCATAACCAGATGGCATTCTTTCCTGTCATGTTAGCACTTGCTTACAGGTGGTAGCCTCAGGCATGTTTCTAGCTATCATGTGGCCTGTAGTTAATATGACCAGTTTCCATATGGAGAACAGATTGGGGAGGGGAGGGAACAGGGGGGTGTATTCTAAATCTTCCTTTTTCTGTGTGATTGACAGGTTATGAGAAAGCTTCTTTGTGGTTGTAGTTTTAAAATGTGTGCCCATCAAGACCAACTCAGGACATGTAGGTTGTCTACACTCTCAAATACTTAACGTCCTTACGATGGGAACATTCTAACTGGCTACGGAATGCGATATGATGTGGTGAGCTCTCTCTCATCTTTTCTCTTTTGGGGGAAACAACACAAGAATCTTTCTTATATGGTGAGTTAGTTGAGGTCGTTGGAGTGTGTAAACCCTCATTTCCTTCGGGGTCACTGAATTTTATTTCTTCTTCTTTTTTTTTTGTTGATTCTCTGAGAGCTGATACCAACACACTCTTTACCTTGGTATCACACGCGATGCTTGTTACTGACTTCTGCTTTCAGACTAGAGGATGACGTGGTTTGCCTGCTCAGCTCCGTGGAAACAGTAGGCAGGTATGGCGAGCCCCCAGTTCCAGGGACGTGCCCCTCCAGTGGATGAGAGAGCCAAGGAGAATGAATTAGTAGCTGTCTCCGATGGATGCCATTATAAAGACAGGAAGCAGTTAGGGGAATGACAAAAGAACACCTGGTAAGAGCATTTTATGATGCTCTCCCCCTAAGAGTGCTACTTGCAAACTGTAGACAATGTAGGAAAGCTCGGTTTATGCTAATCCCCCAGTGTTTGCCTTCAGCTCCCATTCTGCTGTGAATAGTGGGACACAGTAAATGGCATTTCTGTTTCCAAGGACACAATCATCCTCCTCCTTTTTACATCTAGCGTTCCAGCAAAGCCTCATTTCCATCCCACTTGGTGTTTTAGTACTGAGCAATACCTTAGCCAGGTCAGATAAAAACAGGAAAGGACAGCAACAGGCTTAGGAGGACAGGTAACTCCCCAGACGGGGCATGCACAGTGGTGTGGGATGCATGTGCATAGAAACTGGGGTGTGTTTACAGAAAATCACAGAGGAAAAACAGCACGGTGGGAAGAAAAGGCTTAAACATGAACAAAGACATTCCAGCTGCCTCACAGTAATGGAAGGTGCAAACTAAGAGGAAAGTGGACAAATGGTCTTCTCTGACACCACACCAGACCGACAGAGTAGCGTGCCCATCCAGTTCTCATTAAGTTCTGCAAGCTAAGGCATGCATGTATATGTATTGGTGGCTTCAGTTTAGAAAAATATTTTGCCTTTTCTGAAACATTTTCCTGAGCAAAGAGAGCAATGCCCTGTAAAACCAAGGGGGCTCCATTTCTCTTAAGTAAGGTGCAGGGCTGTTTCTCTGGTAGACTGTTGAGGCACAGTGATAACAGTAGATATTGTCTTGTTCTCTCCAGTACTGACCTTTGCACAAATGGCAACTTATAAGGTGTAAGGTAGGCAGGTCTGGGAGTGTGAGGCTCCAGGATTGTATTCCAATGGCTGTTTTAAGACCCTGGATTAGTACCAACTGTCACATTCATTAGAATCATCTCTATGTAGTTACAGTCACCAGGCAAGGTGAATCTGAAGTTCAAAGTTGGCATAGCACAGACCTGAGAGAAACAGAAAGATGAGTTGTAGATGCCTGACTAGTAGACCCAGATGCCAGGTGCAGCAGCTCAGATGTAAAATGTCACCCACGTACTCATGCGTCTTAACACGTGGTTCCCAGATGGTGGTTCTGTTTAGGGAGATGTGGAAACTTTGGGAAGTGGAGCCTGGCTGGAAGAAGTCCATCTCTGGGGGTGTGAGCCTGACCCCATTTCCTGTCTGCCGTTGCTTCCTGCTCTGTGTAATGTAACAAGCCCTTCAATATGCTTCCAACACGACAGCCAGAGCCCCAGCTGCTCTACCTTCTTTCTCCATGAATCTCAACGCTAAAACAGTTCTCCTCCTGCCCCAAATTGCTTCTTGTCAGGGTATCCTGGAAGTGATAATGTTCAACACAGGAGCTGTGTGTGGAATGAAGCTCCAGGTGTCTGCTCAGAATAGAGATGCTTCCTGAAGAAGAGCAGAGACTTGTTTTAGGGACAATGAGACCTTGTCTGATCTGTCACCCTAAAACAAAAATAGATAAGCTTCCTGTATGGAAAGGTTGGCACAGCCGGAAACACTATCAGAGAAGAGGGCTAAGTCAAAAGTGTACGAGGATTCTGGAATGGCTTACAAAAGCTGCTGGATCAAAATGTTGCAACCAATGTTATTCTAGCCAGAGTGGACTCACTCTCTGAGCTCTAGGGCTGCGGGTAGAGTGAGGAGGTGGCAGAGCCGTTCCTTCCCAGGACTTGCTTCCTTGTGGGTGGCCCACGGTGGTCCTCTAAGTGTGTCTGCATGCTCTTCTCTGCCCTTGTGTCTTGCTCTAGCTTTTTTGCAAACTCACCAACCACACTGGATTCATGCTCAGACTAAAGGCTACATTTTCATGGTATTACTTTCTGCAAAGACCTTCTCAGAATCCTTGGCCAAGATTCTGAGGCACAACTCAGCATGGAGCCAGCCCAGTGACTCTCATGTAAGGAATCAAGAGGAGGAGCTCTGTTCCTTAAACATACCTTTAGATGCAAGATCAATAGTAAACTCCACTGTTGAAATGGAGGTGTTCCATCAATCTAGGCTCTTGACATGGTAGTGTCAACAGTGAGAGTTGACACTAGGAAGACTCCTAGCCCAACCTGGCAAACATAAGGCTGTATTTTGCTGTCTAGTATAGGCTCAGCTTACAGGGGTAAAGAGAGACACTTTCCCCTTAAATAACACTCAAGTGTAGTAAGAAGTTTTTGGCTTAGCCTAGCTCCCAAGGTCTGGACCAGCAATCCCAAATAATAATACAAAGTCTTATATTAATTATATGGCTTAGGCATATAACTTGCTAACTCTTACTTTTAAACTAAGCCATATTTCTTATGTTGTTTAACCATGTGGCTTGATACCTCTTTTTCTCGGAGTACCATTCTCACTTTTTTTTTTTCTTTTTCTGCTGGCATTTGTCTCTTCTCTTTTTCTTCCCAGAGTTTTCTTAGTCTGGTAGCCCTGCCCATAGTTCCAGTCTGCCTTCTGGCCAATCAGCTTTTTACTAAACCAATGAGAATAATAAATATTTACAGTGTACAAAAGTATACACAGATCCTTGTGTACACTTCACAGTCATGGGACAGAAGAAGAGAGAGAATCTGGGATCAACCCTCCCAACTAAGAGGTGTATAATATAGTATTTAAACCAATTTACTGAAAAATATAGTAAGAAAGAATGTGGAGGATATTAAATTTCTTTCTTTTGAAATATCTAACTGGAGAGAGGATTTGCTCTAATACACATATTAATTAATCTCAGTCCCACCCAGAGCATCACAGGTGTGATTGAATCTCATAATTATAGGCGAGTAAGAAATACTTAGGCAAAGTTAGAAATGACAGAAATGGCAGAAAGGAAGAGTGAATCTGTCTCTTTATACAAGAGTCTCTTCTCTCCTTTTCTTATTTTAAATTTATGAGGTACAATGTAGTGAATGTGCAGGTGCATATGGTCAGGTACACAAGTGTAGGTGTAGATGTGCCGGTGCACATGTGCATGCCGGTGTGAGTACCTGTAGCCATATAAACGTGTAGAAGGCATAGGACAAACTCAACTGTCAGGTCCTTCATGCTTTATTATTGAGTCTCTCATTGGCCTAGAACTTTTGTAGTAGGTGAGAATGGCTACCAGCAAGCCCCAGGAATCTGCATGTTTCCACTCACCTAGTAATGATATCCATAATTTTTAAATTTTTTTGTTTTTGTCTATTTTACTTTATTTTTTAAATTTATTTATAAAATAAAGTCTTTTTAAATCCATGTATCCTCCTTTTCCCCCTCCCTTCCCCCTCCCATCCCCTCCCGGTCAGCCTTTGCTATCCATCATTTTTTTTTTTTTTTTTTTAAATACCTGGATTCTAGAGATCTAATTCAGGTCCTTATACTTGCAAAGCAAGCGTGTTCCTGACTGAGTAATCTCCTCAGCTTGACAATAAGTTATTTTGCTGCATACATGATTGCATCATGATCAGATCATGATAATACCATGCCCTCATTTAATTGAACAAAACTGTTCTTAGCTTCTTAAAAATTTTCCAGATGCCCAAAAGTAAAAATTCTGCTCCTGGTCCTTGCTTATGCCTCTTTATGTTCTTACTGCTTGTCTACCATCAGAACACACAAAAGCTTGTGTGTTCTCTTCAATACTAACATCTGCAGAAGTGACCCTGCCTGCAATCACTGTATTCTTAAATGCAGTCTGCTTTTTCATGATTACTAATTGTGTTATAAGGGATTTACTTGGACAGAATACCTTTGCAAAACTTCACTTGATTGATTATAGCGTTACTGATCTAATCCAGAACCTGACAGATATAGGCCAACTCTCCACCAATGAGTGGTATCTCTAGCCTCTTTGCAATTTTTTAAAATTTTCTTTAAAAAATTATGTGTATGAATGTTTGACCTAAACATGTATGTATCATGTGCATGGTGCATGCAGTGTCAACAGAGAGATGTCATAACTGGAGTTACAGATGGTTGGGAGCTGTCATGTGGGTGCTGGAAGTTAAACCTGGATCCTCTGCAAAAGCAGGGAGTGCTGAGCTATTTCTCAAGCCCATTTTTGCAATGTTTTTAAGAGCAAAAAACATATATAATACCTTAAAGATTGCCAAAGCTAAGTTTAATTATATTTAATAATTTTGACTTGTTATTTCAAATTCAACCCTAGAAATGTATAACTATAAAGTCTCAAGAGAGTGCTGTTTTCCTAAGCCCACATCAGCACTCATTAGATAATCTGTTTAATAGCCTAAGAAATGTACCATTATTACTTTAAAAAATGCTTTATTATATTTTTGTGTCTGTGAGTTTAGGTAAATGCATGCCATAGTATACATGGGAGGCTTAGGTGCATGCATGCCACAGCCTGCATGAAAGATCAAAGACCTCAGATGCTGGGCCTTACCTCTTGCCTTGTTTGAGACATGGTCTCCTGCTGTTCATCATTGTGTATCCCCTGCTAACTGGACAGAGATTCAGGGGATTCTCTTGTCTCTGCCTGTCATATCTTCATATAACACTGAGATTTTAGTTGTGTGCTATGGTGCCAAGCTCTGTGTGATTTCTGAGAATTCAAACTGAAATTTACATGCTTGTACAGTACAGCAAGCATTTTACTCACTGAACTATCTCCCAGCACCTTCATTACTTTTTATTCGCATTTTTAAATACTGAATGGTTAAAATTTTTATATC
>PVIH01001756.1:7945-162945 GCA_004025045.1 Sigmodon hispidus | reverse complement strand
GTAAAACATTTTCCATGCAAATTTACTGGATTCAAGTTCAAATCCTCACAACACATGATGGGCATCTATGATCCCAGAGCTCTAGAGACATAGACCTTGAAGCCCCATGGTAAACTGGCTAGCTAGATGAGGTGGAATTATTAAGATCTGGGTCTAATGAGAGCTCCCACCTCAATGAATGAAGACAAAATTAGTTAAGGAAGACACTTGACATCAACTTTGGGTCTCTATATGCATGCACATACACACATGTACATGTCTTCTTGCACATGTATATGTTTGCCTATACATAAGTGAACACATGTATATATATATATATGCACACACACATGCACACACACACATGCACACACACACACACACACACACACACGCAGAATAAAAAGACAAAACACAGCTCAAACTTTGGAAGGAGGAAGGAAGGAACCTATCTTGACTACTCCAGGAGGAGAGCTGTGATGTAATCTCTCCTTGTGTCCTTCTTCCAGAGAGACCCCCTGAGTGGGGACTATCAATTATTATTGTTCTGTAGGATTTGGATAACTTACTGTGCTCATAACTGTGTGTGCACATTAATTTTGCTATTACAAAAGCTTTGACAGATTTAAATATGAATACAATTACTGAGGGATCTTGTGTAATTGGTTTGGGTGAGCCCTGAGGGGTTGCATTTCTAGCATGTTCTCAGGTGAAGCTACTAGTCTGAAAAGAAGCTTTTGAGTAGCAAAGCTGACAGTTGTGAAGTCTCAGGCAGAGGCAGGAGCATTACAATCCCCAATCCGACATAAATGCCCAAAAAAGGTAGCATTGGCTTCCATCATCTTTTTACAAGATTCATAGACTTTCAGATAGAAAAAGAAACCAAGAGTTTCTGACACAAAGGAACAAGGCAGAAGCGAAGAGCAAATGAACAGCTGAATGGTCTAGGCCCAGCAGTCATGCATGCTTGGAAGCTTGCATTCAGTCACTGGAATTTGAGGAGGAAAGTAGATGTCCACAAGGCTTCCTTGGCTATGACAAGGACCAAAAACTGAACCAAGTTCAAGTTCAGGAAGAAATGTGTGTGTGTGTGTGTGTGTATGTGTGTGTGTGTGTGTGTGTGTGTGTGTGTGTGTGTGTGTGTGTGTATCTACAGGGGCTCAGCTGGAGAGTGAGGCAGAGGTCTGGACGTAGTATGGAAATACTTACTACCAAATGCTATTCCTCGTGTACCCCAGTGGGTGTGTCTAAAATGGATTTGCCTTTCCAGATCCTCACTTAGTATTCTGTAAAGTCTGAGCTGAGAAATCTTCAGGTTCTGGCTGAAGGAAATAGATATATTAGAGAACAGAAGGACCTCTAAAATTGGACTGAGGCTGGGATTATGAATAGGTGGTCACAGTGCCACTAAGGGTCTGTCCTAGTTTGCTTTCTATTGCTGTGGTAAATAGTATGACTAAAAGCAACTTGGCTTATTTATTTATTTATTTGTTTGTTTTTGTTTTTTGTTTGGGGGTTGTTTGATGCACGTGCACACACACACACGTAATACTAGGGAATCAACCTAAGTCTTTATATCTTACTAGGTGACTGTTGTACCTGATTTTTTTTAAGGGAAATATCACCTTTTATTTATTTATTTATCTTATTATGAATAAAGTCTCATTTTTTAACCATGTATCCCCTTGTTCAATCTCCCTTCCCCCTTCTGCCCCTCCCAGTCACTCTATCTTCTCTCCATTTCCTTATCTCCTCCCCAGCAAGGGCAGGAGGTCCCAAGGTCCCAAGGTTGCTCAGTTCAGCATCCACTCCAGGTAGATCTACTTTCCTCATCCCAACATCAAGACTGGGTCAGGGAATAGGCTCCAAGGTGCCGGCCCAAGGTGTTTCAGATCCTAAGCTCTTTAGTGGTTGTGGTTTGCAGCTTAGACATGCTTTTCTTTTTGTTTAAAGTTCACTAATGAGTGAGTACATCCCCTGCTTATCTTTCTGGGTTTGTGATACCTCACTCAGGAGAATATTCTCCAAATCCATGTATTTGCCTGCATATTTGAGGTTATCATTTTTGCTTACTGCTGAGTAGTACTCCATTGTGTAGATGTACCACAGTTTGTTAATCCATTCTTCAGTTGAGGGACATCTAGGTTGTTTCCAGTTTCTTGCTATTACAAATAATGCTGCTATGAATATAGTTGAGCTAATGCCTTTGGAGTGTGAATGTACCTCTTTAGGGTATACACCCAGAAGTGGTTTTGGTGGATCCTTGGGGAGACTGATTCCCTGTTTTCTGAGAAACCACCATACTGCATTCCAGAGTGACTGAACAAGCTTACACTCCCACCAACAATGGAGGAGTGTTCCCCTTGCTCTACATCCTCTCCATCATAGTCTGTCATCTGTGTCTTTTATCTTAGAACTTGGCTTATTTAATCTCAACAGTTTATAACCTGTCATGAAGGGGAGGAAGAGAAAGAACTCAAGGCAAAAACTTGGAGGCAGGAACTGAAACAGAGTCAAACTTTCTCAGCCTACTTAAAAATTGTTTTCAAAAAATCATGTTTATTTAAATACTTAAATTTTAAAATTGTGTAAACTCTATTATAAAAAAACCTGCAAATAAATATAAATACCATAAATCAAAATTAACCAGATCAAAATTCTATACTACTCAATGAACTTCTATATAGTCAGAATGGACATTTGAAATGAAAGTCATAAACCTTCATATTAAATTTTACTTTCAGTGTCAAATATATTTTATATATTTTATGAACTTACTCACTTCCAAGTCAAAAATCCACAACATAATTAGAACTAGGAAGCAGTGAACTTTATATTCTCTTTCATAAATAAATATCGTGCTTGTACATGCCACAGCCTAGGAGTGGAAGTCAGTAGAGCTGGTTCACTCCTTATACCATGTATGCCTTGGGGATTAAACTTTGGTCATCAGACTTGGTGGCAAGCCCCTCTGCCTGCTCTGCTGTAGGCTTCGGTCTGTGCACGGGGACACTACAGTGATCAAGAGCAGCAAAGCTTATGTTCTAGTAGGCATGTGTGGTATTTACTGAAGAAATGAATGGACCAATTGATGAAATAAGATTATCAAAGCATTTTCCTAGAATGGTCAAGGCTGGGTCTCAGAGTACACTTTACGTACACCAGTGTCACCTAATGAAGAACATGCCTCAGTCAGATTGGCTTATAGACAACCCGGGGGAGGGGGGGTTGGTTCTTTTTAAGCTAGTAATTAATGTACCCACACTGGGGACAATGGTCCCAGGAGGTACAATAGCTCAGCCTACTTTTTTTTTATACAACCCAGGACCATTTTCACAGGAAAATGCACAGTGCCTTCCCATCTTTTATCAAGAAAATACCCAGCTGGGAATGGTGGAACTTTAATACCTGGACTTGGGGTGCGAAAGCAGATGAATCTCTAAGTCTGAGGCCAATCTCATTTATATAGAGATCAGTGCCAGCCAAGGTGACATATGGAGACCATGTTTCAAAGAAAAAACAAACCAAGCAAACAAACAAAAGAAAAAAGAAAAGAAAATCATCCCCAAATGCTTGCCTATGTGCCACTCTTTTTTCTTTATTATTATTTTTACTTATTTATAAAATAAATTCTCTTTTATCCATATATCCCCTTGCTCCAACTCCATTTCCCCTCCCAACCTCTCCTGGTCAGCCTTCAGCATCTCTCCCATCCCCCCATTCTCTCCCCAGAAAGGGTGAGAGGTCCCAAGGTGGATCAGCTCAGCATCCACTCCAGGCAGGTCTGACCGATTTCATTTCCTCAAGTGCAACCCCCTCTTCCCAGGTGACTCTAGCTTGTATCAAGATGACAAAATCTAACCAGCACAGTGTCCCCATGAGCCAGAGATAGGTCTTGTAAAAAAAATATTGGTTTTTATTGACAACCAGTTGAGACTGAAGAATTCTGGTGCAGGCAATGGGGATTGCGGAAGACAGTGCTTAGTAGGAGAGAGGCACAGCATTGTGTGGGACCAAGTGTCCTTATTCTGGGATCCTAAGCTATGAGGCTTCTCAGTAGGCTCTGAGCAGGAGCAGAGTGTGTGATGAGCTCACTCTCCAGTTCTTTGAGAAGGCATCCTGGAAGCAGCCCACTACTAACTCTGAGCTCAGATTTTCCAGGTGTCTGAATGTGGATGCTTTCAGAGGTAGATATAGAGCTCTACTTGATAATCTACATTTGTGGTCTCTCTTGCCAGGGGGAACACAGTTGATGCACTGTGCAGAAAGGACATGTGAAAGGGTCCTGAGCTGCAAAAGATGAGGTTATGTGGAAGCTAAGATATGCAAAATCCTGCATATCTGGGCTTATGTGGAGAGTGAGCCACATGGTGGTTTCTTTGGAGGAGTCACTTGGAGCAATGAATTCACTGGCGTCTCAGGCTCCCATGACTTGATGATGGACTGATGATGATTATGGCCAGCAGGAGAAAAGGATGTAGAAGGAGGAACTGAGCTCCCTCTCCAGTAGTTGTATGAAGTAGCTTCAGATTTGGAAAGAAATGTTGAAGGTAAAAATGGAAAAGTTGCTTCAGTTACTGGGCCGGTTTTAGAGTAAGAACTGCATTTACAGAACTAAAGCAACACCTGAGTCCATAATTATGCAAAAGAAGACAATTCACTGAAAGAACACCTACCCTTCCAAGCCTTTGGGCGTGTCAGCTCTGCAGTCCATGGACCACAGCTGCTCAAACTTTGAGAGCAGTGTTTGACCAAGGGGGCCTTTGAACTAGGTTATGTGAAAAGTGACAGAATTAAACTGCAGAGGGAAAGTCTTAGGACAAGCAAGGGGTGATTTCTCCATGAACTCCGAATGTCAGAAGCAGACACAGGGCTTTATGGAAGACTACCGAATTCTGAGCACACAGCCCTCTTTTGTGTTAGTAGGATAAAATTTGTGTTGGTGAGCATATCCATTTTAGTACATGTTATTTCTCTGTGACGCACAATACTTGCATCATGTTTATATATCCCGCGACCTGGTGCCTAATCCTTTCCACGCTTTGGCTCTGACTCCCTTTACAGTGCTCTCCTGCTACACTTCAGGCACTGTGTCCCCATTCAAATAAAACTGGCTACCCCCTTCCCTACTACTGAATCGTTCCTCTAGCTCTTTAGCTTACCTTCCAAGCATCATTTACAAATCCATCTTTTCTCAGAGTCTCCTTTCCTCCAGCTGAGTTTCTAAGAAGTGCAGTGTACACACAATCTGTCACTCCTATTCCTGTCCAGCTTCTGTCCACCCATCCCTTGTGACTGTGCCCTAATACTCTGGGCTTAGCTGTTGATGCTACTTGCTTTAAGGTCCTCATGAATTTCTTATAGCTCAATTCACTGTTACACTGGGACCTTTTGTTTCTTGAATCTTATAATGTTAGACATGAATGGTAAGTCACTTATCTCTGAGACCCTTCTAGATTATCTTGGCTGGGCTTTTTCCTATCTCTTCAATTTATTCTCTTTTATTCTTTGTATTCTGAAAATATTTTTTTACTTGTTTATCTCAAGCATTTCCCTGGTTTCAATTTTCTTTTCTATTTAGCTTTATAATTACAGTTGTCTTAAGTATGTATGCTTTGTACTGTTCATTTTTTCCTGAATGTTCTGAAGACCATTCATTACCAAAGCAAATGTCTTCACCCATAGCTTCAGCCCAGAGATGTCTGCTTCTCTGCCAAGGTTTTCAGACCACAGTGCTGGGATTATCCTGACACATCTGAAGCATGATCAGGTCCACTGACCCTAACTGATATGTGTTTCTCTGAGGAGTCAGGCATCTGTAGTGAGACAATTTTCTTCCACCTCCCAGTTTCTAACTACTCAGCAGCCCCTTCCAAAATAATTGACTTGGAGGCTTAATATTACTGTGCCAGTAGCTCAAGCATATTACTAACTAGCTCTTACACTTAAATTATCTTATAAATCTTACCTATATTTAGCCATGTGACTTGGTACCTTTTCTCAGTAAGTCATTCTCATCTTGCTTTCTCTGTGTCTGCCTGGCAACTGCTGCATCTCTGACTTTCCTCTTTCCAGAATTATCTTAGTCTGGCCACCCTACCTATACTTCCTCTCTGGCTACTGAGCACAGCATTTTATTGAACCAATATGAATGACAAATCTTTACAGTATACAAGAACATTATCCCACAGCAGGTATCCATGATGATGACTGACAGAACCTTGTTTAATTTTCTGTTTATTTATCTGCAATACTTGTACACTGTGGATTTACTTGTCTTTATTATATCTTACTCCTTATTGCCCTAGTATTTGGCCTGTCCTGAGCATAAAGAAAATGTCTTATAAAAATACTTTGCATTCTTCTGTGGTTCTCTGTATACCCTGATACCATCTATCTCTAAAGGAAACAGACATAAAAGAAGAGAGAGTAGACTTTTCATGAGCTTGACTGGTTCTGAAATGGCCTGTCATTCTACCTCCCTGGAAAACTGCTTAGCTACTCATTCATGCTGAGTCATGAATTAAGGCTTCTTGAAAGTTAGCTGCTCATTATATGTGTCACTTTCTCTATGAACTCCCCCTCCAGGCTGGTGTTGAGTCAGATTAGCAGGCTCCCAAGGGAAAGCAGGCCGGGCCCCTGAACATCGCAAGTCTGAGGCTAGATGGTTAATTAGAACACTTGTTCTTGACAAACCCATAGAATTTCTGTTGGTAACACCTTTGATATGGTTGTCTTTACAATGAAGTCACTGTGATGGTGGACAGGTGGTTTCTAACAGTCATGTGGCAGGCTGCTTTTAGGGGAGGCATGGCTCTAGTTGGCCAACATTCAGCCAGTGGAAAAGCACAAGGCCAGGATATAAGTACTTTGGAGCAAAGCAGAGACTTGTAAACTGGTGGAATTATTGTTCCAGCTTGAAGGATGCTATAGTCTTACAGGAAATTTGGGAGCATTCTCTCATCTCTCCTCCCTTTCTCTCATCTGTCTCTGTCTCTGTTTCTCTCTCTCTCTCTCTCTCTCTCTCTCTCTCTCTCTCTCACACACACACACACACACACACACCATTATACTATTATACTATATGTAGCAACTCTCAAGTAATCTTCACACAGTATTCCAGCCATGCAAGGCAAAAGACTCAACATAGAGCATCAGGTTTAAGAGCGTTCTCACAATGAGGAAAGCATTTTGAGGTTCTTAATGACTCTGGTTCATGTGGGAAGCGAGTAATAACTGACAGGTGAAGGTAACAGAATCACAGATTAAAGGAAATATGAAATGGTTCCCGGAAAGGGAAAGTGGGCTTGGAATTTAGATTATTGTGGTGAAAGCATGAAAGGCAGTGAGCTTACATGAATGTCAGCCACTAGTTTGAGGAGCCAGCAGTAGGAAGTAAACTTTTGAAAGCTCATATTTTATCTATGTCTTCTCGAAGATATATCTGTGTTTATTTTTAAAATTTATTTCTATTGCTTATTGACTAAAATGGCAGAAATATTGTTTGGCATGCATCATGATACTGGTGTTCACTTTAGCATGCTGTCATGCATATCTGGGCAGTATCTCTTTGATGTGAGAATCAATATATATGCCTAAAAATTGTCTGAGAAAGTATATTACAAGTAAAAATATACTGAATTTACAAATATATAAACTCATTTTAGTTGCAAAATAAATATTAAATAGTCTTTTTTGTCATCCCTATTGTTCTGAGATGGCAAAGTGTTTCTCTGAGATCTTATATGTAGAAGAAATTAACTGGGGACACCATACTGAAAGCTTCAGGGCATGTGCTCTGCTGCCTACTCTTATGCCTCTATTAAGATAATAGAGAATGTTGAAATTTGTTTTGGAAAGTAAAATGAGTCATGCAGTTATATTAGTGCATATTTAACGAGTTTAAATTTGTTATTGGTATGCAAAAATATTTTCTTCAGCTGTTTGTATATATTTGAGTATGCACATATACAAATTGCAGGCTTAAATGGTTTGCCTTCATACTAATTATAACTTACACTATGCTTGGCTTCTTCAGTAATTATGATTTTTTTTTTACTATACATGTAACAGTAATTCAAAGGTGAATGCTATCCAACAGGCATCATTGGAATATACAGTTGGTTACAAATGCAGAAACTGCACAACAGAGCCTGTTTCCAAAAGTGCATAAGGGAGATGCATTAAGCTTACAGTTATGGCCTGGAAGGCCAGTCCTTGAGGCCACAGCCCTTGGTTATATGCTATTTTCCTACATGATTCCTGGGTAGATATAAAGAAATGTCTGCACACCTCAGAGAGGGACCTGAAGAAAGATCAAATTAACAATACTACCATAGTCTAATTGAAGAGCAAAGTGTGTTTATTGGGGTTAGTTGCAGGACTATAGCAGAAGGGTAAATTAAAGGAGCAGGAATAGACACAAAGGCAGCTCCATTCCCCAAAGCCACCCCAGCAGAGGTGACATCTCATGAAATCTGGAACCCTACAGCTTTATGTGTACCTTTCAGGTACACATAAAGTCATCTACTAGCTGATTGGAACACACCTTAACTTACAGAATGAGGTGTTGCCTGATTCTAGAATTTAAATGAACTTAAACTATATCTTTAAATGAACTTTGTGTCTTTTGACAAGGCACAGTATGTTCCTTGACTGGCTTGGACATTTCTCTAAGGAAGCTAGATGTAGTACTATGGGTGAGAAAATCTACCACTCACAGCAGTTCTAACTACCCAGATAACCTTGGGAAGGATGATCCTTGTGAATCTGTTCAACTTTAGAGACTTCCTGAGACTTCTGAGCATCCTTGTGAATCTGTTGAACTTTAGAAACTTCCTGAGACTTCTGAGCTGTTTACTTCTTGCATCTTAATAATCTTCTCTCCAGGACAGAAAATTTAACACAGAGGAAATGATCACACAATTTGTATCTACAGGGGGTTACCTTTAGGGCACCATCCCTGATGGGGGAGACAAGGTATGCTTTAATTCTGACTGTCTAGAGAAGGTGACAGGGGATGAAAATATGGTCATCATAGCTCATATTTTGTACATTTCTGTATATGTAATTTTGTACAAAAGAGCTTTTCATGCCAGCCTATCAGGGCAGCCTTTAGACTTTAGGTCATAATACCTCTGTCTTAGTTGGGGTTTCTATTGCTGCATGGAACACCATGACAAAAAGCAGATGGTGGGGAAAGGGTTTATTTCATCTTACTCTTCCAGGTAGTAGTCCATCATCCAGGGACGTCAGGGCAGTAATCTAGAGGCAGGGAGAGGCGTTGGATGAGTGCTACTTACTGGTTTGCTTATACAGATTTCTTACAGCAGCCAGAACCTCTTGCCCTGAAGTGTCAGCAACTACTGTGAACTGGGTGCTCCTATATCAATTATAAATCAAGAAAATGCATCAAAGGCCAATCTGTTGGGGACATTTTCTCATTTGAAGTTCCCTTCTCCAACATGACTCTGGCGTGTGTCAAGTTGACCTGAAACTAGCTAGCAAGCCTCTGACTTCCTCATGACACTGACCTTGTAACTTTCCTTGTCAAATTCTTGACAGTGATGACCTCTTGCCTCTTCCAAGCAGCTCAGAAAGAAGCAGAAAATGCCTGTAAGAAGCAATGATGACTTGCAATTCTTTTGTTTAACATTTCACTTCAGTTGAAAGTCGGAGATATTATGTGTGTTTGTCATTGACTACAGCTGAGTAAGATTTATCCTTCCTTCCCAGGCGCTTCAGATATTTATTGTAACGCAGGCGCTGTTCTAGGTGCTGAATGTGGGAGATGAAGAGGGAGGCAAGCAATACATAGCCACAGCTACAGTTAAATATAAACTATATGATGCTAACCATTAGGATGTAAAAAGGTGAACTCTATATCTAAGAGGTGATGACAGAGACCTGACTGTGGACTGAGGACTCATTTAGTAGAGCAGACAGGAAGCTTTGATTTGATTTAATTTGTCAGAGATACATACATGAAGAATCAGAGCAAAAAATATGAGGCACACACAGTAGTAGAAAGAAAAGGAATATTTGAAGGGAATCCAGGACAGTAGACTGGAGGGTCTGGAAGATGTCTAGGTCTTATAGAAGCAAAGACTTGTGTTGTAGATTGTTTTCCCTATTCTTCAATAGAAAAATTTGGAAATTATTGTCTTTAGGGGTCTTTGCTATCATCTTTATATATTTGAGGGTTACTTTTGTGATCATGTTTTTGAAATAGATAACAATCATGATAATTTTTTCTATTTATTTTTATGTTTGTAATTAAGCAATAGCAAGACTTTTACATCTAAGTGTTTGAATGACTATATCCATTTTGTTTCTTTCTTGAAAATTAAAACTTAATGCTTTTAAATAAGTGACAGTAAATTGCTAATGTTACCTTAGACAGTGACACAAATCTGAGAATGTGACAAGAACAATCCAATTCTCATTAATAGAGATTGGGAGAAAGAAAAGGAACAATTCAATATTAATTCTCACCTTGGGGCGATGAGTGTTCAAAAGTCTCGGTCTGCAGACTACAGAACACAGAGGAGCAAATGGATCCCATGGACAATTTATGATCAGACACAATTACCAAGTCCAGGGATCAGGCTCCTCTTTGTAGACAATTCTGGAGAAAATACAACATCAGGGTTGGGTAATTGAGTGCCACAGGCAGTGAGACTCTTCCCTCATCAGTCACTCTGAGTTTTTAAGATGTAGGGCACTGAGGGGCATCAAAGTGTCCAATAAGTTTATGAGACATCATAAATAAGTTTATGTTTTAGACTGGCTTTATACGCTAGACCCCAGAAGACCAGACACAATGAGGATACAGTTAACTTGTAATAAGTATCACACAATCAAACTGAGACAGGACCATTTTCCCAATGTAAGAGTCATAACCAGCAGCCCCCAGGGAACAATTTTGCCTAACTGCATGAAAAAATATTTTTCTGTTTTTCCCTATAAGTAAAGAAACTTTTAGTTTATCAAGAGCCTCATGATTCTTTATATTTTTTCAGTACATTTTTATTGTCTATAGAGACAATTCCATCTACTAGCTGATTGGAACACACCTTAACTTACAGAATGAGGTGTTGCCTGATTCTAGAATTTAAATGAACTTAAACTATATCTTTAAATGAACTTTGTGTCTTTTGACAAGGCACAGTATGTTCCTTGACTGGCTTGGACATTTCTCTAAGGAAGCTAGACAAGAACATTTATTGTGCTCCAAGTCTTTTCACCTTGCTCATCTGAATATACCCACCTTTCAGTAAAGATTTCTTAGCTCATTTGAAGCTATAGAAGCTGCTTTGTCCATCCTGGCTTTTGGACCAAGGTGGAGGTTCTTTAAGAGGCTCAGTAACTTGTGTCCAGTCTTGCATGGATAGAGTCAATATGGTGGGATCACTCAGTAACTAGCTTATTTAACTCAGCACAATGTTAATAGAAATAGTAGAATTCACCTCTTTTTCTGTTGTCTTTGCCTGCCACAAAAAAGTTTAGTTATCAGATGTTTTAGGGTTTTTCTAGTCTTGACTCTTGTCAACAGCATAGCCGTACCCAGGGTGTGCCTTCTCTCTTCAATATTCTCATTTTAACTGTTGTGGACATTTACCCAGAAGTGAGACTGTGGGATTATATGGTAAATAAGCCTTCAATTTTAAAAGAAAATCTCTGAGGTGTCTATATCAAATCACAGTCCCCTCAGTGGTATGCAAAGGCTTAGATTTTATTGCATTTTGACAAAACTTTTACTTTATTTTACTACTATTTTCTGTGAGTTTAGATTTTACTGCCTTTTGTAATAGGCCCATCTTAAGATATAATTTACCTATTGTCTGTGAGTATATTCTTTAGTAAAATATCTATTCAAATTATTCATTTGTAAGTTATTTCTTTTTGCTTATCAGTTTTTTTTTGTTTTTGCAATTAAACTATAGACATGCATTTTTATAGTTTGAACATTAGAATCTTAATCCCATATCAGATAGGTGGTTTGCTAATATATCCCCCAGTCTTCAGGTTGTCTTGGCAACCCTGTTGCTGATGATAGCCTTTGTTAAGTAGAAACTCTTAAGGTTGATGTAGTTCTGTTTAACTGTGATTTGTGGCTTGAGGTTTGGGTGTCATATACAAGGAATCATTATCCATACCAGCATTATGAAGCTTTTGGGTTTTCTGTTACAAGTCTTTGCAGTTTCAGGCTTTAGATTTAAATCTTTGAACCAAAGAAAGCTAAGGACCTGATTTTCACTCTGTGTCTGGTTTATCTATTCCTTTTGTAGAGGTTTTTTTTTTTTTTTTTTTTTTTTTTCCTCCAATGTTCCATACTGTCCTTGGCATACTAGAGTAAAGACTACTTTAGCCAGTCTCTATAACTGTACTCTAGCAGACTTTCACTGGCTACCGTGGTCAGAGTAAGTCATCAAACTGCACCTCTCCTTCCTGTTGTCTAATCTCTGCATTCCCGTCTCACCCCCATCTCTGTAGCAGAGCACCTGGTGTGGCTTCCCTTCTATCCCCATCTCCAGAGGATCACACACATCCTTTGCTGAAATCTTCTCTCCAACCCTCAGCCTGTTACTTTATCTCCCAGACTCCAGTAGACACTTCCTGGGAACTTGGCAAGCCTGACTGAGATACAAGTGGACCAGTGAAGGAGGTAGGTGAACTACAGATCTTCACTCTCCATCATCTCTTCTACTCAGATCCTCCATCTCATCCCAGCTCTGTAGCAGACTGCCTGCTGTGGCCCTCCCTCACTCTCTGCCTCCATTTCCAGGGAATTTAGCAGGTCCTGGTGGAACACCCTGCTTTCCTCTCTCCCTGTGAATCCTCCCAGCCCACCCTCAAGCCCATTCTAATTCGTAAGTGTTATCTTTGTTGCACAAACCCTAATTGATCTTATAATAGAAACCTTGAGCTCAATATTGGGATAAAAACGAAAAGATCAGAGGAGCAGAGGAACAAGCCACCAGAGAAACTTCTCACGACTACTGAATCCCCAGTCAAAAGAGTGGATCCTATCTTCATAACTCCACATACTGAATGCCTGAGTCCTCAGCTGAAAGCGAAGGGGAGGGGAAGGGCAAACTCCTGTCTCCTCCTGCCTTACGCCTTATTTTCCTTTCTCTACTGAGCTATGTCACTTCCCTTCTCAAACTTCCTGGTGCTTGTATTAAAGGTGTGTCCCACCACTGCATTGTTCTCTTTCTCTTAGACTGGATTAATCTCATGTGTCCCTGGGTACCCCTGAATTCACAGAGATCCACATGAACCTGCCTCTGCCTCATGGAGTACTAAGATTAAAGTTATGTGCCACCACTACTTGGCCTCTATGGCTAACACTACGGTTGTCTCTATCCTCTGATCTTGAGGAAAACTTTATTTCTAAGGTTACAAACAATATATCACCACACAGCTCTCCAAACCTAGGAACATGTGTTACCAGGACCTTTCAGTGTTCATGCCTAGAAGAATCTCAGAATTTTCTACCAGGCGTCATCCAGCCACAATACACCCCCAAAACCAGAAAGAGCAGCAGAATCCCCCAAACAAAACACCAACAAAGACCAGATATTAGAACCTAGAAATACATCTCCCCAAACCCAGATGCCTAGGTGCCAGCAATAAAAACAATAATACCAGCCAGAACAATATGTCTACACTAGAACCCAGACCTACCACAGAGGTCCTGACAATTGCACTATATCTCAAGTCTAAAACAAAGAACTTAAAATAATCTTTATAAATATGATATATGTCTTTAAAGAGGAAATGAAAAAAAATCCCTTAAAGAAATCTATGAAAACACAAACAGTAGAAGAAAATTAATAAAACGATTTAAAATCTGAAACGGAAATAGAATTAATAAAGAAAACCCCAACTGAGAGAAATGCGGAAATGAAAAACTTAAGAACCAGAACAGGTAACTCCGAGACAAGCTTCACCAACGGAATACAAGAGAGCAATGAGAGACTCAGGCACTGATGATGAGAATGGAGAAATGGATACCTTGGTCAAAGAAAATCCCTTCCTGCAGGGCTCAGGTTGCCCCTGGAAGAGGAGGCAGGAAGAATAAAGAGCCAGATGGGATGGAGGGCTGAGAAAACACAGCCCTCTAAGTCAATAGGGTTGATGCACATGTGAACTCAGAGGCTGTGGCAGCGTGCACAATGCCTGCCTGAGTATGCACAGATGGGGTCCTAGAAAAGAAAGAATAGACACATGGCCCATCCTAACCAGAAGCTGTCTCCCATTGACAACCACTGCAAATGAAGATTACACTTTCTCCAAGGGGCTCACACTGGGTTTGTTTCAACTACTCTTAAGGGGAGGTGGCATGCCTAGCAGTAGATGACCAACAGAAAGTGAACTCCGCTGCATTATTTGAGATTCTTTTCAGGGTTAAAAAAAAATTACATCATCTGCAGTTTCAGTTCCCAGTTCTAGGCAAACACCAAGGCAAATAAATAAAATTAAATAAATAAAAATTAAAAATTACATCATATATATATACACCTATATATAATATATATAATATATGTATTTTTTTTTTACCCTCCAGGTCCTTTGGGTATATTATGGCATGGTACATACATATCCAGTGTAGTGTTTGTATGGGATTCCTGAGTGTGAGAACAAGTGGGTCTCTGTGTCTAAATCTGTTTCTTGTACCTTTTCTCGAGTTCTTTTTCTTCTGTTTGTTTTGTCTTTCCCACCTAATGTGTTAGTTTTTGTTTTATTTTATTACATGGCCTATTTCTTTTATGAGACGCAGAGTGGATTCAGATGAGAAAACAGGTAGAGGTGGAGGACTGCAGGGAAGAGAGGGAGGGAATCCACAGCAGGATATATGAGAAAAATTCTACTTTTGTTAAAAGGAAAAAGAGCCAAAAAAGAAATAACAATCACATAAGGAAATTTTTTTATTGATAAAGAAAATTAAGAATACTTAATTGCCATTAAAATAATTATATAAATTTTAATCTAAAAATTATCATTTTTTTTTCTTCCAACATGATGCACAGACCGAGTAAGAGTATACATTTGAATTTGTAACAGATCAAGAATTTCAAGTTTTTTATTTTTGCAAACTAGTTGTGTTTTATTGTAAAGTCCACAACAAAGAACTCATTATATTTCCATGTATTTTTTTTTTTTTTAAAAAAACAGAATGATTGTTGTTAATGTTCTCACTGTGGATAACATCCTTTTGGCAACACGATTAGAAAAAAATAATTCATTAGGAAAAAATGACTTATGTTAAAATAATTCTAAATTTAAAATGCAATAACTTTTTATTAAGAAGAATCAGTTTGCCAGCAGCATGCGCAACATATATCCACTCGATACCTCCACCAGGGTTTCCACTAATGAGTTTCTATATTCTCATGGCTTCGAGTAAACAGCTTTTCATTAGGGAGTGAAAGTGACGAATATGAGCAATTATACATTTTGTATATGAATAGTGTAATTTACGTTTTGAGAGCAGTCCAACAAACACATTTATATCAAAGATTATGTGGTTAAAAAGGCTGGGAGGCAAATGAGTCATTTCACAGAAAACAAGCATTGAAGGTGGCAGCCTTGGTGAGGTGAGAGAATGCCAAGGACAGCAGTTGCTTGACTAGGTTCATTGTTGTGTGATAATCCAGGATATGTGACCTGCCCAACCAACATTGGAAATCAAAGCTTGCCACATGCAAAGTGTCTTCACAGCAGGGTTGATGGTTTGTTTTTTTTTTTTCATTTAAAAGATCAGGTGGTATATGCAAACTCCAAAAGAAAATATATTCTGCACTGTTGGTAGTTTGGAGCTTGAGAAATGTCCTTAGAAGAGCATTTATTATTAATTCAGGTTTAAATGTGTGGATGGGAAATTGGCAGGTCCTCCTTGTCTGATTGAATGGTTCTTTTCGCTTTCATGAGAAAGCAACACTGTCTACAGGCTCATTCTGGAAGACTATGGGATTTATTTTTTATAGCATTTTAAAGGACAGGTTAACATTTGAAACTCTTTAAGTCAGAGAACTTTTTTTTTTTTTTTAAATAGTTCTTTTTTTTTTTTTTTAAACTTTATTTATTTACTTATTTATTTGCCTTGGTGTTTGCCTGGAACTGGAACTACAGACAGTTGTTAGCTGCCATGTGGGTGCTGGGAATCGAACCCGGGTCCTCTGGAAGAGCAGAGGGTGCTCTTAACCGCTGAGCCATCTCTCCAGCCCCTAAGTCAGAGAACTTAAAATTACTTCTAGTGTTCAGCCACAAACAAAGTGTTTAGGCATGTTATATATGTATATGTGAGTCTGGGGGAGTGCTGTGATGGAACCCAGGACTTGGTAATAATAAGAAAGCAGTCTTCCGCAGAGCTATACCCCAAGGTTATATTTTATATTTTTAATATAAGCAAGTCTATGTGAGTATTTTTCTTTTTTTTTCTTAATGGTGTGATTTTGTGTGTCCTTACATTAATTATTTTTCTTATTGCTAAATTAATTTCTGCAATGGAAGAGGCTAAATTTAATGGAATCATAGGAGTAAAGGATATGAGCATTGTCTTGAGACAAGATGTTAATTGCACCGACTTTCTAGAGGAAGAGAATGCATTTGTGACTTTGCAAGTGGAGTCCAGATTTCTCACCTATAACTCAAATGCTGGTCCTCCATATGCCAAATATGACAAAGAATGATGGTATGAGAGTTCAAATGTGAATATCTCTCTCCCACATAGTGGGTTATTGTCAGTTCAGCAGAGACTGTAGTTAACATGTGATTGTTTAGTAATCTGGACCCCATAACTCTTGACCACAATGTGGTATTAGGAGAGGAACTTTATGCAGACAAAGAAGAGGACTGACATCTGTACAACTTATTTGCAAGTGCAAGCAACTGCCTGGTGCCTGATAGTTACACTGCATCCTCCTTTTTTCTCAACATGACCTGACTTGGCTCAATTCCTTCAGCAGCTGCCTGCTCAGGTGGTTTTTGATGCCTCACTTCACTGCTTTTGATGACAGAGGACCTTGTCACCAGGACACTGATTTTCATGGACTGAGTCTTCATTCAACTCAGGAGACATGAGCAAAACTCTTCCAGGGCAGAAAAGTACCCCAGGAATCACGTCATTCCTCAGCCCCTTCTGGAACACAATTGGAAGGATGAACAATAAACGTCTGTCAACTGGAAGAATGTAGTGGGGTGTGAATGATGTTCTTGCATTGGGCTTATAGGGATAGTTATCTTAAAATATTGTAGGTGCAAAGTCCTGTTCCTTTCATAGTTTTACAATGTGTGAAACTGAGATAAAGTACCTCGATAATTGATTAGACAGAAATTCAAAAGAGTATGCTATCAATTCTAACAGATTACCTTTAGTTCTTTGAATTACAGAAGGTTACATTATAGAGCAAACACTATGTTCAAACTGTATATGTGTGTGTTCTCTCTTTATATATTTTTTCTCCTTCCTTCATACTCTACAATTTTCAAATTTTCAAGTTGAGATTTTTTTCCTTCTCATCTGAAATCTAGGCCATTTGGAAAAGACAATTTGGGGATATACATATATATGTGTGTGTGTTTGTGTGTGTGTGTGTCTTTCTGTTTAAATATCCAGAGTTGTCCCTGAAGCAGTATGTATTTACCCTTGACTATTTACTTTGCCCCCAAATGTGTCAGCATTTTCCAGTTTGCTCTTTCTTAAGTGAAAACCTTGTCTTCCAATGACAAGGACATTCTTTCTCCGATCTTCCATAGTCTAGCTGGTTCAGAGTCAATGCACAGACAGTGCCTGTGCTGTGTTGTTAGTTGAGGCCAGCCTTACTCCCCCAAATTTATTCTCTTTTAAAGTGTGTGTGTGTTGTGTATGTGTGTGTGTGTGTGTGTGTGTGTGTGTGTGAGTGAGAGAGAGAGAGAGAGAGAGAGAGAGAGAGAGAGGAGAGAGATGAGTGCATGTGTCTGCTGAGGCCAGAAGAAGGCATCAGATAGCCTAGATCCAGAGTCACAGGTGATTATGAGCTTCCAGACACAGGCACTGGGAATTGATTTCCTAACCACCTAACCACCTCTCCAATCTGTGAGCTCAATTTTTATTTCACAGAAGCACAAGGAAGCAGCCTTTCTGATTTTTACATTCAATTTCTCTATATGAGTAAAATTACATAGCTGTGGATGGGCATGTCAATACAACATCACAGAGCCAATACCATGTAACTGCCACTGAAATCCTGGCATAGAATCTTACCGTTCTTCTGATAGTCACTTGAACTTCCTGATATTTCTCCATAGTAGCTACAGATTATTAACAAAAGTGCTTGGGGTGGGAAGTGCTTTCTTTCTTTTTTTTTTTTTAACTTGTTGGAGTATTTGCATATTTGAAACAATGTAACTTGGATATGAGGCTTAAGTCTATACACAAATTTCACGTATGTCTCATGAACATTTTAATCACACAGCCTGAAGATATGTTTATATAGTATATTAAATAATTCTGTATCTCAAGCAATGTTTGTGTATGTTGAGCCAATGGACAGTATTACCATGGCATTATGTCAATATTCAGAACATTTCAGGATTTTGAAAAGGGGTGGTCAGTCTGCACCACACTGATTTCTGATGCTATAGGTTCATTTTATGTGTTTTTGGACTTCCTATGGGCAGAATCATACAGCACAGCCTTCCTGTGCCTACTAAACTTTCTCATGGTAAATGCTTTGACTTCACCTACAATGCTGGGAGATTTATCTTCTGCTGTGGGATTATGCTCTTATACATTGTAAACATTTGTTCCTCCTATTGGTTTAATAAAATGTTGATTGGCCAGAAGGCAGACAGGAAATATGGGTGGGGCTACCAGACTAAGAAAACTCTGGGAAGAGGAAGAACAGAGCAGAGATGCCAGGGAGATGCAGAGGAAAGAAGAAAAAAATACTCTTAGGAAAGGTACTAAGTCACTTTGCTAATCATGGCTTAGTTTAAGAGTTAAGAGTTAGCAAGTAATATGCCTAAGAAGTAGGCCAAATAGCATGTAATTAATAGAAGACTTTGTGTGATTATTTGGGACTTTGGGTCTAGACATTAGAGCTAGGCCAGGCCAGAAACATCTCACTACAGTTTTCATTCTATTACTATGTGGAACTCAATGATATCAATATTTATTTTGAAAACATCAGTTCTGAAGTTTGAATCATTTCCAGCTTAGGGTCAAATGCTGCTCTGCATAACTAGTGTTCATACATCTGTTAGACACATGGTCACATCTCACAGAGGTGAAATTGTTGAATAATGGAAACTGAGTTCTCAGTTTTCCTGGGTTGTCCAATGCTAGCACCATTTAAATTCCCTAGCACGTTACACAAAGTTTAGTGGCTCCAATTCTCCTCATTAAAACATGACATCTTGTCCTTTTGACTTTAATTTAGTGAATACACTGGCAATTTGTTGTGGTTTATATTTGTATCTATATGTTCATGATTTGGTATGAGAATATTCTTTAATACTTAGAATTTAAATTTCCTCTTTTCACAGTCAAATTGGATTGCAATATGAATCTTACTCAAATTCTAAGTTGCTTCTTTGCAAAACTTGACAGTGTCAGCAAACACTCATGAAATTTAGAGAAACTTTGAATAGCCTAAATAATCTTGAACTATGGAAATAAACCAGATCCTCACATTTCTTAACTTCCATATTTATTACAGTTTTAGTAACTGTTATTGCATAAGTATAATTTTGACACAATGATACGCAGAACAATGGAATAGAATAGAGAGATTCCACAATTAAGATTTTATGTTTATGTTCATGACTGAGTAACTTTTTAGAAAGGTATTAAGATCCTCATATTGTCTTGTACATAAATAGGGCTGTTACAACTGAATATTCATAGGTGAAAGAGTAAAGCTGGCACCCCTGATTCTTCCATGTAGAAATGTTAAGTTTAAATGGATCATAGACCAAAATAAAGACTAGAAAACATTTCAAAGGAAAGATAGAAGTAAAAAAAAGACCTTCCTGAGTCTAAGACACATAAAGATCTGTTTCAATCCCAAATAATAAAACAATTTTTAAAATGGGCAAAATGAATACATACTTTTGCGAAGACGATGTCCAAATGGTCAGTAGGGCCTTGAACAAACTCAGCATTAGTAGATATTTCTAGACTGCATATCTTGGTATCACTGCATGCCCAGTGGGCTCTTCATCATGAAGAAAAGAAAAATAATAATGCATGAGCATATATAGAGAAGCTGAACTCAGGAGCTGCTGACAGAACAAAAAACTGATGCATGACCTTGTTAGCATTCTACTAGCATTCAAATATGGCTTCAATCCACTTGAGGTTTTGAGCTTAAGAAAAAATTTACTAGTGTTTAAGAGAGAGAACACTAGTAGAAGTTGGATGAACACCTGGCAGCTGTCAGTAAGAGAGAGGGAGACAAGGTCATGCATTTTAAATTAGCTTTAGATTAGAAATAGAGACAGCAAAAACGGGAATGGAATAAAAATGAGATAGCGTGCTGAGTCAAGTGCCCCAAGCATCTGACCACAAGCCTATAGTCTTTATAGACCCCACCCATTTGTATTTTGAGGGCTTTCTTTTTTGCATGATCTGTTTGTTAGATGATGTCTGAGTAATGCTTCCTTAAGGAAGTGTTCCTTTCTCTGTGGACTGGATGAGGTGCCTCTGTTAAAGACCTTACCTATTTTGGTAACCATCCATGGTGGTTCCTGTAGTATTGTAAAGCTCCACAAAGTCTGTGCCTCCTGTTTTTTTTCTCACTCTGTCTGCCATGACAAGCTCAGAACCTGGTCCTTGTGAGGTTTTGTAAAATATTTATTGGCTAATAAAAGATTGCATGTTATCCAAGGAAATGTCATATATAACTAATTACCAAATGTAATTACTAAACTTAGTACTTGATAGATGCCATTATGTGGTATAAGCAGCATTTTGACCATGGCACTTTTTACTGTTATTGACAATGTAAGAAAAAAGAATCTTGATTTTAATATCACTGTGACCCTATGTTGTTGATTAACTTCTTTCAAAATCTACAGTAACTGCTAAGTTTATACATGGTTTCAGCACATTCATCTGAAATTCATGAGTCAGAGCTTGGTCCCTAGTGTGACACCCAAGAGATGCTGAACCTTTAAAAGGTAGCACCTAGTGGGAGCCCATCACTGCCTTCTTTTTTCCTTCTGTTTCACTGACTCACTAGTTAGCTCTTACCTGCTACAGTTTTCTTCAGTCCATCACCCCAAGGGAATGCTACCAATGAGTGTCTTATTGAAGCCAGCCTAATGCTGTTTATACTTTCATCTTCTAAAGCTATAAAGAAACTGCTTTTCTCTGTAACTAGCCAGTTTCAGGTATTTCATTAAAATAACAGAAGAAAGCTTAATAAATTCATATATAGTGTGGAGAGAATGTGTTTCTTGTGAGGATTAAGGTCAGAGGACCCAACTGTGGCTAATGGACACAAGCAGTTTATTTTTAAGAATAGTTACTAAACCAGCATAATTTCTATCTGCATTCTACTAATTCTTGTATCCACAGATAATGGTAGCTCTCATCCCTCATCAAATAAGCTTTTTCCCAGCAGATGGCCACCATTGTAAAGACCCACAGCAAGTCAAAATGCAGAGAGTAAGTGACTGTGGGAGCTGAAACCCAACTGGTACAGTTACAAGGCAGCCCCTTTGCCTAAGCCTCAGGGAACATCTCAGAGGAGAGGCTGGAATGCTTGTAGAAATCACAGGACCAGAATACTGCTGCCCAGTGTCTTCCAGACATGACAGACAGACTGAAATCTCAGTACGATAGTTGCCTAAACCAAACTTATATAATGACAACAGCAGTTGACATTCTTAATGCAATGATGGAAATTTCACAAGGTCACACTTCTAAATGAAGAGCTGCAGGCAACCAACGGTGGCTGAGAGGGGGATTGGTTTTCTCCAGGAATGAGTCCCTGGAGACTCATTTATCATTGCTCATACATGCATGTATTTAAGGCTGACCACCTGATGCTCATGCATGTATGAGCAACGATAAATAGACTCAGTAGGTGTGTGTGCGTGCCTGTGTGTAATTAAATTTATTAAAAGGAAAGTAACTCAAAGGCATGCTTCTTAGGAGTTGAGTTTTCCTATCTTCAGTTTCTTTCCTTTGTTTTCTTAATTCCTCTCCATTTCATTTACTCCTCATCCTTATTGTGGTCTCCATGCTGACTTCTTATGTTCTCATTCAAGACACTGCTGTAGACCTTATCCTCAATCTACCCTAATTACTATGACTGGGTGCTGCCACATTTGCCATTTTAAGCCTGTAAGCACAGGTTTTGCCTGGTGACCCAGTTCCCTGGGCTTCTACTGCCATTTCCACCCATTAACTGGATGAGCAGGTCTGCCATTTTCTTGCCTGAGTATTAAGCCTGACATTTTTAAACATTTTGACATTACTGACCCTCATGCAAGAGTGCTATGCCTTGTTTCTGTAACTACTCATAGGTGCAGAATTGGCTAGGTCCCGTTATTGTGTTTTGTGATTACTATCACATGCAATTTGGGTCCTAGATAATTTACTGCTCATGCATTATTTTTTTATTTCAAATGTAAATGAAAGTAGCTTCCCTGCACTTAATTTTTTTTTTGAGAATTAAATAGCATTTTATGAAAATTCTCAGCCTGAGTCATATAGGCTTCATAATTTTTATTATATTCTGACTTCTTTAGTTGCTTTATTTTATTATATATTAATTATAATTTATTCAAGTGGACTTATGTACTCACTGGTTTATGACATAGCTAATTACAGAAAACATAGCTTTACTCACAGATAACACTTTACCTGAAGATAGTTTAAGGAAAAATTTCTTGTAATTACTGATACCTATGAGCCATTCTGAAATAGCAAACACCAGTAACACTGTTAATACACACTATAAATAATATGGTATGATTATATATTAAAGGAAATTGTAATATTAGCTAATGTTTACTGACTCCAGGCTCGATTTCAAGTATTAAAAACAAATTGGAAATACAAGTAATTTAAATCACATCACTATAGTATGATGTTATGATGCTAAGCACCTCACTTTTCAGAATCAGAAATAAGCGTGGGTAGAAACTTAAGAATATACAAATAGCAGGAATGAGGTGGCTGGGATGGGATGCTATCTAATGAACACTGTGTGAAGTACAGAATTAGGTCAGAACTGTCTAGGGTGTTCTATGTAGTGATGAAAACAACCTTCACCTCACTGTTCTGTATGGTAGCTATTAGCAGTATGTAACTATTGATACTTGGGAATGTTACTAGAGCAACTGAAGTACTGTCCTTAATTTGCCTAAATTGAATAAAAATTTAAAATGCATATTTGTTCAGAATCATCTAGTTAATAGTCACTTTGTTTGAACAGATAAGATAAATTTAAAAAATCATAACTTAAGGAGTGTTTAGTAGGTTTGTATGTGTGCTTTAGAAACATGCAACTGAGGCCCTTAGGCTGCCCATATCCATTAAGTGGAAGAACTTAAAGGCTTTATATTTTATTTTTAAAAGTATAATCTAAAAGCAACAGTATAATAAGCTGATAATTAATGACATGAGGGAATTTAGGGCATGAAAGCATAGGCACAGTTACAGGAAAGTACCAGACAAGGAGCTTATTCTTGGCCTATAACAGATTGTGGTGGGTTGAAAAAAATGCCTCCCATAGTCTCACAGGGAGTGGCACCATTAGGAGATGTGGCCTTGATGGCGTAGATGTGGTGTGGAGGATGTGTATCCCTGGGAGTGGGCTTTGAGGTTTCAGATGCTTAAGATAGCCCCAGTGTGGCTCACTGTCTCTTCCTGCTGCCTTTGGATATAGATCTCTTAGCTACCATTCTAGCACCATGTCTGTCTGCATGCTACCATGCTTCCCCCCCATGAGGACAGTGGTCTGAACCTCTAAATTATAAGCCACCTGCAAATAAATGTTTTTCTTTATAAGAGTTGCTTTGGTTGTGGTGTCTCTTCACAGCAATAGAACCCTAAGACACAGATGAAATTGACTCAAGCATCATGGACAGACAGGGAAGAGGAGACCAAAGACTCAACCAAAAATGGGTACAAGGCAACAAAAAATACGATGGATGACAGATCGACATGAATCCACACATCACAAAATATTCAATTTAGCAATCACAAAACATCCAATTTGACTAAGAAGAACATGAACAAATGCTCTTTGTCCTTTAGGGCAGCAGAAGGCTGAACCTTCCACATTACTGACTTCTCCTAGAGAATGTGGTACACTTGGAGTCTCTTCTGATCCTCAAAAGTGCACCAGGTTAGTCTTACAGTTGTGTCCCCAAAGCTTCTCAGGATCCAGCAGGTGAGTGCTTTGATGTGCACATTGTGACATAGCAGTTAGCTTTTCAAACTGCATCAGCATTGGCATTGAAGACTCTCTAATCCAAATGGAAATACTTGTCAGATCATGTGACTGTAGACTGTGCCATTAACTGCAGAACTCTGAGCCAAGGAGATCATGGCTCATCATCATGACAATTGCTTGATCTTCTCCAATCTTCCCCTCCCATCCCTCCTCCTCCCAAACCTCCTCTGCCCATCCCTTCTCCTTTCATCCTCTTCTTTTTGCTCCCCCTTCCATCCCTTCCCTCCACATGCTTCTCCTTCTTTCTAAAGCACAGTTTATATATTTCTATTTTTTCTCGAGACAGAGTCTCATGTAGCTCAAGCTGGCCTGGAACTACCTGTGTAATTGAGTTTGACCTTGACCTTCTGAAGTTCAAGCCTCCTGTGCTGCCCACTTCACCCAAATGCTCAGGTTAGAGCTATTCACCACTATGCTCAGTTTATGAAATGCTGGGGATGGAACACAGGGTTTCACTCATGTAGGATTTTACACATGCTAAGCAAACATCCTGCCAACTTATCAATAGTCTCATGATTTATATATTTCAAAGTTACAAGGGTTAGTCTTATTTGTAAGTTATTAAGATAGATTGCTTATGAATGGTAGCTTCCTTCCTGTTAGTTAAAGGTCTGCAAGATGTATCAAGAAAATTCACTAGCTGTAAAAATTTAAAAGTGCTTCATGCAGAAAACTTAAAACTTGTATGAGAGGAGAGGAAACGCCTGTGGTTTCCCCCTCTGATTAGTCACTGCAATGCTGTCCTCTTCTATTCAGAGATCATTAAGCGCTAGAGTTCTTGGAGTACAACTTTGAGTCCATATGTGTTTCTCCTCTTACCAGCCCTGATAAAGCTCTTGATTCCACCACTACACCAGAGCTGTTAACTCCATTCATATTAATTTTTGTTACAAATATAAGCAAGTGCCTCCTGGTATTTTGACTCCACACTTTATTTTAAGAGCACATATTTAGTTCTCATAAATTGCCCCAGCCCATGGTACGTCCTTCTTACATTTCTGTTATTTCAGGGCTGGCCTTGACCTTTCACTTGTTAACATGTGTCTGAAGAATTTAATGTGTATAAATTAAATTATTGGAACTTTTGTGGGAATAAGAATTTTTCAAATCACAATTAGAATTTACTGGTTTATTTAACAGATACTGGTTCATATGTAGAGCCTGGGATGAATTCTGCGAGGGATTCTTAGGAGACTGTGATTTGTCAACAGTCAGACTGAGCCAAAAGAGACTTAGCATTAAGATATAATGCCAGGCACGTTATTGAATATGCCAAAGCATATTCTTCATCTGGTCTCCTGAGATCTGAAGTTTTCCGTTTTCTTGCCATGTAGGTGCTTAAGAGTTGCCAACATTATTGTCTATGTTATTATTATGTATTATGAGCAATGTGATTTATTAAAAAACAAGATTTTAGATACAGATTTTTGTTTTTTATAAAGAAAACAAGATTTCAAATGTATTTTATTTAGTCTTAAAATATACTTCAAAACACATTTTCAAGATAAAATTAACTGTGTATTCTGAAACCTCATATGTGAACACCATACTCCCTCTGCTTCCCCTCTTTCCTCCAACTCTCTGCTTATGCCTGTCACAGATTCATATTCTCTAATGATTATTGTTCCATGTGCATACAGATTTGTTATATATATTTTACTGGGTTTGTTTTGTTTTGCTTATGTGTACATGTGTTCAGAAATAACTCTTTTGGATTGGACAACCTACGTGGGGGGTTAGTCTCTAAGAAAAACTGATTCTTCCTCTCTCTGTGCCACTGACTGCCTGCAGTTCTTTATTTAGGAGTGGGCACATGTGGAATTTCTCCAGAATAGGCATATCAACTGCTGTTATTATGCTGATCTTGTTTAGGCAACCATTGTTGTGTGTTGTGTGTGTTCATGGGTGCATTTTTTTTCTGTCATGTCTAGGTGACACAATAGATGTTAGATAGCAGTTAGTAGATCTTGGATCTTATGATATCTCTGACCTCTCTTCTATGATTTTGTTTAAACTTTATTACGGGAACTGCGTTCTGTATGTATCATTTGGGCTCATGCACCCCCACAGTCAGTTATACTTTGAATTTTGATGAGTGTGTACCTCTAGAACAGTCTCTGCTTCAAAAAGAAGCTTCTTGGATGAGAATGAGAGCTTCACTTGCCTGTTATAGGGATATAAGGATTAATATTTGGAAAACAGAAGTTATATTGATTTAGAAAAGTGACAGTATTAAGTTCTCCTTTTAGGTCCATGACTACTTCAGCCATGGGTAATTGGCTCAGTTTAGAGTGCCAGGCATAGAATCCATTGTTTTATGCTGAACATAAGTCCAATTAGATAGCAGTTGGTTACCCCCAAAATAAAAGTGCCACTATGTCACCCCTGTGGACATCTTGCTGGTTCCATCATTGCAGTTTAGAGCTGGCTAGAACTGTTGGTTGTCCTTCTTTGACAACTTGCTTATCACCTTTAATCTCTATTAGAGCCAGTCCTCATAGTGAATGCTTCCAGCAATAGGACCTTACCTTCAAATTCTGAAAGGCAACAAAAGGCAATGGAAGAATGGAAGTTGCCTATATTGTTTTGAGAATCTCTTAGAGTCCCCTGATCTACAAATTGAGAGGAAAAAACATTGTCACCACAACTAGCATAACTTCATTGAAACTATATATATATATGTGTGTGTGTGTGTGTGTGTGTGTAATTTTAGATAGATGTAAATAATCTAACTCCCTGTGTTTTTTTCAAACATCTTTAGAGTTATTTGTCTCTTCAGCCTTTAGTGTAGATTTGTACACTTCAGAGTGGAGCTGATGCATTGAGAGTTTATTTTTTTGTTTCCACATAGAAGGGCAGTGAAAATAGAAAAAAATGACAAACAACCAGAGCAGAGACAACCAGAACTCAAGATACCTGCTCTTTTAACAGTGGGTGTGGACCATGCCAAGTGTCATGTATATGTCTCAACAAGATGACAAATGCTACAGGAATTTATTGTGACTTCAACCAATGGGGGAAACAGGTTGATGTCACTTGAATGAGTCATGTTGTATTATTGGTTCCATAGTACAATTGTGATAGCTGCTCCTGTGGGTGACAGTGCCTTACTTGCATCCTGTCTTTTACACTATACCAATTTATCACCCAGCAACCTACTTCTGGTGATTTATTTTATATTTAATAAATTCAGCCTAGAATATCAAAGAACAGATCCACCCACAGTCAAGCCATCATGGTCAGAAAGTGGTAACTCATGCCTTTAATCCCAGCACAAGGATGATAAAATGGAGACCTATGCCTTTAGTCCCATCATTCAGGAGACAGAGATGTTTCTGTATTTCTGTGAGTTCAAAGCCTAGAAATAAAAGAGTAGTAGCTCACATCTTTAATCCTAACTTTGGGATTATGTAGAGTTGAATCTCCAAGTGAAACAATTGGGTGAAGAATATACTTAAAGCAGGTGTAGGCAGGCATTTAAGCATTCTATAGGAGCAACTAGACAGGCAGAGGACTCTTGAAGATATCATTTACCCTGTTCAGCTTAAGAAGTTGGCTGGGTGACTGTGGTCTGTTTCTTCTCTCTAATATTCCAGCTTTCCCCCAATATCTGGCTCTGAGTTTTCATTAAATACCAACTAGAATTTGTGCAACACATACTGTTGTAGGATATTTTTACACTGCGTAAAAATATATTACCATTGTTGCTTTAATAAATAGGTAGGCAGGAAAAGGTTAGGCAGTATTTCTGGGCACAGAGAGAACTCTGGCAAGAAGGGAGGCAGAGAAGCCAGCCAGATGCAGAAAGAGGTGTACATATAGAATGGGACTGAGGCAAAAAGCCATGTGGTAGAATGTAGATTAATAAAAAATATGTGTTAATTTAAGTTATAGGAGCTAGTTAGGAACAAGCCTAAGCTATAGGCTGAGCTTTCATAATTAATAAGAAGTCTCTGTGTCATTGTTTGGGAGCTGGCTGGCTGGACAGAAAAGGCTCATTACAACCTACTTTCTAGATTTCTTTGATGGGTGTTGAACACATGGACCTCTGCTTCTAACTTGCAGAGATGCTACCCTGTGATTACTTCTCTGTACACACAGTGAATGGAGAATATTGTCTCACACTGTCACTACCTCATGAACTTTTTAATCCTCCTTTGTCTTCCTATTGGTGCCCTAGATCTACTCATTGGTCTGAGGATGCAATCAGGGCAGAAATTGGTCAATTGTTTTGTTTGACTATTGTTTATTTTTGGCATTATCAGAGTAGTTTACCACAAACTGGTAGATTAAAGTAAAATAGATTTATCCTCCTACAACTCTGGTGGTCAGAGTTTTATCTATATCTCTCTAGACTAACACCAAGGACTTTTCTCAGTTGCACTTTCTCCTGTGAGTCCTAGAAAATGTAAGTTCTTTCCTTTCCTGTTTCCAGGGTCATCTGCACCTCTAGGGTGAGCTAATTTCCTTGACTCCATCTTCAAAGCCATGAATATTATACATCTTTCTCTGACTAGACTGGGACATGTTCTGTTTAATGAGCCATGCAATTAAAACAAGTCTGTCTAGATGTTCCAGGGGAGTTTTCCTGTTTCTTGGCTCCTATAATGTGACACATGCATGGATGCTAGAGATTGAGACAAAGCATCTTTGCAGACCTAATGGCCATAACCAGTTCAAATAGTACTTTGTAGAGATGTTCAGCACATTTTGACTTATAATTATATTCCTCTTCTCTAGGTTTTAATTTCCACTCCATTTGTATCTTCACACTCTATGTCCTAGGCATAGCTGACTCAACAATACATTCTTCCATCAAAGCTGACTGTGTGCTGGTATCTGGGCTAGTGTCCTGATCATCATCCTTGGGAAAGATACCTAGTCTTCTTAGCCCAGCACAGTAGGCAAGATAGATCACATATAACCAGAAAGGGTTACAATCAAAGCAGATAAAGACAAGTAAGGAAAGGTGAGTCAGAAAATATCTTCTCGGAAGTACTATTTAATCATTAACATGAGCTCACAGACAGTGCTCTGCTGTTTTGACAGAAGAGCAAAGATCAGTTTGATCATTCACCATAATTTCCAAGAGATGCTTGGCAGCAAATTCTGTTTTTCCTTTTTGTTTTTAATTATTTATTTCAAATGACCCCAAGCTATAAAACAGATTGAAGTTGAAGTGCAGTGCTGAGTCTGGCCCATCCCTCTGTCCCTTGAACATGTGAGGAGCTTATATTTCCTGTCTCTGAGTCCGTATTGTCCCCTTGTTATAGGGAACCATTTCCAGGCCTCTCTTCCTCTCCTCCAGGGATCTGCTTCTCCACAGCAGTATGCTCTGTACTTCTTTTCACAGAATTACCTATTCTACAATATTCTCAGTGGTAGTCATGCAGTATGTTCATTGGGGAAGTCCATAGTTAATATCTACATGCAGTACTGTCCCACATAGGTGTCTTAAGTTATAGTCTAGATAACAATGCATTAAATGAGACACATTCTACTGTCCTCTCTGGAACATAAAGCATTATGATGAACAACCAACTAATCAAACTATAAACATCTATCTGTTTATATATCCATCCACATATCAAATATTATCTTCTTCTTGTCATGACCAAATATTCTTGTTCACTACTCTGCTGTTGTGCTAAACTACTTACTGAAACAAATTTGGGGAGAAAAGTGTTTATTTCAGGTTACAGGTTATAGTTCATCACTAAGGGAAGTCATAGCAAGAACCTAAGGCAGGAACCTGAAGACAGGAATGAAACAGAGGGCAGAGAGGACTATTGTTTACTGTCCTGTTTAGTCAGCTTTCTTATACCACCCAATAACACTTATCCAGGGGCAGCACCACACCCAGTGGGCTGAGCTCTCTTACACCGATGATTAATCAAGAAAATGAACCATACACTCAACTTGTAGGCCTACCTAATGAAGAACATTTTCTCAGTTGACCTTCTTCTTTTCAGGTGACTCTAATGTGTGTCAAGGTGACAAGAACTAGCCAGGACATCAGATATCTGGTAAACAGAAACTAGAGGAAAGGTTTATTTTTGCTTAATGTTTGGCCAGTTCAACATAGCAAAGGATGTAGCAGTGGTTAAAAGAGGCAGCCAGCCAGTCAGTTCATACCTCCAGCCAGGAAGCAAAGAGTGACTGATAATTATCCCAACTTATTTTTTCATGTAGTTCACACTTCAAATTGTACAGTGTAGCTGTCCTTGTTTGGGATGGGTTTTCCCAACTCAGTCAGACTAATCACCACAATCCCTCACAGACTTGCAGAGAAGCTTAAATCACTGGTGATTCTAGTACCTCTGAAATTGATGATGAATATCTATCAACCATCTATTTATCTGTCATTGGCTTCTCTGACTACTGATTACCTACCTGTCTATTTTCTATGTATGTTGCCTTTGTTTATCTTAACAACGTCTCTAAGTAAATCCATTGTGCTTTTATCTTAATTGTCTCCCTCAGAGGCTCCTGCATTTGAAATTTGGTTCCCAGCTGGTGGCACTACTTGAGAATATTCTAGAAACAGTGGGAGGAAAATGTCACTGGAGAAAAATTGTTTAAATGGGGCTATTCAATTCCAGGCCCTTCCTTTGTCTATTTTCAATCTCTCAGTAAGTGAAGACAAGTTTCATTACAGATACTACCACTATGATATTCTGCCCAATACATGAGGGCAAGCATCCAGAAATTCTAAAACCATGAAACAAAATAAATCCTTTTCCTTTTAAGCTATGTAAGTATTGTTTCTCAACAGTGATACAATAAAGTCTGGAAGTTAGTACTAGAAAAGTGAGGTAATTACTGTGACTGCATCTGACTGAGCAGTTCTTAGACCTTTCATAATATTTTATGGTAGTAGGTTTAGAACAGTGTGAAGATATGGGCTGGAGATGCCCTACAGTGCTGCAAGCCGACCTTAATGGGTAATGCTAGTGGCATCATAGGTCTGAATGCTTACAGGAGAGTGGGCACCATGTCATAGTCTCATGTTTTTGCATAAGAATAAGAACTCCATTAGAAATTTAACTAGAAACCACTCCTGTTAACACTCTCATAAATAGTTCACTTACATTTTGTCCTTACCCTGAAACTTTGTGAGAGGCTAAGATTAAAAGTCACAGAATTATTAATTTGCCTGAAGAAAATCCAAAAGAACATTCAGACTAAGAAATACTTATTTCTGGCTTTATTTAGTCTGGTTTATATCAGGAACCAGTTGTGGAAAGTGGAGCAGAAAGATGATTTAAAAAACAAACAAAAAACACTCATCATTTTATCCCAGCCCCTGACTCTAGCAGGTGACTGCTGGGATTCATTCTTTGAGGTTCTGTGTCTTATAATGTCATGTCAGGGCTTTTTCTAATTTTATTATATTTTTATTTATATAGATTTTTATCTCTCTTTACCCTACAGGTACTTAATGCAGGCATCCATTATGATGTTCATTTTGTGTTTTTATGGGATTTCTGAGTGTGTAAAGTAGTTGGTCTCTGAGTCTATATCATTTTGGGGGGCTCTTTTACTTCTGTTTGTTTTGTCCTATTTAAATCCATTAGAATTTGTTTTATCTTATGCTTTATTTTATTATTATCCCTTAGGAGCCTGTTTGGTTTTTAGTGAGAAACAGAAAGGGCGTGGATTTGAAAGAAAGGAACAGGAGGTGGGAAGGAGCAGAAGAAAGGGAAACTCAGGGTGTATTATGTGAGGAAAATACTGTTCTTAGTAAAAGAAAGAAGAAAAAGTCGAGGAAGCTGTGTTGTTATAGATATTAGCATCATTAAAAAGAATGTAAGTACTCTGTATTGGGATGTCTTAAAGGCATCCTCAGAATTGACAAGACTGTACTTATCATAATTACAGGGTATGAAAATGTGTTGCCATTCCATAGCCCTGAGAAGATAAAGTTGCCAGGTCTGTAGACATCTCTTTGGGGTTATCTTGAAGACCTGAGAGAAGCTCTGGACCCTGTCATCCTTCTCCTAAGACAGAAAGTACTCGTAGGCATAAGTCATCAGTCAAAGGTGAGATTTTTGGCAAAAGAATGTTCTAGAATAGAGTGAGGAAAAGGAAGAATAGCTACAGCTAGCTCTTGGGTATTGTGAGCATGTGGTCCACTGGCCAGGGAAGGAATTCCTTCCCTGGTGTCTCCCAAATTACCTTCCTAGTTTTAGGGTAGAGGTTTACTACTTTGCATACCCAGGCCCAAGCTGATAGCTTCAGCTTCTCAATGAGTGGGTCCTTTGTGTAGAGTGTAGCTTGCCTGTAATTTTGAGCTTTTAAGCAATATTTTGAAACAGTGAAGCAATGGACATTATACATTAGAGTCACTGTTAAATTCTTCTTGCAGTTAAATGAAGGTCATTTTACTACCTTAATAACTAATATTATAGGTCACTTTGATTGTGTTAAGAGATGAATGCTGCTAAAATATTCTCTGGGTGTGTCTGTGCAGAAATGTTGGAGATCCTTTTTCACCAAAGTGGGTGGGTGATATCACATCTATTAAGTCCTAAGCAGAACACAGAGATTTGGGAAAGGGGCTTTGCTCTTTCATTTGTGAGTGGGGACACTAGTCTTCTCCTGTCCTTGGGGCACATATTCTTATGCCCCTACTCCGCCAATTTGTTCTTAGACTTTACTTTCTGATGACATATTGTATGTGGGGGCATCTCTGCCTATATAACTCTGGGAAACAACTTGTACTGTATGTGTCTTCTACTAACTCTGTTCTCTGGGCAACTATGACTTTAAAACTCCTTGTTTGACTTTTTACCATTCCTGTTCAACACACAGGAACAGGCAAGGTTCTGTTAAGTGGAAGTTATCTGGTGACAGGTCTTGGTAACGCTTGTATGATAGCTATTTGTGGATCAGATGAAAAGAGAGGGGGAGGGAAAGAAGGAAGGAAGGAAGGAAGGAAGGAAGGAAGGAAGGGAGGGAGAGAGGAAGAAAGGAAGGAAGGAAGGAAGGAAGGAATGCAGGCAGGCAACAAGGAAGGAAGGAAGGGAGGGAGAGAGGAAGGGAGGGAGGAAGGAAGGAAAGGAGGAAAGGAGGAAGGAAGGGAGGAAGGAAGGAAGGAAGGAAGGAAGGAAGGAAGGAAGGAAGGAAGGAAGGAAAAGTGCCCATGCCAGTGTTTCCGGTTCTGAGAAGCTTCCATTCCAATATAGTCCCATTATTGTGCTTCACTGGATGTCACAGGAAACTGACAAAATTGAAGCAAATATGGAATATGTCACAGAAAACCTGAACTTAAGAAAAGCCTTTACAATTGATTTATATATAACGATCTTTTTTATGGTTAAACTAATACAGTGCATTCTTTGTGCCCCGGCACAGGCTAGACAGAAGCTATTAAAAAGCAGATGAATATAAACAGGCCCCACTTTCCTGGTTAAAATCTATTCAATATTTTATGCAGTATATGATTTAAATGTTTTGTCAAATGCCACTGAAGAAAAGTCTAAGGCATTCTAAGGAAAGAAAGTGTATAGGTATGACGTAATCAGGGTGAGTCAGAGAAGGTTTTGCCAAGGCCATGAACTTTAATCTCTGATTTGAAATATGATTAAGAAATAGTCCACAAAGGGCTGGAATGTAAGGACCTAGGATGAAAGAAGAAAGAATTGAGAATGACAGTGCCCTGGCTTGATGGGACGCTGGAGTATAGGGGAGGGCACAGTATAAAGGCGTTGTTCCCTGTGAGTGTAGAGCAAGGTCAGTTTCAGCCCTTACAGGGCTGCCAGGAGACATGCCATACCAGGTAGGATGTTTTCAGGTGGGACATTAGCTGCTGTACAGGGAGGAAAAATGAGAACATTGACTGAGGAGGTGTGTCCAGGTTGGAGGTCACAACAACAATAACAGCACATAGTAATGAAAGCTGTTTCATAGACCCGTGTGGCCAGGCTGTGTGGAGCACCAATGAGGGGACTCAGGGCATACATCTAGGTTGCATGAAGCAGCTACTCTAAATTGTGAGTTGTTGTGTTGTGTAACACTTGGAAATGGGTGTTTGTGTTCACATACTCTTGTTTATTAAAAAAAAAAAAAAGCATTGTCCTCAAGGGTATAGTTACATTAAATTATTCAGAGGTAGGGACCTGAATCTTTGCTTAATTAAAAGCACTCAAATCATCAATTGGATGAGGACTCCTTTGAACACAGTAGGGGACCACAAAGTGAAAGGAATTTGTAGAGCAAATGGCAGCAGTGTTATATGGGGAGTACTTGCCTGCCTGCTCCTTGCTCAGCCAGAACAAAACACCCCATGCTGCAGGATCAGACTCACAACATAACCCAGAGAAAGGTTAGAGATGCTCTATTCTCTGTGATGCTTGGCAAATCCCAGGAAGCATGCAAGGTCCCTGAGCAGTGGCAGCTGCTTCACGCTCTAGTAACTCAGAGATTCATTTGTGCCTCTGTATGGGCACAGCTTCCCCTGTGTGGTGCTCAGTGTCTCTAGGATTAAAGCAAGCTTCAAGGAAGTACAAATGAGATATCCACAGACCAGTACTGACTAGTTATACACATCCTCCTTTCAGACCCTGCTCATTGGTTTACACAGAGCTTGCATCTTTATCCAGGGAAGCCAAATTATTCCAACGAAGCAAGCCTCTTTGCAAGGCCATGCCTAAAAGAGCCTTGGAGTAGACATGAAACTGTGCTTCATGACCAGCATATTTATAATTTCAGTGAGCATGAATGTTGTTTCTTCGTCTATCAAAATAAGGAGCTTTTCAGTTATCTGACAAATGAAATGATAGTCCTTGTTAGCCTTCTGTTGCTGCAATGAACACCACAACCAAAAGTAACTTAGTGAAGAAAGAGTTTATCTGGCTTATATTCTCCAATCATTGAAAGAAGCCATGGCAGGAACTCAAGGCAGAAACCTGGAGGCAGGAAGAGAAGCAGAGGCCATGGAGGAACTGCCTTTCTCATTGTGGCTTTCTTAGCTTGCTATTTTTTTAAGTGATTTTTTTTTATTTAAAATTTATTTTTTCACACACCCAACACTGATCTCCCTCCCAGTCCTCCCTCAGCTTCCCTATCTGTTCCCCAGGGAGGACAAGGATTCCAAAGGAGTCGGTTCTGTCTGGCAGTTGAGGTAGGTCCGAGTCCCTTATCCCAGTATTAAGGCTGAGTCGGTGTTCCTTTGTAGGGAATGGAATTCAGGATGTCAGCTTATGCACCAGAAATAAACTCTGGTCCTACTTTAGAGCCTCCACAAACTGCCCATACCATTTGACTGTTGTCTGGATTTGGAGGGTTTAGTTCCTTTCTATGAAGGCTCCTTAGCTATCATTTCAGAGTCAGTGAGCTCCCAATAGTTCGGGTCAGAAATCTCTGTGGGTCTCCTCCTCGTGATGCTGATCCCTTTGCTCATATACTCTGTTTCCCCTCTCCTATGACTCAGGACTATCTGCCCAGGCATGACACTGCCACAGTGAACTGGGTCCTCATATGTTAAATAACAATCAGAAAAATGCCCCTACAGACTTGGCTGAACATATGGAAATATATACATACACACATATATAAGTATATATGGATATATTTTTACCAGAGGACACTAGTTTGTTTAAGTTCACAAAAAACTCATCAGCCAAATCATGTAGGTTCAAGGGGGAGGGGCTAGAACACTGAAAGTGCTGCCCCTGATTTGAGCATTATATGGAAATCTTTATGAACCATATTTGTTCTTGATGACTTGAATGCTCCTTATCAGAACTTCCCTGTTTCTGCCTGGGTCCTTGAAGTCTAGTCCTTCATGCTCTGTCTCTTAACCATGATTAAAATCAAAGCTTACTCTAAATTTGATAAAATCATTGTTTTTTTTTTGTTTTATTACTGTGGGACATGTCTGTGAGTATTGATCACTGGCTTGTGGTCAACATGGAAATTGCAGAACATTTGGCTAGATTTGCTGAATTTGGGGACATTTCCTGAATGTGATTTCACATTTTCTGAATTTGGGTGACATTCCCTGAATGTGACTTTACAGTCAGTTACATTCTTATACTTTTTCTTTCTGGAAGTTTTCAAGGAAACTTTTGCAGAGATCTGTGCACTCTTTGGCCTGGCTGTCCTCAATAACTACATTAAAAAATAAATAAAAAATAAAAATCTCCATCCTTCTCTAAGTCCCCCTTTCTTTTTAATAAGCCTAAGAGCAAACAGCTCCAGTAACTTGACTGACAATTTGGAAGCATTAACAACCATTCTTCCAGAAACTTCTCTGTTTCTCCTTGATGCTGAAGGCTTTATTTCTTTCTGACATCATATTACATTGGTGGCAGATAGAGTGTCACAAAGGAGGCACATCCCTCAGCACTATGACACTTCCTATAGATCTTATCTGCATCTATACCCAAAGTTATTATCAATTTAATACCTGTTTATGGATAACATAGGCTGTAGTTTCTTTTGCCATATAATTTTTCTTTTTCCCTACTTTGAAGTCAAAACAGATTTGAAACCTGCAAAACAGAATTTCTACTAAAGCCCCTGGGAACAATCTGTAGTGTCTTTCAAGTTTTTGGTAAATGCCATTTCAATCTAAGACTCATTGCATTCCACATGTGCCCAGTTGACTTCACTGAGATCCAGTGAGATCCAGGAGAAAGACAGGGATGTTCGAATGTCAGCCTTTTTTTTTTTTAATAAATTTCCATATCCCCTACTGCTCCCTCTCCTGCTCCTCCTCCCCTTCTCCCCGCTTTACTCCCCAGAAAAGGCAAGGAATCCCAAGGTGAGTCAATTTGGTCTGGCATTCCCAGCTGAGGTAGGGCCAAGTTCCTTACCCAAGTATCAAAGCTGAGAAAGATATATTCCTGCTAGACATGAGCTTCGAGAAGCCAGTTCATGGACCCAGGACAGACTCTGGTCTGATTGCAAGAGGCTCCAGAAACTGCCCATGCCTTTGACTGTCATCTACATTCACAGGATCCAGGTCTGTTCCATGAAGGTTCATCAGCTGTTATTTCAGAGTCTATGAGCTCCCAACAGTACGGGACTGCCTACTCCATGGGTCTCCCCATCATAATCTTGATCCCTTAGCTCATATAATCTCTTCCCCATCTCTTCAATTGGACTAGCAGCTCAGCCAGTGCTTGGTTATGGATCTCTGCATCTATCTCCTTCAGCTACTGGGTGAAGGTTCTATAATGTCAATTATGGTAGTCATTCATGTGATAATAGGGGAAGGTCAGTTTAGGCACCCTCTCCATTATTGCTTAGAGTCCTCCCTGGGCTCATCCTGTGAGTTCTTGGGTGTTCCCTGGTATCAGGTTTCTCTTTGATCCCACAATGGTTCCCTTTATCAGGATATCCACTTCTTTGGTCTCCATCTCTGTTGACCCCCCCTGCAACTATCCCATTCTTTCATGCTCTCTTCTCAACACTCTCTTTTCTCCTCCTCACCCCAGTATGATTGCAATATTCTCAGGAGAACTCTATTTCCCCTTTCCAGGGGGATCTATGAATGTCTTTCTTAACTTTTCTGTTACCTATGGGAGTGGTGTGGAATGTAGCCTGGTTATCCTTTGCATTTCCTCTAAAATCCACTTATGAGTGAGTACATACCATGTCTGTCTTTCAGGGTCTGTATTACCTCACTCAGTATGGTACTTTACAGATCCATTCATTGCCTGAAAATTTCAGGATGTCTTTTTTTTTTTTTCTTTCTGCTGAGTAATACTCCATTGTGTAAATGTACCACAATTTTTAAATCCATTCTTCAGCTAAGGGGTATATAGGTTATTTTCAGGTTCTGGTTATTATGACTAATGCTGCTATGAACACAGCTAATGGCCTTGGGGTAAGAATATGCATACTTTGGGTATATGCATTGTTGGATCATTGGGTAGATTGATTCCCAGTTTTCTGAGGAATTGCCAAACTGCTTTCCAAAGTGGCTGTATAAATTTACATGTCTATGAGCAATGGAGAAGTGTTCCTTTTGCCCTACATCCCCTCCAGCATAGGTTGTCATCTGCATTTTTGATCCTAGCCATTCTGACAGGTATAAGATGGTATCTCAGAGTTGTTTTGATTTGCCTTTCTCTGATGGCTAAGGATGTTGAGCAGTTCTTCAAGTGTCTTTCAGCCATTTGGAGTTCTGTTTAGAATTTTCTATTTAGCTCTGTACCCCATTTTCCAATTGGGTTCTTTGGGTTTTTGACCTCTAGTTTCTTGAATTCTCTATATATTTTAGAGATCAGTTCTCTGTTTGATGTAGGGTTGGTGAAGATCTTTTCCCATTCTGTAGGTTGTTGTTTTGTCTTATTGACCATGTTCTTTGTCTTACAGAAGCTCCTCAGTTTCAGAAGTTCCCATTTGTTATTTGTTGTTCTCAGTGTCTATGCTACAGGTGTTATATTTAGGAAATGGTCTCTTGTGCCAATGCATTCAAGGCTATTTTTCACTTTTTTTCTATCAGTGTTACTGGGTTTATGTTAAAATTTTTGACCCACTTGATTTGAATTTAGTGCAAGGTGATAGATATGGATCTATTTGCATTCTTTTACATACCACAATTAAGTTATGCCAGTACCATTTAAGATATTATCTTTTTTCCACTGTACATTTTTGACATTTTTGTCAAAAATCAGTTGCTTATAAATGTGTGGATTAAGGTCAAGGTCTTTGACTCAATTCCATTAATACACAAGTCTGCTTTTATGCCAGTACCAGGCTGTTTTTATCACTGTAGCTCTATAGTAGGGCATGAAGTCAAGAATGGTGATGCCTCCTGAAGTTCTATTATTGAACAGGATTGTTTTTGCAATCCTGGGTTCTTGTTATTCTATATGAAGTTGAATGTTGATCTTTCAAGGTCTGTGAAGAATTGTGCTAGAATTTTGATAGGGTTGCATTGAATCTGTAGATTTCTTTGGATAAGATTGCCATTTTTATGTTTAGTATGTTGATCCTACCTATCCAGGAGCATGAGTGATCTATTTTCTGATATCTTCTTCAATTTCCTTCTTCAGTGACTTAAAGTTCTTATCATACAGCCCTGTCACTTCTTTGGTTAGGATTACCTCAAAATATTTAATGCTATTGGCAGCTATTGTAAAGGGTGATGTTTTCCTGATCTCTGATGAACTCACAACAAGATGCTTCACTGTTTGACTTTAGATCTGGACACAATGGCACACACCTGGATTCTCAGTCTGAGGAGGCTTAGGCAGAAAGATCACTTGTGAGTTTGAAGGAAGGTTGACTTACAAGAGTCTGAGCTGCAGGGGAAGACCTGTCTTACACAACCAAAGAAAGAAATCTGTAATGGTATTGTGGCCTGTTGTAATTGGTTCTGGCCCAGACTTTCTGGGCCTAACCTTGAGGTTCAGCCCCATAGACCCACAGTCACAAAATCACACAAATGCTTACGTTAACTTTACACTGATTGACCTAGGGCCCAGGCATATAATTTTCTAGCTACTTCATCTGAACTCAACCTATTTTGTTCACCCGTGCAGCTCTGTACCTTTTCATAGAACAGCATTTCCTGTGTGTTTCCTGGCAGTTCCAGTGACTCTGGCATCTGTGTCTGGAGTCTGTCTGGCAGTCTCTCTGGTGTCTGTGCCTGCTCTGAGATGTTCCTGAGTTTTCTTAGCCTTGTAGCCTCACCCTTACTCCCTGTTTGCCTTTGGCCAATCAGCTTTTATTAAACCCATAGGCGGGACAAATATTTACATTACTGGCATAACCCTACTACATTTCCCCTTTTTTTCTCATTTTAAAACAAGAAGAACCCCAAATCTAATATTCTTTTAATCCCATTATTTATAACACATTATACTCAATATTGTAAACAAGCACAAACATCCATAATTCATTTTTTTTGGGAATGTGGGGGTAGTTCTCTAGGCTACTTCCTGCTGAATGGGGGGTGTTGGCACTCCCATGGGGATCCAAAGAAAAATTTAGGATTATGGACAAGTCTTTAGTGAAATAGTCTGTAAGGCTGGGTCATCTCAGCCAGTCTTCTTGAAATTAGTTTTGGATGCAGAACACTTCAACAGAGGTGCTCTGAATTGCTGAATCATCTGGGTCACCCATTTCCATTGGAGAATTTTCAGGGAGTCTTCCTTGATCAAACATTATTTTCTTTAACTGGAAATAAATCCACAGCTTCTCATTTTTTGTAGAAATAAAAAGAAAACCTCTTCTCCAAGGCAGTATCTTTGGATTTCAATTTTAATGTCAACTCATTTACAAAATATATAGATTGGATTAATGCAACAGCATTTATATTCAAATGGCTTTTAGCAGCTTTTACTACTTCCTTTATAGTCAAAAAACTTAAAGACAGGACAATAACATATAGTATCCAGACACTTTGTATTTTCCATTCTTATGTGGCTTATTACTATTTCTTAGTACTCTATTTTTTAAGGACTTTATCCTTTTTTTTTTTACTCTTTCAAACCTACATATATTTTAAACATACCCTAAACCATTTATAGGTTTTTTTTTAAATATGTCTCTACTGTATATCTCTTATTTTTTCTGTTTCTAACTACCTTTTGCTTGACTAAGGTGGGTGACCTACCAAGCTGTCTCTATTTCTTTCTGTTTCTACATACCTTTAATCTTCTACCTAGTTCCCTCTATTTCTTTGTTTCTGCACACACCTTTAATCTGCCAAAGTTTGGCTTAAGGACTAAAGGCTTCACTAGGGTGGCTGACTCCACCCAGCTCCCTTTATTACTTTCTGTTTCTGCTCATGCCTTTAATCTTCCACTCAGTTTCCTCTATTTCTTTGTTTCTGTCCACACCCTTAATCTGCCAAGGTGTGGCTAAGGATCAAAGGCACCAAGGGCTAAGGATTAAAGGCATCACTAGGGTGGCTGCCTGGCTCCACCCAGCTCCTAGTCTAGCTTCATACAGTTTAGCTTTTTAGCTAATTATCAGATACAATTTCCACTCTGGGGAATTTTAGGGTCCATATAATCATCAAATAAATCACTGCCATCTGCTGCTCATTAATTTCATTTAAGTATTTGGCAGCAAAGCCTCTCAAAAAACTCAGAAGTGTTTTGCCTCTAAGGCTGAATCAGTGAAGTCTCACTTTAAAAAGCCACACCTCTTCTTGCCTCCAGCAAACAGAGCTGATCCAAGAAAAACTGCCAGTACTAAGAATTAGTCTTTGACTCTGTTCTTTTTTGCCTGTGAGAACAGAAACCTTAAATCTACTCTAAGGAGACTGTTTCTTATTCCAAGTCTTTTGTGGGACTTAAGGAACTTGCCTTGGTTTAAGCTGCTTGCCTCAGACCCACCAAAGCCCAAGCCCACATGCCTCACCAGAACGTCTCAGAACCACAGCTCATATGACAGACATACAGTTCAAAAGCAGATTTTTGGCTCTGATTCTGTGCTCTAGAACCCTTTAATTTTTCTCAATCTTTATGTGGTTATATATCACCCACATTGGGCAGCCATTTGTTGTATTTGGTTCTGGCCCAAACTTTCTGGGCCTAGCCTTGAGGTTCAGCCCCACAGACCATAGAGTCACAGAATCACACAAATGCTTATGTTAATTTTACACCGATTGACCTAGGGCCCAGACATATAACTTGATAGCTCCTTCATCTGAACTCAGCCCATCTTGTTCACCTGTGCAGCTGGGTACCTTTTCATAGGGCAGCATTTCCTCTGTGTCTCCTGGCAGTTCCAGTGACTCTGGCATCTGTGTCTAGAGCCTGTCTGGCAGTCTCTCTGGCTTCTGTGTCTGCTCAGAGATGTTCCTGACTCAGAGATGTTCCTGAGTTTTCTTAACCTTGTAGCTCCACCCTTACTTCCTGTTTGCCTTTGACCAATCAGCTTTTATTAAACCCCTAGGCAGGCCAAATGTTTACATTACCAGCATAATTGTACTACAGTGGCCTAAATATGAAATGTCACTTATAGGATCGTGTGTTTGGACACTTAGTTCACAGTTGGTGGAGATGGTTAGAAAGACTGTGGAACCTTTGAAAGCAATATGTCTGGCTATACCTACTTGTCTCTTCTCTCTTGAATCTGGATGCAGAGTGACCAGCTAGCCTCTTGGTACTGCTGATACTCATTTCCTGCCCATGCCTTCTTCACTGTGGGAGACTCTGTCCCTCTAGAGCAATGAGCAAAACAAGCTTTCTCCCTTGTTATATTTTTCAGGGCATTTAATCACAGCACAAAATAACAATCAACCCTGAGGGAAACATCTTTACTTCTGAGGTAAGTTCTTGCCTCTAAGAAGCTCCTGGCCTGCATGCTCTTGTCTTCATCTTTAAACAAACCATTCACTGCAGAAGTGCATGGTAAGTGTGACCTGAGAACAAAATGTCAATGTGAGACACCAGCCACTAATAATTTGAATGGCACCTGATTCTATCCTCAAGTTTGATTAATAGCTCATTAACAGAATAAAATACATCTAGCATATGTTCAGGTGGTTTAAACCCACAGATACCATCTGGTTGTGGAAGAGTTTATGAGCTTTGCTGAAATGCTCAAAACCCTCCACAAATGTCCCATGCATAGAGACAAGGACATTAAAAACCTTCGCTGCCATTTAGGAACCAAGCTATACAGTTTTATCCAGCTGAATGCTTAATGCGAGTGTGCTGAGCAGGCTGGGGGAAGGGAGGTTGTGCTAGTGATGAGCAGGCTGGGAGGCTGTGTTAGTGATGAGCAGGCTGTATGTGTGTGTGTGTGTGTGTGTGTGTGTGTGTGTGTGTGTGTGTGTGTGCTAATGATGAGCAGGCTGGGGGGACTATGCTAGTGATGAGCAAGCTGAATGAGGCTGTGCTAGGCTGTTTGCTGATTAAGTGTAGGAAATGAAATATTTAACTTCTGTAGTCAATTTCTTTAGATATGACTGGAAAGCTTAAGAATGTCTGTACACCTGTCCTGGGGCTGTAACATATCTGCAGATTGGGTGACCTAAAGCAGCAACAGAGCTGTTCTTTCTTTCCTCATAAGGCACACCTGAGGGTCTCATATCAGGATGTCAAGTCTCTAATCCTGCCAGAACTAGGGAAGATTACATCCTGTATTCTCCCAGTTTCTTTAGCTTCAGGTGACCCTTGGCTTGTGGCTGCATCATTGCAGTTTTCACAGCTGCATCATGTCATTATTTTCTGTTGTCATTATTCTTTTCTTTTTTTATAATAATTGTCCTTGAATTTTATTTTAATCTGGTTAATCTATAATGTTTTTGTTTTAATATCTTTAACTTAATTACATTCCCAAGCCCTTCTTCCAAGTAAAGTCAGCAGTGAGGTTCTAGCAAATGTAAATATATTTCACTGACCTTAGGGCTCTCATGTAATGGCAGATTCAGATAGACCAAGGGAAGCATCTGCCTGTCTTTTACTAGACATTCGTCAGAGGCCAAACTTACTGTGGCTTTACTGTTCTTGACAGTCATCTGTGGTTATCACCAGACAATACGTTTACTCTGTGGTATCTCCATTGTCCGGGGCATATTTACTTTAATATTATATCAAAGAATTCTAACATCACCTCTGCTGATATCTTGGGTTCTAATATGCTGTAAACTCTGTTGCTTATTCCACACATATACCTCTGTTGCCTACTCTACATACAATACCACTATTACCTATTTCACACCCAATAGCACTGTTACCTATTCCATATACAATACCATTGTTGCCTACTCCACACATAATACCTCTGTTGCCTACTCTATATACAATAATACCAGTATTGCCTAGTACATATACAATAACACAGTTACTTTGTACGCAGTGCAACTGTTGACTACTCCCTACTTAGTACCACTGTTGCCAGCTCTTATGTACATATCCACTATTGCCTCTCCACACACAGTACTGCTGTTGCCTATTTCATGTACAGTACAACTTTTACCTACTCCATGTGCAACACTAGAATTGCCTGATCCATGCAGAATTTTAGCTACTCCATGTAAAATACCACTGTTGCCTACTCCACAAACAATATAGTTTCCTAATCCATTTATAATACCAGTTTCCTACTTAATGTACAGTACCATTTTATATACTCCATGATAAATACCACTGTTGCCTTCTCTATGTACAATTCCATTGTTGCCTACTCCACACACATTACCACTGTTCTCTACTCTACACCCAATACCACTGTTACCTACTCCATGTACAATACTGTTACATGAATCCTAATTGATATCATAATTTAAACCCAGAGCTAGATAATGAGGAAAACTGAAAGGAGTAGATCTGTTGTAGTAAGTTTTCCCCGGCCCGTTTTGGGTCCGGGAGGTTTGCAACCTGGCGCACGTGCGGTGCTGGCGGTTTGGAACCTGGTCTGTGTGCCCGTGGCTTTTGTCCCCCAAAAGAAATGAAATCACATGCTTATATACTTAAACACTGTTTGGCCCATATCTTAAGCACATTACTAGCTAGCTCTTTCATCTTAAATCAACCCATTTCCATGAATCTACCCACCACGTGGCTTGCAGCCCTTGGCTCACCTGAATTCCTACATGCTTCTTCTTCGGGGGATGGATGCCAACTGGCAAACTCCACCCTTCTTCCTACCTGCTTGTGCTCTGATTCTCCACCCACTTCTATGGTGCTCTACACAGGCCAAAACAGTTCTTTATTCACAGTACACAGAGAACATTCCTACCACATAGATCTTTTCTCAATCAAGCCAAATTGCTTACTTTTTTATCCTGGGATTAAAGAAATGTGTGTTTCCTAAGTACTAGGAGCAGTGGCATAGAATCCCAACAGTTCTGGGATTAAAGGTGTATGCCACTGTTGGGCCCTGTTTGTCTGTGATATGACAGAGATCCAGAGGTTTCTCTGTCTGTCTCCTGAGTTCTAGGATTGAAGGCATATGTCATCAGTGCCTGATCTCTGTGGCTCACTCTGTGACTGGCTCTGTTTATGGCTGAGCAGAGAAAGAAATATAAGGTGGAAGGAGGAGACAGAATTTGCCCTTTCTATTTTAGCCTGTGCTTCTCTTTGCTTCCTCTTTTGGCCTGAGAAGTTGGCTAGGTGAGAATTATTTGTGGCTTGTTTCTCTGTTTCTCTGATTTTTCAGCTTTTCCACATTATCTTTCTCTGGGTATTTATTATAATATCAATTGGGATTCCTGCAACATATGGCACCAAATTCAGGATATACACATCTACATAAAGCCTGAATAAGCTTAAAATGGGATCCTAGACACACAAAAAAAGAGTCAAGCACAGCTTTTTGGTAGGAAAGTTTTCTCGGGTGGGTTCTGTTTTCTGGTGGCAAGCAGAAGTGAGGCTTTGCTATGGGACTATGTTCTTGTACATTGTTAATATTTGTCCCTCCTACTGATTTAATAAAAAGCTGATTGGCTAGAAGGCAGACAGGAAGTATGGGTGGAGCTACCAGACTAAAAAAATCTCTGGTAAGAGGAAGAGCAGAGATGCCAGAGAGATACAAGGAGAGACACTAACAGATGCAGAGGAAAATGATGCTTCTCTGAGAAAAGGTACCAAGCCACATGGCTAGATAGATTAATGGAAATAGGTTCAATTAAGATGAAAGAGCTAGCTAGCAATATGTCTGAGACATAGGTCAACTAGCATAAAATTAATGTAAGCTTCTGTGTGTTTCTTTGGGGCTTTGGGACTGATGGTCTAGATCTTGAGGCTAATCCGGGCCAGAAACATATTATTACAAGGCATCTTTAAGAGAGGCTTCCTGATTCAGCCTTAGTGGCAGAAACCACTTGGGTCTTTTAAGAGACCCTGCTAACAAATACTCTAATGGGGTTTATGAGCAGTGAGCAGTGGTACTTTGCATGGTGGTAGTGTGGATCCTAAAATTTCCCAGAGTTGAGGTGGTAAATGTGGCATCTGTCAAAACATCTACCATGAAGCTAGACTCTCAGGAAGTCAACTAATGGGACAGAGTTAGCCACCACACAGGAGAATTTAATCCTAGCCTTGCCCCTTATCAGATTTTTCTGACTCAGATGGTCAAAAAAAGATAAATATGTACAGTAAAGACAGATTCAGATGTTAAAAAAGAATAAAAATAAATAAATAAGCCACATGAACATGGGCTGTATATACACAGAGTCTGGATGTTGTATGTTATTGTGGTGTCTTTAAGTTTTTTGACTGCACAAGAAGCAAGAGCCACTAAGAGACATTTGGTAGTAAATGCTGCTAGATTTATCCAACATATTTATTTTGAAAATATTTTAATGTCAAAATTTAAGTCAATAGATATGTTACTTTGGAGAAGAATTTTCTTTTTTTCCCCAAAAAATGAGAGGATGTGGATTCATTGTGGGTTAAAGAAAACAAGGTTTGATCTAGGAAACATTTTTCATGGGAACAAATTAGCTAGATGATTTAATATTTCAGCGTACCTCTGTTGTAGTTTCCTTTGAGTTTATATCCTGGACAACTTAAAGGCTTCTGGCTGAGATGATCTAGCTTACAGAATACTCCAGTCAGGACTTGGCCATAATCCTAAATTTTATGAAATCTTAAATTCAAGGTCTCCCAAAGATTAACAGCACTCCCAATCAGTAAGAAATAGTCTAAAGAACTACACCCACATTCCCAAATAATAGATAATAGATGTTTGTAATTGTTGAGAGTAATAGCTACAAATTATAAAATAATGGTCAGCAAAAAGCTAAATAAAGGAGACTGTACTTGTGGTTCTTGTACTGAAAAGAAAAATAGAATATGTTGTGGAATAATGCTCTTGTACATTGGAAAGTCTTGCCACTCATATTTGTTTAATAAAATGCTGATTGGTCAGTAACCAGGCAGGAAGTATAGGTGGGGTGACCAGACTATGAGAATTCTGGGAAGAGAAAAGACAGAGCAGCAGTCATTAGCAAGATGCCAAGGAAGCAAGATGAGAATGTCTCACTGAGAATAGGTACCAAGCTAAGCCACTCAACAGGGATAATTATGGGTTAATTTAAGTGTAAGAGCTAGATAGTAATATGCTTGAGCTACTGGCCTAGCATTTGCTGTAATATTAAGCCTCTGATTCAATTATTTGGGAAGCAGCTGCTGGGAATCTGGGAATTGTTAGCAGAACAGAAACTTCTACTATACAGTACCACTGTTGAATGCTCCAAGTACAATACCTCTAATGCCTGCCCCATGTACAACCACAATAAATCCTACTCTACACACAAGACCACCACTGTTGCCTACTTTAATTTTTAATTAATTTATCAAGAACCAGTCTCCCTTATTGCATTTGATTGTTTTTATATTGTATTTTAATAAATTTTTATTTTATTTAACATTGCTTTCATTTATTTTACATACCAACAATAGTTTCCCCTCCTTCCTCTCTTCTTCTTCCCCCCACCTCTAATCTTCCCCCCTCCACTCCTCCTCTGTTCTGGAAGTTCTATTGACAGCTCATTAACAGAATAAGACACTTCTAGCATATATTAATCTGTCCCTGCTCTTCATCCACTTTTCTTCTGTCTCTATTTAGAAAGTGGCAGCCTCCCCCCATGGATTTGAACAAAGCATGACATATCAACTTGAGCTAAGAAGGAGCTCCTCCCCCTGTACCAAGGCTGGGCAAGGGAGTCCAGCAAAAGCCAGCTACTTTCCAATACTTACTCTTCTTAAAGCCCCATGCTTTGAGAAAGTAGGGTTCCAATAACTATAATTTTTAGCAAAGGTTCCTCCCTTCTTTTATCTGTCACCTTTAATATGCATTTACCATGTGCTATGAATAACTGGAAATACTTATTGTAAAAAATATGCAATAATCATGGCTACTTGATATATATTGAACAATAGTCCTTAGTAATTGGTCAGTCAAGTTTGCTTAAAAAAATACAGGTGGGGCTACCCTAATAAGACTTGTTTTTCCTCTTTAGGGCAATCTGACAAAGGAGTCTTCAATATGTGGATTTGTGTCATACTTCCTGTGAATCAGTTTTCTCTGGAGAGGTACCCTACATTGCTCTAATTATTGTTTACATTCTAAGGGGAAAATTGACAGCAGCAATGTAAATGTCTCCTATGCAGTTCATTTCAGAAATCAAGTTAACTGTTTATTAACTTGCCAATATCAATCTCTGAAATGGAAGATTTTGTTCTTCAGTAAGAAAGGCGTTTCTTCAATTGAGTTAGAGGCTCTGATGGTAATATCAGTATGACAAGGACAGTCATTACACCTTCAGGCAAAAGGACAAGATGAGAAATAAAAGCTATGAGGAGAATATTGATCTTCTAATGTGAAGATGTGTGATGTAGCAGGGGTCACAGACAGGTCATCAGGTCTGGTTTTCTCTCCCATGCCCTCCATATTTCTAATTCCATCTGAGCAAGAAGGGCAATTTGGGTTCCGTTTAACAGAGGTGAGGCACATTTACATAGAACACACATCCAGGGTTAGAGGAGAATGGTGGGTGTAAATCTATGAACTGTGCTTATTTAGGCTGCATTAAAAAAAAAAAGATTTGGAAGTGAAATTTCTGGAATAGAATGGACATCATTTGGGGTAAATGACTGAGTTCTCACTGACAGGAAAAGTAAAACACAGCACACCTGAACTCCCAATCAAGAAGGGTGCCATGGCCAAAGCAAGCAAACTAAACCTTTACCTCCTAAAACATTCCTTCATAAATACCAAGACAATCTTGAATCTAAAAGCTGTAGAGCAGTTAAGATGTGAAATCATGTCTCTTCAGCTGTTATCAACCATGCCCTCTTCAGAGTGAGCTGGAGGGAGTCTGTAGTGGAGAAAGGACAATGTGCACATCCACATTTATCTCAGTCACAAAGATGCTGTGTGTTTGGCTTAATAAGGAGGGAGAACAGGCCTTTGAAGCACAAAGACATTGATGTGTGCCGTGCTGTTGGGGACCTATCACCTCCGCTAATCAGGGAATGGAACTGCTTGTTCCTCGCCACCTGCTGCCTTCCAGCTCCAGTCACTTCACTACAGAGCAACACTAACCCATTCCCAAAGGAGATAGAAGCTCCCTTCAGTACAGAGCTGATTTTCCCTTCCAAGAGTCCCCCCTTAATGGATACTTTTTAAAGAGGGGGCAATAGTTCTCCCTGCTCTTACTTCCATTACCATGCTGTCATCTTTAAGTTGGTTTATTCTCTTAACCATTAGTAGGAAACTGTATTTTTAGGCTTTCAGAAGGAGCAATGTTTATTTGAAACATATGTGCATGTATTCTATGAAACATCAAGAATTCACTTTATGGGTCATGAGCAAAAATGACAAGGTACCAGTCACAGAGGTGTGAACAGGAACAGAGGGAGCTCAGTCAGTGCTTTGGGTGTGGAGAGGAAGCAGCTTAGTCTGCAAGAACTTCCCCCAAGAAGCTGCTTTGGTGGAGCTGTGGAAGAAACTAGAGGCCAGGAGAGAGAATGTCTATTGAGGTTGGGAGACAGTATGCTTTGGCTGGGATAGTTAAGTCAGGAAAGGAAAGCCTCAAGCAACAATTGCAGAGAGCTCTGAGTATCTGGGCACAGTAACCTGTCAACAGCAGAAACAGAGGGTAGTGGGAATCAGGAAAGACCCACGTAGCTGGTAAATAATCACTGTCAACTGATTGAATGGTTAATATTTATTAAGTGCTTATAAGGAGCTTTTAGTGACAAAGGATTAAGCAGGAAGTCAGGGCCTATCCACGTGCTGAAAGTCAGCAGAAACAGGTCCTTCTTCTAAGGGTGAACAGGAAGCAGAAGAGAGTAAGTACCTATGTGCATCCATCTTCAGACATGCCTCAATTCTGAAGCCTCGATGATCACAGGTGAATCTGAGACCTAAGTTGGTCAAGAGGCCACACCTCTAGGTCAAGGTGCTGGTACCTGCTTTCCACTACAGACCTTGCTGTAGTAGGAAGATATTTGTAAGGAAACAGTGGTATCCTGCTGACAGGTGTGATGGATTTTGTTTTGGTAAGATCATCCTGGTACTCATGCAGAAGATGAGCTGAAGTTAAGTTGGGATGGAAGGCAGATGAAGGACAAGTGAAAGCAGCAGATGAAATGAATTAGTTGAGAATCCATTTCCACGATACACTCAGGACAGAAGAGGGAGCAGTGACTTGGAAGGGGAGAGTGGGCAGTCAGGGAACCCTTCATCAAAGGGTGAGGAGAAAGAGGGGTACATTCTCTGGGAATTCCGGGTGTGAGGAAAACTGACCTGCCCGTTGTGAAATGATTCCTCCTGACAGTCACTCAAGATGAGGACACATGCTGTTTGTTTCAGGAGATCTGGGATAGGTGAGAGGCTCTATGGCCTGAAGGAGAGTTCCAGGTGGCAGCAGGTGACTAATATCAGACAGGAGGAATGCAGAGTGAATAGAGGAGAGGACACCTCAGTTCTGAACCCCAAAGGCATGATTCCACCTGAGTTAAAGAAAAGGAATCACTGGAAACTGAAATGTCTTTAACAACAGAAGCACGCCAAACCACTCTGTTCCATCATACACCAACTATAAAAGCCTGATGGAATGTGCCAGGGATGCAAAAGGACAGGCGCTTCATGCAGATGAGCCATTGGAAGTAGTGCCCCCCCCAGGACACTATGCTGAGCTGCAGGCATCTGGTATCATGATCAGTTCTATAGTCAATGCCTTCTTAATTCTTATTAGTGTTAGAAAGCTGGTATTCATTAAGCATGTAGCAGGAATCCTAATTGGTCTTAATAAAAACCCAGAGCCAGATATGGTGGTCAATGCTGAAGATCAGAGGAGCCAGCCATAGCTGCTAGAGAGATTTCTTAACTCAACCAAATCCTCAGGCCAAAAGGATTGAGATTCTGTCTCCCCTTGCCTTATGTTTCTTCCTCCACCCTACCATATCACTTCCTGTCTCAACCTCCCTACTTCTGAGATTAAAGATGTGAGATCCCCCACAAATAAAAACGAACTACTCAAATTAGCTTCAAGTCCCTAAAATTAGCTAGATTTCTAATCTAGTAAAGTGCTGAGAGACAAACTGAGCTGCTTTGAAGAGTCTCAGACCATCTAAGTAGCCCAGTAGCAACAAAAACTGGCCAAAGGAGTTGAGCTTCCAGGAAGAGCTTCAGACCAACACTAACATGTGGAGCTGTCTGCAAGTTGTTCAGTGTGCTGGATATTTCAATTTTTAAATGATCTGTCATTTATGCTAGGGTAGATATTGGTTTCACAGATGCCAGATTAATTTCTGTACCTTTAAGTATTTCATCACTTATATCTTGAAAGCATTCCCCCCAAACTCATTGACTCCCCAAGTTGGATTTTTGTCAGAGTTCAAACTTTGGCCAGTTAGTAGTTTTCTATGTAGTGGGAGTTGATTTTATTCATTCTAAACATCCTTATACTCACCAAGTTGCTTTCTTAATTGAAAGTACAATACCTATATTCCAGCACAATTTTATTGATTCAATTTGTTTGCTACTGGCCACTCAGTATTTTATTAAACCAATACCAGTGAAAAAACTTTACAGAGTACAAGAGCATTGTCTCACACAATAAGAAAATAATAAAAATAAAAATCTGATCTTTCTACTCTGTACATCATTAATTTTACCCTATTGCTTTTTTCTTCTGAAAAACAGAATACAAATTTATTTAACTAATCAACTTTGGTTGATATTTAATTTTATTTGTAGCATTGCATTCATGTAAACTTACTAAAAGCATACATGAACATATATCTTGATATAATTTTCAAGAAATTTTAGGCATATATTGCTAGATCAAAGAAATTAACAACACAAATTGTACCTACAAATGTGCCTATTTATATTCTTACCAACTCTTTATAAAAGTATTTTCTATGTAAGCACTATATAATATCTTTCTGCTTTTGTGGCTTCACTTTTCTGATAGAGAACAATATTAACTATCTGACAAAACACAGCATCATGTTTTATACATTACTTGAATAATGCTTTTCACTTCATACATTTTTTTTATTATTTTGGACATATTTGTATGTATGTTTCTAATACTTATTCATTCCTTTTACTAACACACATCTTTTTATTAGCATATTAATTTCATTATATATTTTTTCTGGTGGTTATTTCATATTCTTTGGTTATGTTTCTTCATTGTATTAATCTGAAAAGAAAATTTTGATGAAATTTCTTCAGTTTCATCCAATTTCCTAGTTTATTTCATGTGTTTGTTCTTACAGAGGAAGTTTAGAACAATTATGACCATTTCTTAAATGATTAAATCTTATACTTTTTTGGTAAAAAGATCACATGTGCACAAAGTTTATATTATTTGAGTGAACATAAATGTAATTGTAATATTGAATCCTTTTATTCCATTGTGTTTTTTCTAAAATTTTAAGAAATGCAGTTTAATGTTCATAGTTTATTTTAAAAAATAAAGGCAATGAGGCTTGTCTAGGGAAAAAAAAAAGATGTGAGATCCCAAATGCTAGGATTAAAGGTGTGTGCCACCACTGCCTGGCCTCTATGACCAACTAGAGGTTGGCTTTGCCCTCTGATCTTCAGGGAAACTTGATTTGTTAGAGCAATACACAAAATATCACCACATAAACATGTGTTGCTCTGCACTTATCACAAGGTTCTTGCTATAAGGCTGCAATATGTGTAGCAACAAATGGGGAAACGCTCCTGACCCACAAACAACTCCTGATAGCTCTGAGGCAAGTTGGACATGGAAGCTGAGTTATTGTACAGAAAAAATAAAACAAACAAACGAACAAAAAACTCCAACAGTTTTGGAAGCATGCAGCCCTTGGCTTGTCTGTCTTCCTTCCTTCCTTCCTTCCTTTCTTTCTTTCTTTCTTTCTTTCTTTCTTTCTTTCTTTCTTTCTTTCTAGCATCAAGAGCAGTGTGATCTTTGTTTTATTGCTTGCACCCTTAATGAATCAGCTACTTCTAATGCAAAGAGATGACAGAGTGATATTGTGAAAGCATCCTTGCATGGTACGTGGTATAGCTCTGACACTGATCACTGCTGTGGCACACTACCTGATGAAAGCAGCTTATGGAAGGAAGAGTCTGGGCTCATGGTGTTAGGGTACATTATGTCAGGGAACACTAACAACAGGAGCATAAGTAGTTTACTGCAATCAAGAATCAGAGATGGCCACTGCTCTTCATCTTCCTTTCTCCTTCTATCCAGTCAACTGCAGCCCAGTGGCTCTAGGACCACAGCCCAGTGGCACAGTGGGTTGGTGCTGTCTACATGTAGGGTGAATCTTTGCACTTCCATCCTCCCCATTCTGGAAATTCCCTGACAGACATGCTCAGAATTTTTTCTCCTGAGTGATTTTGTAGCAAGTCAAACTGACCATCGAGATGAACTACCACAGTCAATATTTATATTTCACTATAATGTTTCTTCAGCTAGTAAGAAGAATATATTTCATCTTTTCCTTGCCTTTCTATGCTTAATCTCCAAAATTACCTTTTTGTACTGGCAAGATCTCAATGCATTCCCTCTGTGTACATGAGTAGATTTCTTCATGGGGTTTGCAGAATGCCTGCTCAATCGCAATTTTGGTGGATATCAAACAGCTGTGATCCATTCTGAGCTCTGGGCTTTGCTGCTATTTGTTCCACTCTTGTTCCAGATAGTCCACTGTGATTTTATGCAAAGATTTTTCTTGTAGACTTGTATAATAATGAGGAAAGAGATAGTAGCAGATTATTATATTTATACTGCAATGGGTAACAATGACCAATAAGGGCTAAGAATTGTGGCTGAATAGATGACCTTATGGCTGTTCTGTTTCCTGGGACTGATCTCATGCATGTTCGCAGTTTTTGCTGCTTAAAGTGAGAGAACTGCATCCTCTTACAGTTCTGGAGGTCAGATGTCTGAAATTATTGTCACTGGTCAAAATGAAGGTACAAGTGGCTCTCTCTAGAGGTCCCAAGGAGAACTACTCCATGCTTCTTGTAGCTTTAACTTTCCTTGGCTTATGTTCACATCACTTCCAATTGCTGCCTCTTTGGCTACACTGTTCTTTCTTTTACACATGTGTGATCACCCGTCTGCCTCTCTCTAAGAAAGACTCGTGGCATTGGACTAAGGCATTTGGATCATTCTGGATACTATGCTCTTGACTTTATCACACCTGCACCATCCGTCAGAGCCACAAAAACCAATTTACAACATCATCTTCTCAAATTCACTGTTTGTTTAATTGGAGTTTCCCTAATCAGGGAGTAATGCTCCTAACAGAAGCCATAGGTTGCCAAATAAAAGGCCCAGGACCAGGTATGAGGCAACTTACACTTGAGTGGGTTGGTCAGGAGGCTTCCAGAGACTCACAAATAATGCAGGCTGTGACTAGTGATCTTGGTTCTCCACATGAACTTGAGACTCTGTTACTGAAGACATTACAAACCTTGGTCACATAACTTAGAGAAATCAAATTGGTTGAACCCAGAAGCTTCTGCACTCATGGCTATCATTCATAGTACTGGAAGGTGGTATGGTGGGAGAAAAGTCAGTCACAGTCTTATCCAGATAGCAAACCTGTGAGATATAATAATGACTGACTTGGTAAAATAATACCCATTGGTCCAACAGTGGCATTAGTGCCATGAGAGTAAACAACCACTTTCTGATAGGATTTAAGGCCAACTTCCCAGGAGGGCACACATGTCTGGTTCTGTAAACATCACCAAGAATTGAAAGCTGGGGGGGGGTGGCTACATAGACTTAGAAGCTAGCCTACTACTAGTACTTAGCTAAAAGGGCACAGTATCAAACTGCTTTCTAAATATTTACCTCTATATTCATAGATTACTGTATCTCTCACCTCTTCTTGGAAAAGCCCTTTGTGCAGTGGATAGCAGAAGTTAATACTATATAGTCTACTTTATAGTCCTTTATAAAATCTTGTCTGGTTTACACATATATCTATGTACTGGGAGCAACAGTAAAGTATGCTCCAGAAAACTCAATTACAAATGAGTCAAAGACCTCAAGTTAAGTTCAGATGCCCTGGGTCTGGTAGGAGAGAATGTAAGGAAGAGGCCTGGAGTCACCAGCACAGGGAAATATCTTCTGAAAGAACATCACTAGCACAGGTACTAAGGCAGCAAGGAAGCTCATGAAATTTTTAAAAAGCTCTGTACAGTCAAGCACATCATCAGTCAAGCAAGCGGCAGCCTCCAAGATCTTTGCCAATTATACATCTGATTTAGTATCTAGAATATACAAAGAACTAAAAAATGCTGAACTTCAAGAAAACAAATAACCCAATTTAAAAATGGGGCACAGAACTAAATAGATTTCTCAAAAGATAAAACACAAATGGCTGAGAAACACTTATAAAGGTTCAGCATCCTTAGTCATCTGGGAAAAACAAGTTTAAACTAATTTGAGATTTTATCTCATCCCAATCAGGATGGCCAAGATCAGTAAAACAAATGACAGCTCACATGGGCAAGGATCTGGAGTAAGGGGAACATTCATCTATTGCTGGGAGGAATACAAAACTTGTACAGCCACTATGGTAATCAGTGTAGAGGCTTTTTGAGAAGCTAGGAATTTATTTACCTCAAGACCCAGCTATCCCACTCTTGGACATATACCCAAAAAATTTTATTTCTTACTATGGAGACATTTGTTCATATATGGTCATTGTTGCTCTGTTCATAATAGCCAGAAATTGGAATCATAGTAGATGTCTGTCAACAGATGATTGATTTTTGAAAAAGTAATGCATTTACACACTGTAATAGTATTTAGCTATTAAGAAAAATAAAATAATAAAAATTTCAGGCAAATGGATGTTACTAAAAATAACTGAGGTAAGCCAGACCCCACAAGACAAAGATAGTATGTTTTCCATCATATGTAGGTGCTAGCTTTTAAGTTTTAGTTATGTGCTTGTGTCTTTAGATAAGTTTCAACTCAGAATTTAGACAGCTACTAAGTGATCAGAAGGGAGGAGAGGATCTTCCAAGGACTGGAAAATAGAATAATGGGAGGGTGACGGAGAGAGCAGTAAAGGGGGGACATGTGGATCGACCGCTAACACTAAAGGGCTTTTGAAAAGCCATATGGAAACCCACTACTGTAGAAGCTCCCTAAAATCCATACATAAATGAAAGGATTTGGAATGAAGTCAGTATAGGGAGATAATACCTCAACTATACATCTTATTCTACTTAGTAAAATGACCAGTCACAAAAATGGGTTATACTACTCAGTGCTTGGCCAAAGAGATCATTTATAACCCTCAAACATCACAGGCTGTTGCTAAGGCACTTGGTTGCTCTCTACAATCTATGGTACGATTTTATTGTTGAAGATACAGCTCATTTATTTCCAGGGAAAATTACATCTGAAACCAAATAGGACTATGAACTTGAGCGTGAGGCTTCACTAGATAAGGGACCTTGACCTGGATGGTTAAGAAGTGTTCTTAACATGCCTTCCTTATTGGAACTGGATCGTACTTGAAAACAAGGTAGAACATTATGGAACTACATGATAACTTGTACCTTCAACATTCTGCTTTTCCTAATATAATTTTCCCCAAGACTCCGAGAAGATGTTGGTTTTATAAACTGAAGTCCCTGTAACAAAAGCCATATATAGGTTAAAGGCTTTGTAAGGCTGATTGATTGATAACAACTGTAGAGAACTAGTATGTTGCTGACCTAGAAATATGTTATCTTCGGCTACCTGGTCAGTAAGACCCAGAGATTGTCTGTCTCTGCATCCCAGTGCTTGGATCAGGCATGTGCCTTACCACATAGCACATTTGTCTGTTTGTAATGTGGATGCTGGAGATCCAAACTCATGTTCTTGTTCTTGTGTGGCTAGTACTTTACTCACAATTATTCTCTAGCCCCTCAACATATACACCTGTCATCAATGTATATGAGTTCTTTTTTTCATATATTTTTGTTTGTGTTTTAGGTACTCATTTTTTTTTTCTAACAGCAAGATCAAATCACATATTTTTAAGAACATGCCACTTTTATCTGAACTGGTATAGAGAAACAGAAACACATTTCACTTGAAATACCAAGTTTTTCTACCTGACTGTGAGTGACCCTGAACAGTGGCTTCCTGATTAGATTTGGCCCCAGTCACAAGGAGAATTGGTCTCAGGCAAGCAAAAATAAATGTGAAAGTTGGGAGAATTATTGCATCCTGGGAAAAATCCAATACAACTCTTTATTACAAATCTGCCAGGGAAATCCCTGAGGACATCATGCCTACTCTTGATGCCCTTGGCAATGGGCATAGAGCAAAACCTCCCCAAACTGCCTTCCTACAGCACCCTAGGCCCCAACGCCAGGCTTATTTCCAGAAGAGACCTCATCATTTGTGTCTGGCACAAATGAGAGAGACATTTTGATCGATACAAGCTGCTATCACTGGGCAGCCTATGCTGAGAGAGCCATCAAGCCTTCCAACAGCTTCTGACAGACCCAATCATCCTGCCAAGACTAATATTTGAAAATGTTGAAATGGGATACATGGAAAAAAGCTGGTTTCCAGAAGACACCATAAATCTCAGGCTCCTCAACCTGTGGGATCCACTTCGCTGCCCACAGAAGTCAACAGGAAAAATAGGTCTTGTAAGAGAGCCAAGCACTTCTTTTAAATGACAAATGGCAACCTAACTCAGGAGAAAAGGGTTTCATCACCTTCCCCACCTCATTTTTGTTCAGCTGTTTAGGCTACGTTATACAATTTGTACCAAAACTTAGCCTTCATAACATACATTTATGTGCTTCATTGAAAAAGCCACACAATTAGCTATCACTTTAGATGATTTTTCTGAGTCTATAAGGAAGAAAAATACTGTGTTATAAAAATAAGAAAAAATCCATTTCCAAGAAGAATATTTATAGTATAATCATTAAGTGAATAGTGATTGTTGGCACTAGATTTCAGTGCATTGATTTTAAGATGTAAAATCACCAGTGAAAGCTACTGGTTAAAAGTATTCATAAATCTAACTATGAATTTGACCTCTATTGATGTATACAAAAGCAAGGGTAACTGTTAGGAAAAGTAGAAATGTTATAATATTGTCATTATTGTTGGTAATGATGAACTGTTGAGACACCAAAGGACTTGTCATGTGAGAAGAGCCAAAGGCTGGGCAAGCATTCTGAAGATAGTATAGCTCTGTTTAGCCCACTATCAATAATACTGTCTAGGATTCTGCCTGACCTGGGGCTCAGTGGATGAATAAAGGAGGAGATCAATGAATAGTCCCTGCTAGGTGATATGGGATGTCTTTCTGTATGCTATGAATATCATTGGATAATAAAGGGACTGTTTTGGCCTATGGCAACCCAGCTTATAGTCAGGTGGGAACTCCAAGCATAGAGTCAGATAGAGATGTGATCCAGCTGCCCAAGAAGCAATATGTAAAGAAATAGGTAAGCCACGGGCCATTTGGCAAGACACATTAATAGAACTGGGTCAACTTAAGATGCAGGAGCTAACTAGCAATATGCCTGAGCCATAGGCCAAGCAGCATGTAATTAATATAAGTCTATGTATATTTCTGTGGGGCTGTGGGGCTGTGGGGCTGTGGGGCTGCGGGTCCCAACCTCGGGCCAGATGGGTTAGAAATTTCATAGTACAAGCAGGAATAGTAAAAGCAAGGGATATTAACAAAGAATGAGATTGCCAGGCCCAACAGCACTGAGGTCTGGAACCTCAGATGCTCTGGAGGCTGAGGCAGGAGGATTGAAAATTCAAAGGACATCTAGACTACAGAGTGAGCTCATGACAGCCTGAGTGTAACTTAGTAAAACACTACTGAAAAGAAAGGAGAAAAGTGGCATTTAAGGGACATTGTCAGCTAGAGGTGAGTCTATGGAAGGGTACAGGTTGCATGTTTAATCATTCATGAGATATGCCTCTACTCAGAGCTAGTTACATCTTAGAGACTACTGTACATAGAACACATGTGCATAAAATATATGAATTACATTAAGTATATAATGCCCATATCCACTGGCAGTCAAATCACATGCTAAGTGATTAAATGTAAATATATGGGCAAATCCAAAGTATAGGAAACTTCTCCAAGGTGTTTTTCCTCATGAACTACTATGCACAGACACTACAAATGCTAGTCAGTGTTTCTTTTTCATTCTTTTGGTGATTTTAGATGTACCCTACCTTCCATGTGAATAAAGTACTGATTTGTGGAAGCAACCACTCTTCTTAATTATGTGATGGATACAATGCTCTTGGCTAACTTTCCATATAGGTTTGATTGATTTTGGAATTCCAGTTGCTCAGACACTCTGTAAGTGTCTCATTTGTATTTGGTGCCATGTTACTTGCATTAGACACCACATGGAAACTGTAGTTCTATTTGTCTTTGAAGGCTAGAGGCCACTGGGAGCGGCTTCTGGAAACAGACACCCCTTTCCTGAAAAAGGTCAAAATATACACTCATACCTGCCCATTTCTTCTCAAAGCCACAATATTTTATGTCACAAAAGAGACTCACCTGCTATTTTGAAGAATTTTATCCCCTCTTTTGGGCCTTCATTACTACCATTGTCCAAAAAGGCACCACTGAGCTTCTGTGACTATCTTTTAGCAAATAATCTACTTCTAACTTGAATTTTCTGCTTGAATTTTGAGTTTGATATGCCTGTTTTCATTTCTTCTACCTCAGTGCACATTCTGCCTTCCCATTTCTGGAATCATTGGATAAATTTCAGCACAAGTCCTCTATGACTGAAAGTTCAAATTATCATCTCCAGAAATCCAAGTTTTAAGGCCCATAGTAGGGTTTTTAGAACTGAAATAGCCTTTGACCATTTTATTTGTGGATTGTCATGTATATTTAAGTAATAATGCTTTAAGGCATAACACAGTATGTGTTTTAGTCCTTAAAAAATCTTTATACTCTTTGAGAAGAGCCTCATGTTTCTATGAAGTAGAAACTACATAGCCAGAGTAAGTCATTGCCAAACAGCACCTAATATTCCTGTAGTGTCTTTGCAGAACTGGTCCAGTCCAATGCCATTGATATTTGGGAAGTTTTGACAGGTCCCTACAGTAAGACTTGGCCTACAAGGGTCAATTCTGTTATTAAATAAATAAGGGTAATGAGGTTTCAGAAAGAAGAGCGAGTTTCCCTTCAGCACAGACAGCAACTTCCCATATCTTGCTAATCAAAATTGATGTCTGAATCCCACCTCAAGGAAGGAAGGTACTCAAATGGCAAGGGAAGCCGGGATCACAGTAGATCTTCTTTCAAATTCCAGGAGCTACAGAAACCAGACTCCCTGTGTGTTAATATTTCAGGCTATGGTAGGTTGGATGCAGCCCGCATCTTCCGAGAAGAAAGCTGAGAAACACTGGGGTCAACCTCAAAGGTTCTAGAATAATCTCCATAGTTGCTTTTGCCCAGCAGGCTTTTGACAGAGACTGACACTATTTCCTTAAATATTACATTTAGAGTAAGAATGGATTCAAGCTGAATCTCAACAGTTCTCAATTTGGAATCTGATCACAAAGGCATCTGTGACCGTTTCAAAACACCAGAGGTAGGATAAGTCATAAATATATCTGTGTTGTCTGGATGTTGAGGTGCATGCCTGAAGTCCCAGCATTTGGGAGGAGGATGAAGATGCACAGCTTCAAGACCAACCTGGGCGCAGAGAAAGCTCTGGTGAAAGAGTCAAGGACCGTGGCTGGGTGTGGTAGAGCACCTGCCTGGCTTGTACAAAGCCATGAGTCCAGTATTTGTGTAAGTGCACTTAAGTTCCTGCACTATCAAAGAACAATGAAAGAAAACAATAGAAAAGCCATAGGAGCTAAGCTAATGCTTCACTACTATGATATGATGCCAGCCACACTACAATAAACCCGGAAATCCTCTTAAAGCTTCCCATATGTGAGAACATTGGCCCACTGACATTTATAAAATATATTACATAAATCTTAATGTTTTTTTAACAAATCTTCACCCATACTTCTGTGTTATTATGATGATACCAAAATGACAACCCAAGAAGATACAGTGTATACTTTGGTCTGATATTAAGAGCCCAGTGGTCAGGGTGAATTATACGATCCCAGAAAAACTGAATACAGGGAGGGTCTCGTCAAACTCCTGCATTCAGCTAACATGTGAGAAGACTGAGGAAATGAAGTTTCTTAAATTTGAAGATTTTAGGTGGGCAAAGGAAGGTGTGTATGTGTGCATAAAAATAGAGAACATAAAATAAATTATCTACCCATAAACAATTATTAGCCAAATATGAGCCATAGACAATTTACACTAGTATAAATTTTAATATATTAATACAAATATAAAACTACATTATATATCTGTTAAAAATAATTTGTATATTGATACAAATTCAAATCTAAAATTATTTTATATGTATGTTTAAGGAAATTTAGATATTGATACAAAATTAAATCTATATTTGTTATACTTTGCAGTGTTCTTCCTGTTTAAAATATTTTATATACTTGTCATAATATATATATTCTACCTCTAAGAGATTTTATATAATGATACATATTTAAGATATTGTCATTTTCACTGTACATGTTCCTTTGTTTAATGTTTGTATGATTGTCTTACTTAAAATCATTGTTCCAACACCGTATACCCATTTATAGATTGTCTACTTTTACATTATAAACTTCAGTCTTTAAGATGATCAAAATTACAAGTCACAGTAACCTCTTTGCCATGTACTAGTCATGTTGTTTAGGTCTCAGATATATAGTAGAATACGTCAGACAGTCAGGAGTTTTCAAACACTTCATAGACCTAAAAAATATGACACAAAAGTTTTGTTATTTAAAATTTAGCTATAAGAGACATGACATGATTATTCCTGGCAGCACCGTCCTTTTTCTGAGATGATGTTGGGCATGAAAGACACTCCACATAAAATTTGTCTTCCTTGGCAGATAACAACCTGTTGGACAAAAAACTGCCCTTGCTTTGACTGCTGACAGTAAGCATGCCATCCAGTCTAGACAAACAAGACAAAAGACAAGAGACTACTAAAACCTGCCAGGACAGTATAAGACCATCTCTCAAAATACCCTGCTCCTAAAAAAAAAAAAAAAAAAAAAAAAAAAAAAAAAAAAAAAAAAAAAAAAAAAAAAAAAAAAAAATCTGTCAGATATTCAAGGCCTATAGCCAAAAACATTAAATTCTCCAACTTTACAAAAGAGCTGCAAGTCACTGTCCAGGCAGCTGACTGTACAGCTGTCTTCCCATACTAAATTTTTAGTTATTCACTCATACTTCTAGCTTATTCAAATAATATATTTTCCTTCTCAGGTCTTTGATAGAGTTAAAGATTGGACAGCTTCAGTTATCATTTCCTATCTCAGCTTAAGAGCATTCAGCTACTACATTCATATTATTCAAGATGAACAACTTGAAACAATCTCCACATCTTGCCATGCATCAATATTCTAGACATTTAATGTACCTTTGGTGTTGGTTGTTCTTCTAGTTGTAATTTTATCTTGTTGTCATTGGTTCTCTTTTCCCTCTACTAGACATTGCTTGAAATTGTTTCCAGATAAGTTTAAAACTTTTTATTAAGACAAAAAAAATGTAATGGGATTCAGCACCTCCCTGACCTAAGGGCATGGTGTCTGAGCTATCACTGGTGTGAGGATGACCTCAAAGCTATAGCCTTAAGGCGTGGCTAAGAATAGCTTAAAGAACTCATCTCTGAAAACAAAGCTCTCAGCTTCTCCACTGCCTGGGAGAAAGATTCCTTCTGGACAAGCAGATCCTTTCTCCTGCATTTATATTGTAAATTGCTTAAATAAATTGACCCTAGTAATGTATCTACTTGTGACAGTTAATCAACCTTATTAATCAGGTCACAGTAACTTGACCCCTTATTGTGAAAATCTCCTTTTCTAGACCTAGTTAGGCTGCAGTGTCCAGTGGGTGGATGGTTAAACTGAGGTCAGTATATTTTAATTTAAACTTATCATTACTCACATTATGAGGAGCTTGTGTCCATTATAGAAGAAGGAAGTTCTTAATAGTCCTTATTGACATTAGAACGTAAAGAATTTTAAAGCAAGAAGGAAATTATTTCCATCACATTTGCAGTCATTCTTTCAGGATCAGAGAGATTTGCTTACAGGAAGCCTAGTTACAACAGAAGATGGTGGTCCTTATGCAACCTTTAACCTTTAGCTGCAAATGGTGTGTGTGTGTGCTTAGAAATGACCTTTGATAAGTATAATTTCCATCATTTCTCTAAGCAGTACCATCATTTGGGCAACCTTTCTCATTCAAACCACAACACCTTGGGACCTCAGGATGATATTATGATTTGACTAACTGAAGATCCAAGCTAAAGAAGTACTTTAAGAACAGAAGAATATAGTAAAAGACAGAACATAATAGCAATTATGCTGTAGCAGGCATGTCTACCACACAGCAGCATCAGGGATGTAGAAGTCCAAGCACCATCACACAGCATTGTACACACCACCAGTTCTGCAGTCTCTGTGGGCATTTCTTTGCTTTTCTAGTTCATTCACTTATTTATTTATTTATTTATTTATTTGTTTGTTTGTTTGTTTGTTTAAGACAGGTTCTCACTATACAGTCTTGGCTGGTCTAGAACTTACTATGTAGACTGGACAAGCCTGTAACTCACAGAGAGTGCTGAGATTAAAGGAATATGCCACCACTCTTGCCAAGATTAAGGCTTTATCCCCAGACACAGAGGTCACAGCCACTGAGGGCCAGTCTCCTCTCTTATTGAATCTCATTCAAATATAATGATCCTATTAGTGTTGGGTGATGGGAAGCTTAATTTAAGTTTTTTTTTTTTAAACTCTTGACATTTTGAGAAAGATCATTGTAACAAAGAAGAAATTAATTCAGGATTTAATTAGTTCTAAATTTTTGGTGTGATATCATGTAATTGGCATACAATAATGGCAGATGCCAGCAATATTTCATAAAGTACATCTGAAAATGAGCAACTATTAAAAACACGTAGATATCCCCATGTAGAGTATAAAAGAACATAAATATGCACAACATAGATATAGAAACACTTTCCTGAGTCCTTGGAAGCAGCAGTATTTGGAAAGAGAGTTAAAGGTGATTTTCTTTTTCTCTTCAGTCTCTCAAAGACTATATATTTGATATGTCGACATAAAAATATGATACCCACTTTTTAAAAGAGCCCTCAAAAAAGATTGAAAAATAGTAAACCTTCCAAAATATCTAGAGCAACTTCTCTGAGATGAAAGTGGAAATGTTGTTGTTCTTGTTGGTGGTGGTGGTGGTGGTGATATTGCCTGCTCTACCTCCCAAAGATCTGCTACTAGCTGGTGTCTCCAACACAGAGAGGAACAGAGCTGGAACTTCCCCACATATTTTAATTATTTGATAGCATCAACTCAGACAGGACTCCACAGCATTTTAATAACACTTAAGGCTAGAGATTTTAGCTGGCAAATGTTTTGTGACTGTGAAGAGGGTGTCTTAATTACTGTTCTATTGCTGTTATGAGACACTATGACCGAGGCAACACTTACAAAAGAAATCCTTCACTTGTGTGCTCTCTCACAGTTTCAGAGGTCTAGTTCATAATCATCAGGAAGAGAAGCAGACAGACTTGGTGCTGGAGCATCAGCTGAGAACTTTTCATCCTGACCCACAGGCAAAAAAGAGAGACACTGGGCTTCAGTGACATATCTCCTCCAACAAGGCTACACCCACTTCTACAGGGCCACATCTTCCAGTTCTTCTCAAACAATACCACTAACTGGTGACGAATCACTGAAACAGATGAACCTATGAGACTATTTTCATTCAAACTATAGCATTCCACTTCCTGGCCCCCATATGCTTATAGCCATATCATAATGCAAAATTTGAATAGTCCATCCTCAACAATCCCCACAATCTATCAGTCTCAATATTGTTTAAAAGTCTGAAGCCCCAAATTTCTTTTGTGATTCATAGTAATCTCTTAGCTGTAACTTTCATCTAAAATTAAAATAAAAAAGCAGATCACATTCTTTGAACAAACAATGACACAGAGTTATAGTCAGAAGTTTCTGGCCTGGCCTAGCCCCAAGGTCTGGACCAACAGTCTCAAATAATCACTCAAAGTCTTATATTAGTCACAAGCTATTTGGTCTATGGCTCAGGCTTATTATTTGATAGCTCTTAAACTAACCCATGATTCCTTTTATTTTTTTACTTTTTTTTTTTTATAGAAAGCTCAGTTTCTTGTTTTTCCATTTTTTCAAAGAATTAAGCTTCTGTTTTATTAAAAAAATTTGAGATTATCTTTTTTCTTTATAAAGTTTTTTTTCCATATCTAACACTGCTCCTCCCTTTCCTCCTCCCTTCCCTCCCCAGTCCTCTCTCAGCCTCCCCCACACCATCCCCTATCCATTCCCCTAGGAGGGCAAGGAGTCCTAAGGTATAACCTACGATTCGTATCTTGTTTAGCTACGTGTCTTGGTACCTTTTCTCTGAGCAGCATTCTCATTTTCCTTCTCTGTGTCTGCTGATGTCTGTTGCCCTGCTCTTCTGCTTCTCAGAATTCGCCTGGCCTGTTGCCCCACCTCTACTTTCTGTCTAGCTACTTGACTAATCCGTGTTTTATTAATCCAATGTTCACAATATTGACAGTGTATAAGAGCATAGTCCCACAGCACAGAATAGTATCATTTCAAAATGAAGGAGAGGGATCGAAGCAAGACAAAAAAACCGAGCAGGGAAAACTCCAAATTCTGTATTTCTGTGTCTGATGCAAAAGTATTCTTAAGATCTTCAATTACTTCTACCTTTGCTGACTGCAATGCACCTCTGTCTCTCATTGGCTGGATCCACTCTGTCTTCAGCTTTCCTTGGCATGTATCCCACAGCTCTGGCATCTCCCACATCTTGGGGTCTCCAGGGCAATCCAGACTTCCCCTTGAGAGCTGCATGTAATCACCTCTTCTGGCCTCCATGAAGAGACTGTCCTGCCACACACATCTGTCTACCATTAGCAGCTTTTCTTTACTGTGGAGAAAGATTCTGAAACTCATTTTCTGTGTTCTCCTTGACTCCAAATTCAGAACCACAAGGCCAAAGCTGCCAAGTTTCTCTGCTTGCTAAGGTTAGAATTGGGCCTTCTTCTGAATTATATTTGCACAGGTTTTCTGGTGTTGTTTAGACCTAAGAAATTTCTCAGGACTTTTCTTTACAGGTTAAAGGGTTGGCTGAGTGGGATCTTGCCTTAAGGTCACCACTACCTTTATTCCATTTAGCATCAGGCTTTTCATTGAACTTTTCATCCTCTTAAACACAAGACTTGATCCAAAACAACATTTCCTGGTATTTATTTTTTTCTTAAACTGTATGTTTTGTATTTCTCTTTGCCAGAGCTCCACTTTTTCACTGTGGTCTGCATGAAATTGATCATTAATAACCATGTGACATAGTCAACACTTAACATATTTTACTTAATATTTCCCTGGATATGTTGTATCACTAATTAATAATACAAGTGACTTCTACACCTGAAGGCAAGACAATCTATAATCAATAAAAACAAAAGATTGTATAAACCTGTGTATTGGAGATTTGGCTCAGTGGCTGAGAGAGTATGTTGTTTTTTCAGAGACCTGATTTCAGTTCTCAGGGCATATATTAGGCAGTGTACAACCACCAGCATCCTGTTCCCTCTTCTGGACTTCTCAGGTATCTGTCCTCTTCTGCTTATACATACATTATAGGAGAAAACAGAGCCAGGAGTTGACAGGGCACATTGTGCTTCTAAGTAAGAAACATGGTACACATTTTCCTGCAGTCAGAACACTGAATTCTGAAAGAGTATGAGTAGCTGGCCTGTGGATGAGTCTGAATTCTCCATGTTTCCTGCATGGAACCCCCAGTGGTATGAGTCACGTTATCCAACCAGAGGTAATGTGCTAACCTATCACAGAGAGCACTCACTATCCAGTCAGAGGTAGCATGTTAATTAATTGCAGCCAGCTGGTAGGCTTCAACTATGTAGGTATTTGCTCATGTGCCATAAAGCAGACACTTCACTGAAACTGTTTCCAGAGTAGTTTATCTCTGGGCCCTTTACTGACTCATGGGCTTTTCTGGCTAGTCAGGGGAAGTCCTGGTAATGATGGCCACACATATACACATAATTAAAGATAAAATAAGTATGTTTTAAAAGATTACACAAAACTGAAAGTGAGACATAACTCAAGGTGAAGAGAGTCTGGAGTCAAGGTCATCTAGATTTTATTATCTCTAATAATTTCAGACACAATCAAATTGACAGAAGAGAAATCATAGCTAAAATACATTTAGCAGAAAAAGTAAAAAATACTGTAAAAAGGTTATGTGTGTTTTCAGCTCACAAAATTAGCAAAAGAAAGACTCCTGCACTAGACATTAAATCAAAGTCATAAGGTAAGTTTTTATTGACTTGGGAAAAAAGCCCAAGTTTTATTGACTTTTGGATGTAGTAGTGATTCTGGCTATAAGGTTATTTGATCTGCCCATCAAATAATATCAGTGTCTCAATGGCACATCACAATGGAAGTTTACATCTCAAATGTAAAAGTCAAATAATAAAATAAAATGTCTAGGCCTATAAATCCCAGAGAACACATTCCTGACCAAATTTCCTCAGTGCCCCCTCCCATAGCCTTTTTATGCCAATTATGTTGAGCCCATACTTGGAAGAATTAACAGCATCACTTTATTTCATCTTGGTCTTTCTGTGTTTTTATAGGAGTTAAGCATATTATTGTGTATTTTTTCCTGATTATAAAATAGCTGCTGTCCCATATTAACTTGTAAGGAAGGTATCTGGAAAACTGAGCCTATAGCACTCCCAAATTCTCTCCACAATTACCTCTTGTGGGCTGTTAGTTTATAAACTCAGCATACAAAGATTTATCCCACACAAGTCCTTATGGCACTGTTGGGACACCTGAAAGTCTCCATTTCTTACAGAATACTTGAAGAAATATGCTGAAAATAACTTCCTGGGCCACTGGCCAGGCCTTATAAATCAGAGCTGCTGTGTGTGAGGCTAAAAAATTTATCATTTTAACATTTCCCATGAAGCCAACTTGGTCCAGTTAGAAAAATAGGAACCTGGAGCCATTGACATACGGAGTTATTGATTTCTTGCCATTCACATACAGTATTTAATCAGCCACAAGCTCTGTAGCTTCTGTCACTATGGGATGACTGACATGTAACTGGTAATTTTCCCTACCTGGGCTGCCTGTGCTTTGAGCTAGCAGGAGCATCTAATGATGAGGAACAAAAGCCACCTCCTTCAGGCACCATCAGATGCTGTCCTACCTAAAAAGGTGCTGTTGGAATGTAGATCAGGTGATGTCCTTACATTGCCCAGCATCCTGCTGCAGAGACAAGAGAGCATCTGTGATGCTCTATATGTATACTCAGAACATCCACAGAAGGGGAAGGTATCCCCAGAGGCACATGTAACAGTAGCTGGAGGCTCCTTATATTGTCTTGAAGAATAGAGCAGTGCCATGGGATCTAATGGGTAGAGTGCCCAGTGCACTCTTCTTGGTGAGGCTGATCCACCTGAAAATGCCAAGAGTGTTTGGGAAGCCTTGCAGCTCATACTCACCTCTTATGTAGCCTTGGCCATTTTCACCATAGTAGCCATTCTTCTCAGTTTTCTACTCTTCAGAACCTGCCAAGCTCACTGTCACACCAGACACTGTCTAATTACTTGGAGGAAATCCAGAATGCCTGGCTCCTAAGCTGCATCAGATTTTATGCAAGTATGAAACCTGCACAGAGTGTGCTGAGCCACAGGGATCCAAGGGCTGTTTGTCACTAATCAAACTCTGTGCAAATCTGATTCCTGTAGCAACCTCTCCTAGTCAGTGAATGAGCTTGACCAGCATGGTTCCTTAGCTGTGGTATCATTATTTACTCAAGCCTGGACTATGACATGTTTACCTAACCCCAAGCAAGTTTGTTTGGATTTAATGGAAATCTCAGTGGAAAAGCAAACATAGGCACCCTCTATATAATCTATCCGGGGCAGGGATGTTTTCTTTTCTTCATGTTTAAGGGAGAGTTGTCTAAAATGAGTGTTTATGAGTCAAGAAATAAGCATGTTTCCATCTTCCCTGTAAATCTTTTGCAGTGCTTGAATGTAAGATAAGTAATGATCCTTGCACTTCTTGGAATAGCATTCCTTAACATCTCAGGTATGACTCTTTCAGTGGATGGCTGGGATTTCACATTCCCACCTGTCCTGAGCCTCTCCCAGGTGAAATGGATGCTTATGCTACTCTGGTGTCTGAAGTCTATGTAGCTGGTGCAAGTCAGATTGTTTTTCAGTGTTGAGCACTTGATGAGAATCAGGGTAATGCAGGGGTCTCTTGAATTCACAGGTTTTTTTTTTTAATAGTGAAGGAGAAAGATAGAATGTACTAGTCTTACACAGGTACATGAGAAGAGGAGAGAATGACATTTACTATAAGTATTGTGTCACTTTATTACCATGTGTGTGTCTGTGTGTGTGTCTGTGTATACACATTGGTGGGAGGCATGTGCCATGGCATGTGTCTCCACACTTTCAGAAATCAACTTTCTCCTTTCACAACTGGGTTCTTGAGATTCACCTCCTGTTCTCAGGCTCGGGCGCCTGTCTTTCCCTGCTGAACCACTGCAGCATCCTTGCCATTTGCCTTTCAGTGTTGAACTTGGGAGACATTGGTTACATTTTTAAATCCTCTAAGAGTAGTAGCTCAGTCACTCATGTCTGAGGCTGAGCACTTTGGGAATAGATTTTTTTTTTTTTGCTCTTATCCCAGAGGCAAGGAGGACATCTGTTTCCCATGTAGCAAAATGACACAGCTTCTCTAGGGGAGCCCTGTGCTATTTTGCACAGGTGACATTATAAGCAGATACTTTGGGGCAAGTCTAATCCGAGTCTGCATCTTAGCCTGACAGTGTGGACATAAATCATCTGTGACACTGCCCAGGATCAGACTGCTTCAGCAAAGGGCGAGTTAAATACTCAGTGGAATAGACATTTGAAAATCTTTTGGTGGCTGCAAATTGGACTTTGTTTGTCTGGAATGCTGTGGAAACTAGATGAGAAACTATTAAAAGAAATGTATTATGCTCTCTGGCAGAGCAGTGAATCTAGACAGTAATGATACCTGCACAGGGAAAGAAGGAAAATTCAGTGGTTTCAATCATGTTAAGCTAAGTTTGGCAAAAATGAAAGTCCCCATGTAGCTCTTTCAAGTGCTTGCAGAAGCTGAATGCTGACAGCTTTTCAAATTTTCCCCAGCAGAATCAGACAAGTGACTCTGGCCTCTCACTCTGTCTCATGTATTGCCAGGGACGATAAATTTGGTAGTGTTGGTTCAGTAACTCGAGGTGAAGAAAGTAAATAAATCAGGAGTTTTATAGTGCTGAGAAGACACGTTTTAGGATTTTGTGGCTGTCCTCTGAATAACAGAATCCTAATGAGACAGCGGAAGGAAGTCCAGGGACACGTGGCTGCCCCTCTTAGAGAAGCCAGAGAAATGTCAGCTGAAAGGACATAGCATCAGCATGAAGACAAAGTACAGATTTTCATGACCCAGCGTCCTAAAATGTCCTTGGGTTTATAAAATCTGACTGCAGACCATGGAAAAGCCCATCGGGGCTAATGGAATAATGAGACAGGAGCTGACCACCCAAGGAAAATCAACTTAGATCAAGGTTGATTTTATTCTGTTTGATAGTTTAAAAATATTTGGAAGAAAAAAATGGATAATTTAAGAAGGCATTTTATGATGCCATCTTTGATGTGTTATCTCAAAAAGGCAAAACAAGAGAAATGAAGGACTACATTCTCAATAGAAGAAGGCAGATGTTCATTTATAGAAGGTGTATAAAATCCAAAGTCTCTCAGATAAATAGGATGCACTGGATGTTAATAGTGGACCCTGTCTTTTCTCTTCTTGGAAGCTATGAGACCTTCACGGTTTTTCCTGGGATGTTGTTAGAGGCATGAGACCTTTCCAAGGTTCTCAAGGTCTTCCTGTAATGTACAGGTGTCCTTTCACTGTCCACGAATCAAGTCTCTGAGATAGAGATACTGAAGAGTATCCTGGACCTGTCTTCAGTTAGCAAGACACCCACCCTCTCCAGAAGCTCTCTGCTTTGTTGAAAGGCAGCCCAAGGAACTGGAGTCACAGGGTCCTATTGGTGGACAAGGTCTGTGAGGTGGCGTTATTACCTTGGGAAGATTAATTTTTTTATTTTTTGAGAAAGAGTCTTTGAGTATAGCCCTAGCAGTCCTGGAACTTACTATGTAGACCACAGGCTGGCCTCAAAGTCACAGAGTTCTGCCTGCTTCTGCCCCCTGAGTGCTGGGATTAAGGACGTGCACCATCACCAGCAGCTGGATAGTTAGTCTTGATTGACAACATGACTGGATCTGGAACCAACTAAGAGGCGTGCCTCTGGAGGAATCTGTGAGGGCATTTCCAGGAAGGGCTAGCTGAAAGAGGAAGACCCTTCTTTAGAGTGGGGACACCTTTTGGTGGCAAACCATTTATAAGGAGGTCTCTGGAAAAGCCAGGCTGCAGGCCTGCTATCTTTTGCACGTAATTGCGTCCAGCTCTGCCAACATCTTCTGCTACCAGTCTGGAACTTTTACAGATATGCAATGGACTGAAATTAAATGTTCTTCAGAAATCCACCAGGCCTTTAAAGATTAAAAGGAAAGATTTTAGTATTATTGTATGTGTATGGGTGTTTTGCCTGCATGTATGTCTATGTCCCCAGTGCATGCAGTACCCACAGAAGCCAGAAGAGGGTGGCAAATGCCTTGGAATTGAACATGGGTGCTGGGAATTGAACCTGACTCCTCTGAAGAGCAGCTAGTATTCCAAACTAAGCCATTTCATTAGTCTTTCCTCTGGGCCTTTAGCACCAGATGAGGACTGCTGAGATATCTAGTCTGTGAACTCAGAAACTCCTGGGTTCTCAGTTTCTCTAGCATGCAGATAGACATTGCTGAGAGACACATTCTTATTGGTTTGAAGTCATTCAAAGGTGTGTGTGTATGTACACTCATGTGCATGCATGTGTATATATTTTTTCCTATTTTTCTAGTCCTTTATAAAATCTCGCCTGCTTTATACATATACCTATGTACCAGAAGCAACAGTACAGGTGGCATTTTGATATTCATAAAGAAATTTATAAACGGTATTGGGAAGGAACAGAATAGATACAGTAAATATATATGATTATATATAAATATATCTATAACATATTAAATCCACTTAAGTAGAATAGTAACAGTTGCCTCACATGGGGGAGCTGAGAACATAGCAGTGCTCAGCTCAGTCCCTGAGACTCAGTGACTCAGTCCCTGAAACTGGGTACCTGTTCTTGAAGGCTTGGAAGTTTCCTAGAGACTTCCTGTTCGCAGTCAACTTTGGAAGCCTGGCAACATTGGTCCTGATGTTAGCAAAAGGATCACAGTAGCAGCAACGGTACAAATTAACTCTGCTGTTGTGTATGGGGTGGTGGTGGTGGTGGTGAATGAAAGGCAAGCAAACAAAAAGCAAATAATCTTTTTTTCATATCATTGTTTTTGATTGGAGAATGTCACTAGAAGGTTCTACCCACATCTTGGGTAGGTCTTCCCACATCAAGTGAGGCAATCCTGACAATTTCTCAGATGAGGACCCCTGCTGAGGCGAGACTAAGTTGTGACAAGTTGACCTTATACTAATGTTCACAATCTTCATCCCAAGAATCCCTCTCCATGTTAAACAGACTTTTCCTCACCCTGTCTTCCAGGATGGCTGGTTTATAGTCAGGTTAGGCCTGCGGGATTCTTTTGTCTTTGAATGTTTTCCTTATGACTTCTTCTACTCGGACTGTCCAGTAGCTTCCATAAATAAAGTGGATTATATGTAAGAGGGTTGTCCTTCTTAGTCCTGCAGTCTGGGTGCTTGAGAGTTTAAGATGGCCACAGCACAGCGATGAGGGCTCACTTTCTGTTTGATAGATGGCAACTTCTTGTGGCGGGAAGTTTTCTGACCCCTGAGGCCTGCTGCCTCCCAGCCTCTTAGTCCCAAATAATCACACAAGGTCTTACACTGATATCAAACTGTTTGGCCTATGGCTCAGGCTCATTACTAACTAGCTCTTACAACTTAACTCAGCCCATTTTTTTTTTAAACTTTATTTATTTATTTGCCTGGAACTGGAACTACAGACAGTTGTTAGCTGCCATGTGGGTGCTGGGAATCGAACCCGGGTCCTCTGGAAGAGCAGACGGTGCTCTTAACCACTGAGCCATCTCTCCAGCCCCTCAGCCCATGTTTTTTAATCTATGTTCTGTGGCTTTACCCGTGTTTCATTACATCTTGCTTACTGGGTGGCAGCCTGCTGTGTCTCCCTGACTTCATCCTCCTTCCTCTTTATCTCTGCTTGCATTTTCCACCTGCCATAGGCCAAAACAATGTCAACAAATTGTAATAAAGCATATTTACAGTGTACAGAAAGACATTTCACATCAACTTCTGACTTTGTCATCATATGTTGAGAGGAAAAGGGATGCTCTGAGATTCTTTTATTAGACCCTGTCATTTTTAGGGAGAGGGTGCAAACTTTCAGTCCATGGCATCCAGCAAGTTGATAAAGAACAGCTGTAGATGTATCCACTAGTTCTATATCTTAGTCTTTACATCCAATGGATGCTTTAATGGAGGATGAGACTGGGGTCATGGCTTCTGTTGATGGACAGGGTTATTATACTGCAATGGTTAATCCTGTCTGTCAACCTGATTGGACCAGAACCTGAGAGTAGGATTGATGACTGTCACAGTTTTGAGATCAAAACAACAGAGTTTCCTTGGCATCTGCATCAGGACCATCCTGAGTCTTTCTCTTTTTGGTCTTCTGTAGTTTTTTCATCTTTGTTTATATGTGCATTTCTCTCTCTTCTCTCTCTCTCTCACTTTCTCCTTCCTTCCTTTCCTCTTTTCTCTCTCTTCCTTTGTATCTTTTCTTTCTTTTCTCTCTCTTTCTTCCTTTGATTCTATTTTTTCCTCCCCCTTCTTGTCTATTTCTCTCTCTGTCTATATATCTAAGGTTAATCTCAACTGTCAACTGACCAGACCTAACAATGGGCCTGTGAGAGATTACCTTTATCAGACTTATTAATGAGAGAAGATGCCCTCATTAGGGATGGTACTGTTCTCTGCACTGAATAAAGAAGTACCAGCTAATGGAGCACAAGCCTCTCCACTTTCTGCTCCCTGGTCTAGGGTGCAGTGTGAGTAAGTGCTTTCTGCTTCTGTGACTTCCCTGCCATGATGAACATAACCTTGAACCCAGAGACAGAAGAAACCCTTTATCCTTTGAGTTGCTTAAGGTAATTTTTACCACAGCAGCAGAAAAGATCACAAAGGCACTTGTGATAAAATTTTTTTCAGTTGATAAAAATGAAAGGCAAGGAGAATAATAAATTCCATGTACTTCCGACTGGAATTCTTGCTTTAATATTTGACGCAGACAAGTTGGTACCTGAAAATGACAGCATGTCTGTGAGGATGAGTGTGCCTTCTGCTACAGGAATGTGCCACTAACTTTTTGCCCTTTCTCGGCGCAACCGCATGACCTTTTCAAATCAAAGATAATCGTATGGCTTGCCAAAAGTCAGTTTCACTGGACATCACTGGATCTCATCTCACTTATGATGGCAGTGAACAACCCATAGCCCCTACCTCTCACAAGCTAGTCCCTCCAGCTGTAAGACTGAAACAAATAGGCAAGTCTTCTTTTTCTTTCCTGGAGGAGACTTGGGAATGGCCCTACTTCCTACCCTGGTGAACCTATTTCTTATATTATGTGAAAATGAAAGAGTCCGACTTTTTAGCACTTTGAAAAACTAACTTGGTGGGCTACAGTTGCAGATGAGAATGCAAACATGCATAGTCTCCAGTTAGCCATGGGGCACCCTGAGCTAAAGTTTCAAGTCCTTAAACTGCACCTTTGACCAAATCAGTACAAACCTGTACTACCTCCCGAGGCCAGCCTGATTTCACAGAAAAATGCATTTTATAATACCCTGTGACCACTGAAAATGGCCTACCATTAACCTTACTTACCAATAAATCACTAAAATTGCTGTAGGTAATTTTAGAGACATGTGGGTGGGCTGAGGGAATAAAGGTGTGTGGGAGTGCTTGTTCTCTCCCAGGGCACTCCTGATGCCGATTCTAAAGAGACTCTGTTGTTTTGATCTCAAGTTGTTCTCTATTTGACCTGTGAGAATGGTGGAGCATTTAGAGGCAGATGGGGCACTGCCCATCCCTCTGATACCGGGGGTTTATTTTGCTGTGTGAACCTCAGGTTATTCCTACAATGCCCATGCTAATGGTCCAAGGGCTTGTGAGAAGTAGAAAGTGTGGAGAGGAGTAATGACTCTGCCCAGAGCAGAAGCAATAAAAGGCAAAGTGGAAACAGAGGCCAGCATCCTTCTGACCTAGCTTACCCTCCTGGCCCATCATGCTTCACAGGGGACTCACATTATCTTGAGTCTGGAGAACAGGTAAAAAGAGAGACACCAAGTCCTTATGATGTTCAGGGGATGGTTTCCAAAATACAGGGGCAAAGCAGGATGGGAACAAAGCAGTCCTTCCAGCATCCTCTCTACATCTGCTTTGTCATCTTTAACCTGCAAGAGTCACGATGGAGGATAGCACCACATGTGCACCCCACCAAAGGAGTCAACCCTGGGGGTGCATGAGCCTATGCCGGAAGCCAGAACCCTCCCTCAAGGTTACTCCATTGAACTTATCTTTTATCCTGGATGGCTTTGGAAAAAACTCCTGAACCTTGACTTAGATAGAACCATGTGGCACTGCTGGATGGATTTGGGTCTTGGCGTCTGAGGTCCAGTAGATCATCAAATGATGTTTAAACAGCCCGGCCTTTTATGGACCAGTGTAGAGACAGTACAGTTTTCTGTTCACATGCCCACTGCAGGGTGTGGCTCAGAAGAAATTATAAAGCATGTATGTTTGGACATGTTCTATTAGTTCTTAATTTCTTCTTATCTAACCTCCATCCAAACATTCACTTTGAAAATTATCCCTAGAATTTTAAGATAATTGGATAAGGTAGGTACAGAGTCTCACAAGCAAGTCCTGAAATTATAGTAGACTATTAGCTCACACCTGTGCATACACACCCATAGCTCACTTATACACATGTAAGTGTGCACATGCATACAATGATTCCCCCTCACACACATATCCACTCTTATCTTGCAGTTACAACCTTTCATAGACTCATACACATATACTAATAAGTACACCACACAACATATATGCAATCTCATGTGTCTGCTTAGCACACATACATGCATCATACTATTCATGCATACACAGACACAATCTTCCTATGACCTTGTCTGACACTCCCATGGCTCCCACAGTATGGAGAAGCTGCTTGAAGTGGTTGCAGCCGGCATTGGGCAGATGCTATGGCAGCCATCCAAATGACCTTTCTCATCAATGTTGCACCAGCTAGGAATCCAGGCTTTCAGGGGCATTTAATGCACACAGTTTATGTTTCTGTAGGCAGAACACCCACAGGGAAGGTCTTCATTTCTGCTGTAACTGCAGGTTCACTGACCTGCATCAGCCCTGACTCTGACCTCCTGTGATTTCTAATTCTTCTTCCTAACAGCAGATACCTGATTCCTCATAGAGAGTTAGTTCTTTGAGAAAGTCAACAGCATAGATAAGCCCTTATCCAAACTATCCAAAAGGCAGAGAGAGAGTGTATCCAAATCAACAAAATCAGAAATGAAAAGGGGTATATAACAACAGACCCCCAGGAAATACAGAGAATTATGAGATCATACTTAGAAAATCTATACTCCACAAAAAAGGAGAACTTAGAAGAAATGGACAGCTTTCTGTACAGGTACGATTTACCAAAATTAAATCAAGATCAGATTAAAGAACTAAACAATCCTATAACACCAAAGGGAATTGAAGCCGTCATTAAAAGTCTCCCAAGTAAAAAAAGCCCAGGCCCAGTTGGTTTTAGTGCAGAGTTCTACCAGACATTCAAGGAAGAGCTAAGACCAATACACCTCAAACGGATACAGTAGAAACCAAAGGAATATTGCCAAACTCTTTATGAGGCCACAATAACCCTGATAACCAAGCCACTCAAAGATACAAAAAAGAAAGAGAATTACATACCAATTTCCCTCATGAACATTGATGCAAAAATTCTCAACAAAATTCTGGCAAACCGAATACAACATATAAAAAAAGTTATTCACCATGATCAAGTTGGCCTCATCCCAGATAATGGTTCAACATACGGAAAACTGTAAATGTCATCCATCATATAAACAAATTGAAGGAAAAAATCCACATGACCATCTCCTTAGACGCTAAAAAAGCTTTTGACAAAGTCCAACACTCCTCTATGATACAAGTCCTGGGGAGATCAAGAATATAGGGAAAATACCTAAATATAATAAAGGCGATTTACAAAAAAGCTGACGGCCAACATACAACTAAATGGAGAAAAACTCAAAGCAATCTCACTAAAGTCAGGAACTAGGCAAGGCTGTACCCTCTTCCCTTATCTGTTTAACATAGTTCTCAAAGTTGTAACTAAAGCAATAAGAGAATGAAAGGAGATTAAAAGGATGCAAATTGGAAAAGAAGAAGTGAAACTATTTCTATTTGCAGATGACATGATTGTATATATAAGTGACCCACAAAATTCTACCAAGTAACTTCTACAGCTGATAAACACCTTCAGCAAGGTAGCAGGATAGAAGATTAACTCAAAGAAATCAGTAGCCCTCCTATACACTAAAAATAAAAGGGCTGAAAAAAGAAATAAAGGAAGCATCACCTTTTATAATAGCTGCAAATAGCATTAAATACCTTGGAGTAACTATAATCAAAAGAAATATCAGGCCTGTTTGACAAAATTTTAATCTCTGAAGAAAAAAAATTGAAGAGGATATAAGGAAATAGAAATATCTCCCATGTTCCTGGATAGGTGGGATCAACATAGTAAAAATGATAATCTTACCAAAAGCAATCTACAGATTCAATGCAATTCCCAACACAATTTTTTTTATTTTGTATTTATCAAGAAAAACAGTAAATTGAATTTAAAATGCTGATAAGTTAACAATAACTATAAAGAAAATAAAAATCATAAGCATGACTTATCAAGGATGATAATGCAAATAATTTGCTACACATAAAATTACTTTGTGTTCAGCTTTCCCTCTGGATTTTTTTTTCTATCCCTGTATATCCCCATTCAAGGTCCCACCACATCAGGTCATTTTTTCTTCTCCACAATTCCCCATCCCCTCCCTGGGCAGGCTGCAGACAGTCCCATGATCCCACTGATCCAATAATGCTTAGTTCAGTCTCCACTCCTGGCAAATCCCGTTTTGTCCACCCTCCTCAAGAGTGAGTCAGGTGTTCCTATAGGTGGAGTGGGATCCGAAGGGTCAGTCCAGGGTGTTTCTGATCCCAAGCTATTTAGTGGACCCAACACAATTTTTTACAGACCTTGAAAGAACAATACTCAATTTTACTTAGAATAACAGGAAAGCCAGGATTGCCAAAACAATTTTGCTCAACAAAAGAACCTCAGGAGGCATCACCATCCCTGACTTCAAATTATACTATAGAGCTACAGTAATAAAAACAGCTTGGTACTGGCATAAAAACAGACTTGTGGATCAGTGGAATCAAACTGAAGACCTAGACATTAACTCACACACCTATGAACACTTGATTTTTGACAAAGAGGCCAAAAATATTCAATGGAAAAAAGATAGTATTTTCAACAAATGGTGTTGGCATAACTGGATGGTAGTGTGTAGAAAAATGAAAATAGATCTAAACCTATCACCCTGCACAAAACTTTTATCCAAGTGGATCAAAGACCTCAACACAAACCCAGCTACACTGAACTTGATAGAAAAGAAAGTGGGAAAGACCCTCCAATGCATTGGCACTGGTGACCACTTTTTAAATATAACACCAGTAGCGCAGACACTAAGAACAACAATCATTAAGTGGGACTTCCTGAAACTGAGAAGCTTCTGTAAAGCCAAGGACACAGTCAATAAGACAAAACGACAGCCTACAGAATGGGAAAAGATTTTTACTAACCCTACAAGTGACAGAGGATTGATCTCTAAAGTATATAAAGAACTCAGGAAACTAGAGCCCAAAACCCTTATTAACCCAATTAAAAATGGGGTTCAGAACTAAAAAGGGATTTCTCAGCAGAAGAGTTACAAATGGTTGAAAGGCACATGAAAAAGTACTCAACATCTTTAACCATCAGAGAAATGCAAATCAAAAGAACTTTGAGATACCATTTTATACCTGTCAGTATGGCTAAGATTAAAAACACAGATGACAGCCTATGCTGGAGAGGATGCAGAGTGATGGGAACACTCCTCTATTGTTGGTGGAAGTGTAAACTTGTTCAGCCACTTTGGAATGCAGTATGGCGGTTTCTCAGAAACTTGGAATCAATCTCCCCAAAAATCCAGCAATACCACTTTTAGGCATATATCCTAAAGATGCACATTCAAAAGCATTAACTCAACTATGCTCATAACAGCATTATTTGCAATAGCAAAAACCTGGAAACAACCTAGATGCCCCTCAACTGAAGAATGGATTAACAAACTGTGGTACATCTACACAATGGAGTACTACTCAGCAGTAAGAAAAAATTATGTCCTAAAATTTGCAGGCAAATGGATGGATATGGAGAATATCCTCCTGAATGATGTATCACAATTCCAGAAAGAGAAGCAGGGGATATACTCATTCATTAGTAGACTTTAAAAAAATAAAAAGAGAGAGATGTCTTTGTACATAAGAACTCAAGGTTGGAACATAGCTAAATGACACAATGGCTCACTTATCCACTGATGGCCTCTGGGAGGGCTGTGGGTGAGGAAAGATATACATATATATATAAAGAAAACTTTCAGACACATGGATAAAAGAGGAAATACTTAAAATAGAGGTCTTCAGGTAGTGACTAGGTATATGTTTGAGTTTAGTGTATATTTCAAATATTTAATTTTGATATCTGGTAAGACTGAATAGCTAGAATTATTAATATAGGAATTATCAAAAACTTGTCTTTATCCAAGGAAGTGGTTGTTTTACATGCCTGTCATATTTTCCACATGTATTTAAACACATGTTACTACTTGTTTTAGCATATTTATTTTTTGTTTTGAAGCTGAACTGAGTAGAAAACATCACTTTTAAAATATTGAGTATTTTAAAATCACTTAGTATTTCTAAAATACTGATTTAATACCTCCTCTCTATCCCCTTTTAAAGTTAGTTTTGGGATTGCTTTAAGTGGAATTTTTACTAAGTTTCTGAATTTAAAAAGTTTATTCTAATCTCATAAAATCACAACAGTTAGTTTATACATCACTGTGGATACAAAAATGTTCATGTGTCACCAGACTGATTTTCAACGTATATCTGAAGCTGAAAAAAACTCGCTGACCATGGGTTGCTCAGTTGGATTACATGGCTTACAGTGTAGAAAAAGAAAGCTAAATACTCATAAAGTTCTTGTCTGTGGAAGCAAGAGTGATTGACCTTATGTGAGTGGCAGGTAGAACAGTGGTCACTGGGCTGTGCTGCTGTGGAGGAGGGGGTGGAGGCTGAGGATGAGCAGTGCAGGGGTACAGGTGGATAGAGCAGCAAGCTGCTCTGTTCTGCAGCTCGGTAGAGCAATAGCAGTTGACACAAAGAACTAGATTTCAGAAGAGCTATTAAAGAAGATTAAGAATGTACCTCCCACAAGGAAATGCAAACCATGTGAAGTGACAGATGGTTCTATCACCTTGATCCAATCACTGTACCTCATATCACCGTAACTTTTCAAATGTATAATGTTTGTCTGTCAGAAGGGGCAGAAGGTCATCAGAAGACAAAAGGTATTTGTGGTTCATTGGTCCAGCTTGGTTACTTTAATCAAAGCCAAGTCTATTTACCCCTCTTTTTCTTACCTCTCTCTTTTGAACCCCAGGCATGGACACAAAAGGCACTCCTATATGCACTTAACCCTTGGAAATGTGTGGTGTTTTCATGAATACTCTTCTGGATTTATCTAAGAATACTTGTACTAAGAAATGCACAACCACCCAGATAACTAGCCTTTGCCTCTGGCCTCAGCCTTTGAGACCCTCCTTCACGGACTTTGGTGCCCATCTTATGATGAGCCACATTGAGTCTTTCTCAACCCTTCTGCTTAGAATCCAGACTCACACTTTCATTGATATTCAAGATACTCATTTACAAGCTCATCAAATAAGACATATGTGAAAACGAGCTTTGTATCCACCCTCTCAAACTGTGGCTCCTCCCAGATCCCTTCCAAAGAGAAAAAGATCAGTACTGTTGTATGGGCTACCAAGATATCACACGGTGTTCCGAGCCTTTTCTCCAAAATCCCAAGTGCTAATTATGGATCTGTGAAGTCCTTCCTGTTTTGTGCCAGCACATGACACACAGTGCAGTGCCTTTCATAGAGGAGGTGTTCAATAAGTCTTTTGTTGGAAAAATGGATTACTTGACAGGGCTTCTACACTGGCAGACAGTTTTCCAGGAACAGTAACAAACCCACTGATAGTTATTCTCTGTGAATTGGCACTGGAAGCATAGGTCACATTGGAGCCCATTTTGAAGGTGCTGTGACTACCAGAATTGTCAGACAAAATTCTTTAGTGTGACCATAGCAGTTGCCTGCATTTTAAGACAGTAATAAAAACGTCATCATCTTAACAAGGCCAGCTTCTAGAAACTGAGATGCATTAAAGTATAAACCACATGCTGCCTGCCCTTTATGCCTTGACACTGATAAGAAACCATCTACTGTAGTGAAGCACTCACATTATTCAGGGGACGTCCTGGTCTGCAGATCTTAGTCAGCAGAGCATTGCATTCAGATCTCTGTCTGGTAAAGAACCACTCTCAGAAATTGTCTCCTGGCATAAACATTCATAACAAAATGAATCTCTTATTATTAGGGTGGCAGCCACCGTGATATTGGAGAAGTGGGTGCACAGTGCATTATAGTCCTGAGATGGGGTCTGTCATAGCTTCTGGAGGTGTCATAAGATACCCCTGAGTCTAGAGGCTCAGGCTCCACGACCTACGGTTATGGAGCAGGCTTGCTGCTTTTTTCTCTCCCTTCATAGTTTCTCAGTCTTTTTTTTTTTTTTTTTTTTTTTCAGATGAGTTTATGGCCCAGAATGTTTGACAAGTTTTATTTGAATTTGCTATCAACAGAGCTTCCAGGCTTCTTGAGTGTGGACTAGCTGCCAAAAGACATTGGATTCTGTTTCTTTTATGAAACTCTGATTTGTGTGTGTTTGAAGATGTATAAAAGGTAGTAGCCTTGTCCCCAGGGATTTTCATACTGTGTTTCAGAGACAAAACTAAAATTGATTTGTGTTCTTGTGTGATTTGTTTTGGACCCATTGGAAGCAGACTGGTAGAGAGCCAGGGAGGTAAACTGTCCCTGGCAACATTCTTGTCCTTCAAGAGCATGTTCCTGGAGACAGTGTTAGACTCCATGCTCATGTGAAGTTCATGGAATGATAGATAGGCAAATGCTTCCTGTTAATCAAGCATCACCTTCCAGACTGCAGGGCTCTGCTTGCCTAGTCGCTAAACTCGGCCCTCCTGTGGCTCTTCTCTTTGAGCCATTGTTTCCTTTATCCTCCACACTATTCTGTATGGATGTACATGCTCCACTTTCCTTGTCTGGTCTGGGACTTTCAATTCAGGTTTGTTATATCTTTTCTCACAGATGGACAGGTCCATTGTGTCAAATTTACAAAATATGTGTCCTGGTTATTCCCAACACAATTATTAATTTGGTCAGCCATTATTAGGGTTTGTGTTCAGTGAGATTGTGTCTCTTCCTGCCATTAGCTGTTGGCCCCTGGGGCAGAGAGGAAGTGGGTCTGCACTTTCAGCCCTACACATAGTTTGAGCTGCACAGTTACAGACACAGGTCAGGGTTAGGCTCCGTTGATGTTTGTTGATCAAGAGAATGTGTCATAGGAAATAATGCAAGACTGTGCAAAAAGGTTTGACTCTCAGAAGGGGGTCCCACTGTGCTACACAATTCTATAAGAAGCTCACCTTCTCTGGTTCCCAACTTTGTTCCTCTTGCTGATCTGAAAAGGAAAGTAGAAGAACAATGTGATTTCTTTAAACTAACAGCCCCCTTGTGAGAACTCAATTCAAACTCTCCATAGGATCAAATCATCATAGAAATGCATTGCTATCTGATTAACAGACCTAACAAAGGAGCGTGCTCCATGAGTAAAGTTCCTTCTGTCTGTCTCCATTTCTCCACTACTGTCATTCTGCTCAGTTCCTTTCTCCACTCATCATTGTGTTCTTGTGTTGTGTTCACATTTTATGTCAATATTTAAATTTTTCTTGAACTGTCCAAGAAGCCTAAAAGTTGAGGGTGTACCAAATAGCTAGTCTATTGAGCACTGAGGGCTGCTCTGTCAGATTAATATCATAGGAAAAATACTAGGAAAAGTTGAGTAGCCAAAGACTGTGGCAGGTAATCTCACTGTCAACTGGACTAGGTTCAGAATCCCAACAGCATCTCCTGTGAGAAATTCTAGCCATTTCAAAGAGGCAGTGGCGCTGTCTCATCTGAGATGGTAAGTGAATAACTAGGCAGACATTGGATTCTCTCTCTATTGTTTCTCTGATTGCAATAAAAATAATGTATTCCCCCTTGCTTTTCACAGTTTGGACATAGGGAAAGTACATTTATTATCTAACGCAGAAGGCCTGGAGTTAAGCAGACCAGTCTGCAACTACAGAAGAGGTGAATAGGAACAAGACCTTTGCAAGGTTCCTCCCCTACTTTTATTTCATCTTTTTTCATGTTGATTCTGGGAGTTTCTCTTGTGTGTACTCCTAGCCCATGGAGTTTAAAACACAGTGCTGTACATCTGTCATGATGCCAGACTGTATCCCAGCAACACCATTACAACATCATGTTGGCAGTCCCTTGGGTGCAGTGTCAGCATATTTGAAAAAATAGTTCGGGCCAAGTAATTTCATTTATAGAAAAGATATTTTTCAGGCAATTATGATGTCAATAAAAAATGCTAACAATTCTGACCTCATTTTTTTTTACAATCTTGAATAAAACAGTCAATGCTTATATTCCTTTCTTCTCTAAGATTCCTTTTACAGAACAATGAAGTTATTGCACAGCCAGAGATAAATATTATTGAGAAAATACTAAGAAAAGTTGAATAGACAAAAACGTGTGATGGCTAATCTTACTGTCAATGGGACTAGATTCAGAATCTCTAGACAGAAGTGCCTCTGGGTGTGTCTATGAGGATTTATCTGGACAGTTTGTTTTTAATTAAAATTTATGTATTTGTTTGTGTGTGTACACATACGTTCCATGGCATGCATGTGGAGCTCAGAGGACAACTTGTAGCAATCTGTTTTCCTCTTCTCGCATAGGAGTTCTGGGTATTGACTTTAGGTCATAAAGGCCAGCAGTATGCATTTGTAGAAAGGGAATGAAGTCCTCAGTAAATGTGCTGTTAGTAAGCACAGGGTTATGCTGATGTAATTGGTTAACAGAAGTCACATCACATAGAGCATATTGATCATTTTCTTTCCTGCCTTTAGCTCTAGACTTTGATAGATTCATGGCATCTCTGTTCTCACCGCCAATAAGCTCGTTCATGTCATGGACTGTCTGTTCTGTGGCTGCTGTGGTCTCTTCTTTGGGCTGTACTTGCTTTTAGTTGTCTGTCATTCAGGAGCCCAAGCTCTGTGGCTGATGATAATAAACAGGCAGTTTCAAGTTCATTGACATGTGGAAAATCTCTAGGAAAACAATTTGTTTCAGGGAAGTAATGCACATTGTTGACTAAAGATAACATGTAAGTGATTAAGAAGGGAATTAACAATAAGCAATATCTATTTCCAAAAATGCCTTAGAGAGGACCCAAGAGATGGGAATGATGAGACAATTTCCTTCTGTGTATTAAGAAAAAGTCATTCATCACAAACATACATCATTTACCAGCTCATGGGAAGGTCTGACAGTGAAAACAAGTGAGAAGGACAGACAGAAGAGGTAGGCATGAAGAGGCAGCTTCTTATGTAGTGGTGGTGAATTGGTGGTAGATGATGGATCAGCAATTGAACATCCACTTAGCATGCATGAAGCTTCAGTAAGACAGTACTGAAGCAACAGCTAGGTAACAGTGGCCATTTTAAAGGGCACAGTGAGGTACCGCACAATGCCCTCAGCATGCTGTGTAGCTCTTGCCTTGATCTGCCCCCAGAATATTTCCATTAGGGAAAAAACCCAATGTTCTGTGTTTATGAGGATTTTTTTATAAGCCTGAAGCTATTCAGAAACTAAAATGCATAGAGAAACTGAATAAACATGTAAGTTAAGCCATGAAGGCCAGGGGATTTGAAGAAGGAGATGGGTTGGAGGACTCTGTCTAGCTCATGAATCATTCAAGTCAGAATAGAGAGAGAAACTCATCCTTTCTATCCCCAGCTTCACAATGAGAGTATTGGCTCAATGACCAGACTCCAGGGACAACATTAAGGAAAGTGACACCCCATAAAGAGCATAACACCATGAGTGTTCCCCAGCATGAAGATGCCTCTCATTCAAGAGATCAATCTGTAAGATTAAGCATGTCAAAGATAACTCTAAGGCTAAGAACACTGACATGCTTTGGTATCAACACATCCTCTAGGAGTACTTTGACAATTGGATTGGAATTTTCCACTTCTCTCTATGTTTCTCCTCATTCTGTAGCTTGTGGTTTCTGGCCTCCAATCTGCAACGTGTCTATTGTATGAGTCTGAATCTGTGCCTGCCTGAATGTGGTCTTGTCTTGCCTGTCCCTAACAATGGGCTTTGCTTTCTGTTTATTGAGCAAAACTGAAATTATCACATGGGGGAAGGAATGTGGGATACTTCACAAAAATCTTTAGCAGAGTTTTACAAGGGATTGAATTTTACGGACTCTAACTGAACTTCGCCAATGGGGATAGCAAACAGTAGTGCAAACACTCCTGTAAACAGACCGATTTCATTCAATACTTATGGTAGGTATTTGTTTTGTAAGGTCAACCTTGACTTGTTCATTGTTTTCAGCAAATTATAACCATTGCATATACAGAAACACACATGTATTGCTCTCTGGGTCAAGGTCATAGAAGAATACATAATTTAAGATTACAGTTATCTTGGATTTTAAAAGCTGATAACTTGTTAAATCCAAGCAAGGGATTTTGGTTGCGATATTGTTCTTTTTTGGTGGTTTATTTATTTTTTTGAGATTATAATACAATCATAACATTCCTCCCTTCACTCTCCCTCAACTCCCCCATATATTCCATACACTCTTCTTTGCTCTGTTTGAAATCCATGGCCACCCTTTTCACTAACCTTTCCCCTCATCAAGGAAATTAAGGAAATTTCTCTTTGCAACAGATGAAGGCCAGAATGGAAAACTGCAACCATTCAAAAGGCAGAGTCATGGAGCCCATTCCCAATGAATATATCTAGAAAACATTTCCACAGTATGGCCCAGGAACACTGTAGGAAGAGAGGGTGGAAAGAATGCAAGAGCATGGAAGAGATCGGGGACTTTGCTGTGAAACTATCTCCTTGTAACATCAGAAGCTATTTATACAAGTCTCACATTGTTCTTTAAAGGAGATTTAAACAAGCTGAGTACACAGCAAAATGACTGTCTTACTTCTTAAGTGACCTTAAGGTGACTTATTAATTGAGCTGCAAGGTCCAGAAAATGTTTCAGAATATAAGAGAGATTTTTTTTATAATAATGTATTGTAATGCCTGAATCTCAATCACCCAGAGAGATCACTGGAGACAGAGGTGTCCGAAATGCAACTGCAAGGTTTATTGTCAGCGCAATATAAGCCTAGGCAGGGAGCTCAATGAATGTGGTGCAGGGAAGAGCTGAGCACCTCAAGTTAAACAAGCTTTTTATAGGCAAAGACCACAAAGTATGTTACTTGGGGTCAAGTCTACAAGTATGCTCTCGATGAATTCATGCTTATGGACTTTTTACAGCTTAACATATTTGGACCCCACTTGGGTGGTGTGGCTGGTGGGTTTTACTTCTGTAGGGGTGGATCATCAAGGTGTCCTTAGATAGCACTTAGCACATTCATTCTTGCAACTTGGGAAGCACCTACCAAGAATGTGAAACTGAACTCTATTTTAGTACAAAGTCGTTTCTAGAATACAAAACAGGCTTTCTTGAACTAAGTTTACTCTCTTCAGCATCACCACACAGGACTTCAATATTGCATGTATTGTTAACTGTAGAAATAACTGGGAGTGTTGGCATGCATGGATTCTACTAGACACGATGGCCATCCTGGAAACTAATGTTATTTCAGCCAGGTGTGGTGGCACAGCCAAGTGTGGTGGTACTAGAAAAGCTGATGCAGGTGGATTGCCACAAGGTTCAGGCCAGTCTAATCTGCCGAGTGAGACCTGTAGGAAAAACAAAACAAAACAAACAGAAAATCATTTTTTAAATTGTCTATCTCGAAGTGAAGATATACTTAGAAGTATCTTCCTGTAGACTCATCAGTCTGAGGTGTTCTACTATTTCGAATTTCCCACTTTGTTTTAAAGTTTCAGAAAGGCAAAACAAAAAGAAAGAGGAATTCAACTTGGTCCATAAATCTTTGTTTTCCTTTCCAGTCAACTCCATGGGGTACCTTATATGACACTTCCCATTTCAGAGCTGACAGGTCTGGTAGAGTTCAAAAGTGAACCAGCAACTGAAGTGAGGAAATCAAGATTTACTGGGTTTGCATTCACTTGAAAGATATCTAGTTTCTCTATTATTATGCTTGTAGTTAGAGGGATGCTAATGCACATGGGCATCAATTACAACAAGCAGCTGTTACAGGACGTTCTATCTGGGTAGCCCTTGGGGTACGGGGTGAGAAAGCTTAGAGTCTACAGTACAGACTCTGGGAGTCAGGTGAGAAGCAGACAAAGACTCATTTAAATGTCAAACCTGCAGACATTTTATAGTAGACATGTGGTAAACCTATATACTTCCTTCCCAATTTCCCATTGGCATCCCCCAGCTGTATTCTCTCTTTCATTGGCATCTAGCATCTTGATGATCATGTATCACCAATCACCAGGTGTGCACAGGCAGAATCCAAGCTGGCTCAGCAGGAAGCAGCTAGAGCTCATGCTTGTACACATTATGGGGCCAGGGCAACCACACAGTTCCATCAGGCTGGCTGGCTGCATCCCCTACAGGCAGCCACATGAAGTAATATATGGACATTTGGGTCTCGTTGGAATGTTCTCACTTCTTCATATGGCAAGTTTATCAGGAACAGAGAAAGCATCTCTTTATCCATTATCCTCAGCACCTGTTGAGTATATTATTCTGTAAGTCTAGCTAGACACATACACCTTGCTTGCATGGGAAGGAGCAGCATGCCCATGCCTGACAGTATAAGGGGGACAGAATGAGATTTTTTTTGTAAGAATGAGTGTACTGGGATGGGATATGTCTCAGTGTATAAAGCTTGTTGAACAGGTGGCAAGACCTGAGTTCAAATCTCCAGGTCCCACACAAAACTAGGAGTGGTTATGCATGTCTGTAATACATGTAATCAAGATGAGAGTCTAATAGGAGAGGATCCCCAGAAACTCTTGGGTGTGATAACCGGAGGTACACAGCAGCAAAAAACAAAGGGATCTGATCTTAAACAGAGGAGAAGGCAAGGACCAATGCCTGAGGTCATCCTCTGACCTCCACATTCCCACATTAGCATGTATGTGTCCATATTCACATAAACTAATGCATACACTTCATACATTATTACATCACACACACACACACACACACACACACACACACACACACACACACACACACACACACACCCCACTGGCCCTCAAACAGAAAGGACAAGGTATTTGTGTTTGGGCAAGAGTTATACCATGAAAACTTTAGATTTTCAGATATTCTGTTCATCTTGCAAAGCAAAGTGAGGAGGAAGTTTTATTTGAGCATGTGCACTCTCCAGACTGAAGGAAACACTGACCTGGTGGCTGGTCCACCAAGACTCAGCTGACTTTGCTGTGTACCATGAAGTGATATTGTTACTAGACACACCAGCACAGTCATTTTCCAACTGCTGCTGTCTGTAGCCAGCTGTGGTTAGGATAGCTTGTCACCTGAGTTCATGTGACTCATGATTTATCAAAGTAGTGATGTTGCAGCATTAAGGACAATTCCCGTGAAAACAGACTCACAATTGCTAAAGAACTCTGTGTGTTGGTGATTTGATCAATGTGTGCACAGCTCCTCCAATGCTCTTGGGTACACTTGAGACTCTTTCACAATTATGGAGAGTTAGGGGATGCCTTCCCAAAGGGGCTGTGAGTGCAGAATATGGAATAAGCCTAGTTTTGTATCTTATAATTTCTGAATTTTCCCCTAAGATCCGTGGCTGCCTTTGTTCTTTCTTAACATGAGCCTTCTGTAATTTATTATATTATCCTTGACACTTTGATTTCATATGTCTTAGTCCCAAGAAGACAGCCTTTGGAAAGCTGATCCCTGGTGTTTATAGAAAATCTGAAGCCTGAGAATGACTTAATGCACTGGAGAGATGGCTCAGTAGTTAAAAGCACCAGCTTGCTCTTCCACAGACCTGGGTTCAATTCCCAGCTCACACATGGCAGCTCACAGCTGTCTCTAACTCCAGTTCCAGGGGAACTGTCACCCATGACAAAACGCCAATGCACATAAAATAAAGTTAAATTAAAAAAGAAAAAACCCAGAGAATAACTTAAAGCTTTCTTAGTGATTTTAGTTGCATCTGAGGGGCAATCTGAAGCATTTGGAGGTAGCCCAGTCATGAACTGCTCTCCAGAATATTTGCAGGGGCAACAAAGTCCTGCTCCTGAAGTCTCAGAGGCACCCTACATACTAGATGTTATGTTAGATATGTTTCCAACCAGAATCTACTCTGTCTCACTAGAGGTTCAGGGGTTCCAAGTTTAGTCTAAGGAATTAACCAAGTGTCCTTCTGGGCTGTTTCTCCAACTCCTATGATACTTCACATTCCTTTTGTGTGTAGCCCATGTACATGATGCTGCATTCAATGCTTTTAGATTGATCAAGACACACTTGAATGCTGAGCACTGAGCTCAGTGGTTGGGTACCAAGATGTTTTCTCAGCTTAGCAGCTGTACCCGAATCTACTGATATTTTAACTGCTTTCTGCTGCCATGTAACCCTATGGTCAGTGCCTCACAGTTAGCACTCTATTGCCTGGCAGGATTTCAGGTCCTGCTGGTTCTGGCTCAGCTGCTGCTGCTACCAAATGTAGTTTTAAACTAAGTTTCTATTGTTCTATTTATCAATAAAGACTTGAGTCAGACATTGAGGTGAAAACCTGCTAGCTAAGAGAGGCTGAGAAACAACCAGCTGACCTTTCTTTTTGGCTAGAGACCCAGCAAGAGAACATCTCTCCAGCTGTTTCAACCTCAAAACTCCAAATCCTTTCCTATTCCTGTTTCTCTATCTGCATACCTGGTTCCTCTGCATTCTCTATGGCTAATTCCTGCCTAGTGGCTGGCTATGCCCCATGATTCAAGATTGATTGATTTGGGATGCTTTCTGTTTTCATTTACTCTATGCTATACTCTACAGAGAAGTAAAAAGTTCATAGTGGTAAAGTATTATGTGACTTTCTTGTTCTTGAGTTCCCTGAGTGCTTTGTGTGTGCAAGATATCTTTCAGGTAGTAATAAATAAAAAAGACAAAAATCCCTTCTCCCCAATAGATCTTATATTCAAGATAGCCAACAACTCTTGGGTTCACTGTACAGTCAACTTCCTTTCAAGGTTGATTGATTTAACACAGTCTCAGGTTTCACAATGTGATCAAATATTGTGCATCACCAAAGAGCCCCACACCAGTCTATGGGAAGCTTGAAGGGCTGAAGAGGACACCATACACATCACTAAAATATAGTACCACAGCTGAGAAGGAATAGAAATAACAACACATCCTGGGAACTTGGAGGAGGCAGGTCTTGTAAACCCTGATCTTATATTCTCAAAGAAAAATTCTGTGATGTAGTTCTTCTAATGCACAGACCATTGGCATCATGAACTTCGAGAAGACAATGAATAATGCCACTTAGTTCTTGTATTAGTTTTCTCATTGCTGCGGCCAAATGCCTGAAGAGAAGTAGTTTAAAGATGGAAGGGCTTGTTTGGCATACAGTTCTGGGAGAGTGTAGTCCACTGTGATGAGGAAGGCATGACATCTGGATCAGGGATCATCTGATCACATTGTATTCATACTGGTCATCAGTCTACAGAAAATGTGACCACGTATAAAACCACAACCCTTCCCTAAATGTCCCATTTCTTCCAGCAAGACTCTTCCTCCTAAAGGTTCTAGAAACTTCCAAAACAGGGCAATAAGCTGAGGCCAACTATTCAAGCACATAAGTTTATGTGGGGCATTTTACATTCAAGGCATATCAATACTTAAAAAGTACACTTCCTACAATTCTACACACACATGCGCATGCATGCATGGTCACAGCCCTTGCACTTTGGCTCTAAATTATCACAGTTGTCCTTTACAACTGTTGCACACTCACTAGCAGTCCCCCAAGGTTGATGAGGAGAAGAGTGGGAAATCACCCACTTCCCTCTTTACACTCAAGGGACAGACCAAGGTTATAGACATTGGGTTTGTGGTTAACCTCCAGGAATGCCCATAATTAAAAGAACCAAGCAAACTCTCAAAGTCTTCTCTTACACTAAGTTCTTGTACATGATACATGCAATTCTTGACACAAGTATGAAATTTTCCATTTCATCCTAAATTATATTCTAGCAAGAGGAATTTAGTAACAATATGATTCATCTATTTATTTTGTGGTCCAATAATCGGGTAACCAGATTTTTCCTGTGCTTCATGGCCCACACTTTTCATGAATGTTTGGATTATTTTTTGGTATGCCATGCCCCTAAAAATGTTATTTCCTGAGTGTTTGGATGTAGTATTACTTTGGAGTGGGAACTTGTAATTACTCTCAAACTCAGTTAATGGTTGGTGGTCATCCAAGGTTGTGTCCTTAACTGGTTTGCTCTGCTGCTGAACAGTGCCTAGACACTTTCTGCATCGGAAGCTGATGGCCATCTATCCACAACTGAAGCTCAATTAACACCCACTTCTAGTCCCCAAGCACCCTCTCACTAGCACAAGTGCTGGCTGCAGCTGGTCATTACTTCCATGAAGATGCCTCAATGGAAATTAGGAGTGAGTAATACAGCTGAGAGTCTCGAATTCCACCATTGCTAAAATGTGAGCTCCTCATCTGATGGGAGCTGTGACTTTGGAATGCCTGCCAGCAAAGGTTCTCATGTCCTTCCCCAAATAATGGCTGGTGCTCAAGCTTGTCCAGAGGCCTTTCTTCTCACACCCCTGCTTACTTCCAGCTATGTTATGACTCTTGCTCACATTTTCAAAATCCTGATCTTTCATCCCCACCGCTGCTAATGTGCTCTGAGACTGCAGATGGATGGCTGGTTGTAGACACCTCTGTCCTGTCTTATCAGCAAGACTTTGGCAGGGTTTGATGACTGTTGTAACTGGTATTGTTTATTCTCCCCAGTGGTTTTTGCAGAATGTTCTGTGGCTACTGTTGCCTTTTATGACCTTTATGCAGACACATCTCTATGTCCATTTCAAAACCACATGGAGAAAGAATGTCTACGTGGCAAAGCAAATAAGCAGGTAGAGACAGGATAATGGTTAATGAAACCACCAGGGGATGTGACAAATGTCTTATAGACAAATTTGCTGCACTGAACAGTTAAGGCAAAGAGATAGTTGCAACACCAGCACAGATACTTTCTAAATTGCAGGCCCTTTAAATAGACATGATCCAAAAGATTTTGAATTCAGATGGATTACTAAGGTCAGCCTTTGTTTTGTTTTGTGTCATTTTCCTGGGAAATTTTTGTTGTAATGAATGTTAGAGCATTGTTTTCTCAAATAGATGCAAATCACCCATTTATTCATTCATTCTGTTCATTCAGTCATTGAGTGTGCAGTGTGCACCTGCTTTGTCCCAGGCATCGTTCCAGGTTCTAGGGATAGGGCAGCAAATGAAACATCTACAGCCTCACTACAAGAAGGAGAGGGATGTAGGAAACAAATAAATGTAAAATGCAGAAGGCAAAATGGAAACTGAGTAGCAGCATGGTTGGAGGCTGCCTGTGATGGTTGGAGCTTGTGAGTCCTCTCCAAGGACCGTGTATGGAATCTGAGAGCTGAACATCAAGAAAGAGTAAGTAATGCAGGCGTGGATCTAGAGCAGAGTTTCCATGGTAGGCTGAAGGCTGGCCTGAAGTGCTTAGCCATCTACTCTAAGTTTTGAAATGCAGCCAGAGAAACAAAGGTAGAGTTGTATAGTTGGCAGGCAAAAGAATAGAGTATTGGCTTACAACATGATAAAATAAAGATAAGATGTAAAGGCAGAGTTAGAGCAAGCATACTTTACTTCTCTGTGTTTGAAAATTTTTTATGATTCACTATTTGGAAGATTATCTACTGAGGTCAGAACCTTACAGTTGTTAAGCTGAATGATATTAAGACAATTTGAATTGATGGTATTTAAAACAGATTTGCTAAAATATGTTATTGTAATACCTTACATCAAGAGTTGGCAAACCTTTCCTATAAATGGAAAGTAAGCATTTGATCTTTTGTGGAAGATGTAACTTCTGCTTCATCTGTCCATATCTCTAAGGCAACACGAAGTCAGCCACAGATACATATAAAGTGGGTGTGTTCATTTCTGAAGAATACAGACAGCAGATGGGTGACATGCAAACTGCACACTTTGCTGCCTTCAGTATGATGCAAAAGAAAGTGAATTCTTTCATAGGTATCAGAAATATTTAAAGTGACTATAAACCATTAATTTATAAATGTGGTTTGTAGGGAACAGGTGAAGTCCTGAGTGAATGAGCATGGCCACATAAAGATCTCAGTATTTCAGACCTATGGGGCTAGCAAAGAAATCTCTGGGACTAGCACAGTGGAATGGCAAAACCTTCCTCCATTCCTACTATGGATGATTATAAATGGTTGACCTTTAGGTAAAAACAGTTTGTGCAGATGCTATTAATGGCAGCTTCTTCATCCTGGATGACAGTCACCTAAGACTGCTCCCTACAGTGACCTCCTACCCAGACAAAGTAACCTGCCTCCTCTTCTCAGTTCTCTGTATTATGCAGAAATGAATTTTCAGACTTCATTAGTATATGTCCATCATAGTGCACAGTCTACCCAATCCCACCTTTTTTATGAATTTATTCATTCTCCCATTGCCCTACTCAAGGCCAGAACTATAGGTCTTATGGCCATAGTTAATACAAGAAACTTCAATTGGATAAATCTACCTGTGATATAATAGCTTAAGAAAGTTTAATTCTGCGAAGACTTTGGCTATTTTATGAGTGATAATTATTATAATAATTATTAGAGTGATTATTTTTATTTTGTTTTCTTTATAATTTAATCATATTTACTATTAAGAAATAAAGGCTTTCAAGAAAATATATTTTAAAGTTTTCATCCTTGGTTATTATATGTTGACTGATAATCTAATTACCTAAACCCCCTCTGGATAGTATATGGAAAAATTCACACTTGCATAAACCACAGTAAAATATTGTATTTATTTAAAGCAAGTTGCTAAGCTCTCAAAAGGACTCACATAGGCAATAACCATTGGATTGGGGTTTGTGAAAAGGATCCTTCTCGCTTGTAATTGTAAGTTCCTCTGTCCTACTCAGCCTGTCTCACTGCTGTCTGCTTATGAAATAATTGACTCAGAGGCTTAATACTATTGTAGCTGCTGGGATAATAGCTCAAGCATATTACTAACTAGCTCTTACTCTTAAATTAACCCATAATTCTTATCTATGTTTAGCCATGTGTCTTAGTACCTTTGTTTGGTCCAGCATTCTCATCTTGCTTCCTCTGCATCTGGCTGGCAACTGCTTTTGTCTTTTCTCTTCCCAGAATTTTCATAGTCTGGTAGCCCCATCCATACTCTCTGCCTGGCTACTGGCTAATCAGTGTTTTATTAAACCAATATGAGTAACAAATCTTTAAAGTATATAAGAACATTATCTAACACTAACAGATTTTGAATGAGTGTGACTGCATAACAAAGAGATGTGTTTGTGCATCCATGAAACTACTGTGATATGGAGAATAATTACATAAGTGTAATACAAAATAACAATATGCCATAATGAAGCAAAAGTACTTCTTACTGTCTGACTTGAGCCAGCAGGTAAGTATTGTTCCTTCAATAAAGTAAGAAGCCTTAATGAGAAACATCTGGGGTGATGTCTTGCCTATTGGACACTACTAATAGCCTAATGGTAGTCTGAGTGGTCCTGCAGGAAGGTGTGAATGCAGTGAGGGCAGTTGAGTTTATGATGCTGTCCAGCTTTCCATCTTTTGCTGCCCCTACCAAAATGCATGTATTTTGTATTCAAGTATATCATACACTTGTCTGGATTCAGCAACAAAAGCAACTTAAAGAAGGTACTAAGACAAATTTATTTGGCTCACAGTTTGAAGGTACTGCCCCTCAAGGAGGGGAGGCTGTATCAGTAGATATTTGAGGAAACTGGCTACATTGTGTCTGTATGTCTGTAGACAGGAAACATAATAATTACTGCTAGAACTCAGGCAGCCTTCTCCTTTTTGTGCCAATGAAAAACTGTCTATGAAATGATGTAGCCCATATTTAGCATAGATTTTTCCTGCCTCAGTTAATCTAACCCAGGTAATCCCTCACAGGATTCCAAAGAGACTGGTTTGTTTAGTGGTTCTTAATCTTTTCTAGTTCACAGTACTAGCCATTATACCACAAGAAAGAGAATACAGAGGGCAAGTTCAATGGTGCTTGCTTTACACCATCAGCTATACAAAAGCTACACACACATACAAGGGAGTGGGGTACAACTTGGGGGAATCCCTCTTGGTGTATTTGAAGGGCAATCAATAACCTTTATCTCTTTTCATCCCAAAGTCAGTATTAAGCAGGCAGGCAAACCTGCAGCTCATGGAGAGTTTGGGTTGGCGGCATGCTTCCAATGACTTAATGGTATTATAGGCAAATCAAACTAATGATATTACTGATGATTCAGGTCATAACTTCTACAATTTTATTTTTTTTTGGCAAAAACCAGTGCAATTGCCCCCTCCACTTGCAGTCCCACTAGTCTTTGAGCTTTGGTCTGCTAGTATTTAAAGATGTACACATGGATTAAGGCAAGCTGTGACTGATTGCTCTGGAACCCACAGAGCAGCATAGGAATGCTGTGAAAATCCAAAAATCAAAGCAGAAGAGAGATATCAGAGGTCGTATGGAGTCATATGTAGAAAGAATTCTGTCATAAGAGGCAATTTTTAGGTGTAATGAAAGGCTATCTTGAGAGAGGAAACATTTATGTTTTTTCCTTTGGTGTTTCTTAATTAATTCCTTTAAAAATAATTATAGAAGATGATAGGAAAAGTAGAAATGTGAAAGCAATATCAGTTCCAGAACTTTTACCTGTTTGGTAGGCTTTGCAGAGCTGAGTTTACTCCTCAATTAAAATTTAGTTTGGATGTTAAGGTTTATGGCACTGCATATGATGGGAGGTAACACCTCTTGTTCTCCTCGGGGACTTCTGGGCATGTCTGGGCATTTTCTTCAGGTCTAGGCTGGCATGTAACCAGAGGGAAGTTTGTTCAGGTCTGGGCTGCCATGACTGTGATGGTGATGTGCATGTGCCAAGTTGGCAGGGATAAGAAGAACCTCACACACTGGGAAAGTGTTGCTGAGTGTGTTCTGAGGTGTGACCAGAGAAGACAGGATGCAAAACAGCGGGCTGAGTGGAGAAGGACTGTGTGGTAGGTCAGGCACCATCTTTCAACGAGAGCTCAGAACGGGGGAGACTGAAGGCAAGACTACTTGCCCTTGCCTAGAGAGTAAGGGCACCTTTCTCTCTCTGTACTTGGATATCAGAACTCCAGGTCATCCCTTGAGTCTGGGATCATAGCAGGGACTGTACAGGTCACCAGTCTTTAGCCTCTTGCTAAGAGTCACACTATTAGCACTCTTGATACTCAAACCTTTAAACCTATTAATGTGGACTGAGCTACAGTGCAGTGTCAGCACCCCAGCTTGCTTATGGGAACTTAGCAGCCTGCCAATTCTCAAATAATCCCTTACAGTTTATCATCTATCATCAATCAATTAATCAATATGTCAGTTGATCACCTGTTTATACCATAATGATATGGGTAATGCTATGTACAAACCAAGAGTGAGTCTGGCTATTTTAGTGAAAAAAGGATTGGATTACATAAAAGGTCCCATGTAGGGGAGTTTCAAAGTCTCCTCCCCCCAGTGTCAAAGAAGAGTGTTATTCTTGTTGGTCTGTATAGATGTGAGGCAAAAGCTAAAAAGCCTTAGTGAGAATTCACCTGGCAAACCAAAAGTTGAGTCAGACATTAATTAAAACCTGTTGTTCTCCTGTTGAAAAGTAATGAGTAGAGTGTTCTGAAGACTTACCTAGTATCCCACTCCATCACAATTTACCTGAAACTTTCATCTCAGGAAAGTTATCTTCTATAGGGCTTAGTTTTAGAGGCAGGATGGTGGGTTTAGAGCCAACTGGAGCAGCACCCTTCTGGTTTCTTATTCTCTGTGATTCTACTATGAACAGCATTGTGTTTGTTTCTTTGCCTCAGATTCCTCACATGTGTATGTGAAATATCTGTAATAAACATTTTGATGTCTGATGAAAGTATTAGTATAAGACATTTAATGTTAGGCATCTTTAGCCTTTAATATTGCTAATGGTAAAATTATATTTTGTAAAAAATGATTTGTAGATCTTATAAAATTTATGGATGTTTTGCAAATAGTAGTGATTCAAAGTTAGTATACAAAGGAAGTGGGAACGAATCTTTAAAATATTTATTTTTTGCATGTCTGGTGTGTGTGCATAATGCATGTGTGCACAAGTGTGCATATGTGTATATTTGTGCCTATGAAAGTATATCCCACATATGTGTGAGTACCTGGGAAAGCCAGACAAGTGTTTTGGTTCCCAAAGAACTGGAGTTAAAGGTAGTTATGAGCTGCCTGCCATGGGTGCTAGAACTCAAATTCAGGTTTATTTTGAAAAGCAGGATGCATCATTTTGTAATCCCAGTGGGCAAGAACATTATTAAATCTATTATTTCCTGTTGGAAATGTTAGAGAAAGACATATAAACCTCAGCAAACCTATGTATGAATGCTAGGAAGTTAGTGAAAATCCTGTCTAGAGACCCATGTGTCTTTATAAAACGGGCCCAGCCTCATATCCAAAGTGAGGCTCACTAGGAGAACCACAATTTAAACTGCACAATTTCCATCCATACTGTGCAGTTTAAAACTAGTAAAATACCATTTTAATGAGTCCTGTGGGGGAGTCTACCTAAAATTAGTAATAGAAACATTTCAAGTGTTATATGGCAGAGAAAGATGAACAAGCAAAAACATATATGAGAATATGGTCTAAATATAGGGCTAAAGGCACTGTTGTCTAGTGTCATTTTTTAGTAGAGGTAATATTTGTGAGAAATATAGAATTGGTGTAGGGCTTCTCACAAAGGTACCATCAATACTTCTCCTCCCATTCAAGGAGAAGGAAACTATATTCCTTGTAACCTCAGGATAACCTGACACTTCAGGCAGTTCTGTCAAGCAAGTCTGGGTAAGGAATATGCCAGTTATTTTCTTGAGAAGGTAAGTACAGAGATCTCAGGAGAGCATTCGGAGTTGGCCACTTACTAACAATGTTCATTAGCTACAGTGGCAATAGACTTTATTGTCATAGCCCTTCCAATACTGAAGTTATGAGACAAAGAACTTTAGATTACAGTCTGCTAATACAAATAACTCTAGAGAACTTAATGCCAGTTGAAATGTAAGCTGAAAGTCTAAGTGTAGCATGTATGGATGCCAAGGACTTGATTAGGAATGTACACAAATGGTGATGCATGGACAGGTAGGCAGGAAGATAAATAGATGATTGACCAATGGCATGGCCAATATACCTACAAATAATCTAAAGAATGGAATTTAAGAATATAGCTATATGAATGTTTTCCATACCATCTCCTGACCCATCTTTCTGGTTGAATATATCCAAATCAGATGTTGAGTAGCTGACAGCTGACAGCTGTAACGAAAAGGAGAGAGAGAATTTATGATTTTACATCCAGAATTCTTGTAAATAGCAACAGCTGCCATGAGAAAATTAATATAAATAATAGTTTGGGTTTTTTTTTTTTTGGGCCAGGCTTTTGTCTTGTCCAGTAGCTGTGGTCAGCACCAAGGACAGAGACAAACCGCTTCCGTCTTTATCTCTCCAGTAATCTCTTGTCAGGAAGACTCTGGCTTTATATGAGAAAACATATAAACCCAGTTTTCACACTGGGTTCACTTTAGTGGAGGCATTTAAATAGATATTTCTGTTTGAAATGCACATTTATTTCACATTTAATTGACACTGTGGTTGGATGGTATCTGGATGCAGTGGATTGTAAGATATTGCCCTAAAGGCACTCATGATTGAAAGAGCAAATATTAGCTAAATAATTTAACTGTTCAAGAACCTGTGGGGAATGCAAAGTCTAGTCTCATGGTGAGGGAGCACCTCGGGTCATGTGACAAAGGTTTCTTTCGGAACACTCCTCAACACATTCAAAGAACAGAATATAAATAGAGGGTGATGTCCTCCTGTTCACTTGTCCTGAGGTAGCTGCTACAATGTGAAACATAGTAACAGTTAATAATAAGTGCTGGGAATAACAATAACATTTATGCTTGTACTAATAAAGGAATAAACTGTATTATTACATTATAACGTATAATAGTAGTACATAATGGAGTGTAGCATATATTATGCTAAAGCAACTAAAATGTATAGTATTTTGTTATTGTAGTATTATATGAATGTAATAAATATAAAATAACTCAATTTTAGCAATGTAAACTTGAAAAACACGTGAGTAAAGACACTTAAAATGTTAAATTTTGCAATATTAAGATGTTAGATGACTCTTTTTCTTTCATCTTTGAACAAATCTTCCCCTGGGTCAGATGAAAGGACTACTGAGTCAGGACAGGAGTTAAAGTCTTTGTGAATATCTAACAAAGGACATAGGTCAAAGTAATTGGCCATCATCCTTCAGAGATATTTAGCTAAATTTGAAGGAAAAAACTTTTTTGCAATTAAATGAAGTCATTGTGTTATTTTTTCTATAAACTGAGTTTTTCCTTTACACATTTTGAAGTGCTTCCACCTATTGAACTTACAGGAAGGAAGAGTCTAGATTTATTACATGAGACAGAACAGCAGAGACAATGAATTACCTCCTTCAGTCTGCTGGAAGGTTGCTGTGTCCCTCTTTGATTTGTCTTTAATGTTTAATGTGTCCGATGCCAAGCAAAATCTGGTTGAATCTTTTCATCAACAAAGTCCAAATTCATGTGTTGGGCAAAGCAGATATTAAAATTAAGTTTGAACAGAACATCAGCAGTTGTGAAGGGCAGAACCTGGGCAGGTGTAGTGTGAAAGAGGACATTCTGGTGATAGAATGACACATTGCTTTGATTTTGGTGATCTCATACATGGATCAGACTGAAAAAAATGTGTAGCAACAGATTTAATATAAATCTATATGCACATAAATTAATGCATACACCTATATTCACGTGTATAGGTTAACACACATAAGCATACATGCAATGCTTGTATACAACAAACACCCTAACACATGCATGTATATATGAGCACATGAACATGCACACATATATTAGCTCAAACTACATTAGCAGATGCAAGCGCATACTTGTAGACACACATCTATAGAAACACACACATTCATAAATGCACAAATGTATTTACTTACACAATACTCATATAAATGAAAACAATTACATTCAAACACCTACATACACACATATGAATGTTCATGTATGCATATATAGCAAATAGTATAAGGTGGCTTGCCATAGGCCAAACAGTTCCTTTATTATCCAAAGATAACTCACATTGTACAGAAGGACATCCCACATCATGTGTGTAGTTTAGTCAGCAGGACTACCCCTAAGTGAAGGTCCTGAACTTCACAGTGTCTTGCATTCATGTTTGTTCTCACTGTTGGGAGAAACAAGAAGAAGAATTCATGAAATGTTTACTATTTATTATACATTCATTTCTTTTACTTTTTGATATTATAGTATAAAATTGCATTATTGCCTTTTTCCTCACAGACTCCCTCATACCCCTTCTTGCTCTGACTCAGACCCTTGACCTCTCTTTCATTAATTGTTGTCCCATACATACATGTGTATATATGCATATAAATCAAAATATCTCAATATAATCTTCACAGTATGTATAATGTTATTTATATGTATATATTTTCAAAGTTGACCATTTAGTATTGGATAACCAATTGGTCTGTTCTTTCTTGGGGAAGAACATTTCTTCCGTTCTCATCTTTTCTCAGTTGCTGTTCTTCTTTGTGGGACTGAGGCCTCCTGGGCTTCCCCATCCCATATTAGTATGCCTATTATTGTTTCCCTGTTCAGCTCATGTCCAGGCTTTAAAAAATAATCTAAAAATCATTTTATACAATATATTTTGACTAGATCCCTTCCCCCTCCCCAAGTTCCTCCCAGATCCTTTATACTCTTTACTCAAACTTGGATATTTTTGTAAGTTTCTCAAAATTAAGGAACATTGAAAAATTAATATGACAAAATTTTATAGTGTCATATTAACTCATGATTAACAAGAAATTAACAAATTTTTTGTGTAACAAAAAAATAAGCCTCAATTGGGCATGACGACACAGGGCTATAACCCCAGCACTTAAGATCTTATTATATGTGAGAAAAAAGAAAGAAAAAAATCTTACTGAAGAAATTACAGTAGTGTCTTCAAAATACATATTATTTCATGTCTTCCTTGGTGATAATTGATACTGTACAGTGTAATGAACTAAATTTTATACAAACTACCTTTTCTGATACATACATAACTAGGGAAACAGTTCATTTATAAATTAGACATAGTAGAATACTAACTAATGAAATGAAATAATATCACACAATAATCAAAGTTACCTGCACATTGGCTCTGCCTTTTTACTCAAAGAATGTTGTGCTCTCACCATATCACCCAGAGAAAGCACTTCTCAGCTTCTGTTTTGGCATGCCTCCATTACTTGCATCAATGCTACTGTTTGAGACCGTGTAGATATGTCAGGCATTACCTCAGTTGGACCAATACTCAAGGCAGGTACTGAGTGACTGACAGGCAGGAAGTGTGTGCAAGAGGAGTGTGATAGACAAAGAGACTTTCTATATTTCAGGCAGGACAGTCCTTTGTGTGATTCTTATCATTCTCAGAATGGTATGCCATTTAAAACTCAGGTTATTTCTGGAGTTTTCAATTTGAAATGTGTACTGTACATGACTGTGGAGAGCAAGACACTGGATGAGGGACTACTGTAGTGTGTCTGAGACTTTGTCCTGCAAGGCAATGTCTGAAAGGAACAACATAAGGCAGGGAAATGTCTTTCTTAGTTTCAGAGTTCCAGTCCATTCTAGGAAAGGACAGGGTGGGGCAGAGGGCCTCCCATCATAGAGGTCAGGGGGATAAGTACTGAATGTGGGGTTGTTTACACCATGGCCATCAGGAGTCATGTAGCTGAACTGTGACACATTTGCCAACCGTGATAGGACTCTAAATGCATAGTGGCAAAAATCAATTCAGAGCCAAACATAATAAACCTGCGATGCTTGTGATAGTACTCAGCCATGTCACACTGTTTAGCTTCACAGCAGCCTTGGTTCTGAGCACACACGACATACCCTTTACATGGCTATTCACCTGCGGCACCTTGACTCATTTCCAAGATCACTGCATGTTGTGAACTCAATGTTTTTAGTAAACATACAAAGCTTTAAGTTCTTATAAACACAGCAATTTAATTACAGAAAAAAAATCAACCATTTTCTTGTCATTCTTCAGAACATAGTGACCAAAGTATCTTTGGATTGTATGACATATAATGTCTGATTAAAAAATAACTGTTTGAATTGGTGACTGAAGGAATTTTATTTAAAAAATTGTACAGAAATAAGAAAGTTGGCTTAGCAGTTAAAGGAACTTTTACCACTCTTGCAGAGGACCCAGATTAGATTCTAGAACTTACATGGTGGCTCAAAACTTCTTTAACTCCTGTTCCAGAGGTTGTGACACCCTATTTTGACCCATGTGAGCACCAGGTATGTACCTAATGCACATTCATATCTGCAGGTAAAACACCCATGCACATAAAAAATTATAAAAAATGACATGGGATTTTACAATAATTTATGAAGTGGACCTAAACATCTGATGTCGTTTTTGTACTACATGATTATATAAAGCAGCATTCATATGTTCAATTTTGAACAATGTTGAGACTGTTCTGCATTATTAAATACTCTGCTAAGATTTAATGATTCATGCAAAGGCAAACACACATATTTCTTTAGCATGAAATTTACTCTCATTTTTAATAAGTTGTAAAATTACAGCATACCAAAGAACTGAACTAAAATAAATTTGTCTATGACTTGTCATCAACTAGCAAAAATGGAACTATGTGCATCTCTGTTCTGGGCCTCTCTCTGTGTTCTCTATTCCTTCACCCCCAGCTTGTAGCGTGAAGTCGCACACTCAACACAAGTCTAGTTGTCACTCTTCACAGACAGATTTAGAAGCATGCTAATGTTTTAGGAATCTTAATGCAAGCAAGGAGGCAAAAGTGGAACCACACTCCTAGCTGGACAAAATTATAGAGATTGATAGGAGGTGATATTTTGGCTTGATTTTGGGGTATCTGGAGTCAAATTGAGAATTTTGTGCATGCTAGCCAAGTACTATGAGGTTGAGTTATATCCCTAACTCTTGGATTTTTTATTTTTATTTATTGTTTGTATGTATGAGCATATGATGTATATGAGGAGCCACAGACTGTGTGTGGAGATCATAAAACAGCTTTATGAAGCCATTTCTATCCTTCCACATTAACATGGGACCCAGGCATCGAGATCAGGTCTCTAGGATTGTCTTACACTCAGGGCTCCAGGTTCCCCTTACACTCACGTTTCCAGGCTTCCCTTACACTCCAGTTTCCAGCTTTCCCCTTACACTCTGGTCTCCAGGCTTTCCCTTACTCACTGCACAATCTTCTGGTCCCAAGTTCTTAGATTTTTGAGTCAGGGTCTTGGTATACTTTTGTGTCAAAATTAAAAAGATTATAACTAACATAAGAAAAACTATATACAATAGGTACAATAATTGTATACAATATATACAAACAATAATTACAAGAGTAATGTAAGGTCAATTAACAATTGACAAATTTAAAGAAAACATTCCATTATTTATCCTATTTTGGTGAGTCTAAAGGAGGGTACCTATTTCATTTTCTATCTAAGTTGTATTACTAACTAAAAACTACTTTTTGATGTCTCTTGAACTTATCCACTTTAACTTTTAAGTGAGTTTCTTTTATAAAACCATCACTAGAAAACTATAATTGTCTCATCATCAATTCCCTCAGAGACACAAGAAGCAAATAATATTAGCTAAGTAAGCTATGAAAGCAAGCAAGCAACTTGCAAAAAATGTAAGAAATAATACATCTGGCTGCCTAGACAGTCACTCAAGGTTCTTTTTTCCTCTTTTTTTTTTCTTTTTTTTTTTTAAAGCCCACTAATGAGTGAGTATATCCTCTGCTTGTCTTTCTGGGTTTGTGATACTCACTCAGGAAAATATTCTCCAATTCAATCTATTTGCCTGCGAATTTTAGGATATCATTTTTTCTTACTGCTGAGTAGTATTCCATTGTGCAGATGTACAGTTTGTTAATCCATTCTTCAGTTGAGGGACATCTAGGTTGTTTCCAGGTTCTTGCTATCAAGAATAATGTTGCTATGAACATAGTTGAGCTAATGCCTTTGGAGTGTGACTGTGCATCTTTAGGGTATACCCCCAGAAATGATATTGCTGGATCCTTGGGGAGATTTATTCCCAGTTTTCTGAGAAACTGACAGAATGCATTCCAGAGTGGCTAAACAAGCTTACACTTCCACCAACAATGGAGAAATGTTCTCCTTTCTCTGCAAACTCTCCAGCATAGACTGTCATCTGTGCTTTTGATCTTAGCTAATCTGACAGGTGTCATGTAGTATCTCAAAGTTGTTTTGATTTGCATTTCTCTGATGGCTAAAGATGTTGAGCACTTTTTCAAGTGCCTTTCAGCCATTTGTTATTCTTCTGCTGAGAATTCCCTTTTAAGTTCTGAACTTCATTTTTCAAATTGGGTTGTTAAGGGTTTTGGGCTATAGTTTTTTGAGTTCTCTATATATTTTAGAGATCAGTCCTTTGTCACTTATAGGGTTGGTGAAAATCTTTTTCCATTTCATAGGCTGTTTTGCCTTATTGACTGTCCTTGACTTTACAGAAGCTTCTCAGTTTCAAGAGGTCCCACTTATTGATTATTGTTCTTAGAGTCTGTGCTACGGGTATAATATTTAGGAAGTGGTCGCCTGTGCCAGTTTGTAGAAGTGTATTTCCCACTTTCTTTTCTATCAAGTTCAAAGTGGCTGGGTTTAAGTTGAGGTCTTTGATCCACTTGGATTTGAGTTTTGTGCAGGGTGACAGGCTCGGATCTATTTGCATTTTTCTACCCATTTCCATCCAGCTATGCCAACACCATTTGTTAAATATACTATCTTTTTATCCATTGAATGTTTTGGGCCTCTTTGTCAAAGATCAGGTGTTCATAGGTTTTTAGGTTAATGTCTGGATCCTCAATTCTATTCCATTGGTCCACACGTCTGTTTTTATGCCAGTACCAGGCTGTTTTTATTACTGTAGCTCTATAGTATAACTTGAAGTTGGGGATGGTGATGCTTCCTGATGTTCTTTTGTTGAGCAAAATTGTTTTGGCAATCCTGGCTTTTCTGTTTTTCCAAATGAAATTGAGTATTGTTCTTTCAAAGTCTTTAAAAAATTTTGTTGGGATTTTGATAGGAATTGCATTGAATCTGTAGGTTGCTTTTGGTAAGATTGCCATTTTCACTGTGTTGATCCCATCTATCCAGGAACATGGGAGATCTTTCCATTTTCTGATATCCTCTTCAATCACTTTCTTCAGTGATTTAAAGTTTTTGTCAAACAGATCTGTTACTTCTTTGGTTATAGTTACCCCAAGGTATTTAATGCTATTTGCAGCTATTATAAAAGATGTTATTTCCCTTATTTCTTTTTCAGCCCTTTTATCTTTAGTGTATAAGAGGGCTATTGATTTCTTTGAGTTAATCTTGCATCCTGCTAACTTGGTGAAGGTGTTTATCAGCTGTAGAAATTCCCTGGTAGAATTTTGTGGGTTACTTATGTATACAATCATGTCATCTGCAAATAGAGATAGTTTCACTTCTTTTTTTCCAATTTGTATCCCCTTAATCTCCTTTTTTTCCTCCTATTTCTTTAGCTAAAGCTTTGAGAACTATATTGAGTAGATAAGGGGAGAGGAGACAGCCTTGTACAGTTCCTGATTCTAGTCAGATTGCTTTGACTTTTTCTCCATTTAGTTTGATGTTAGTCATTGGCTTCTTGTAAATTGCCTTTAGTATATTTAGGTATTTTCCCAAGCTATCCAGGACTTTTATCATAAAGGAGTGTTGGACTTTGTCAGAGGCTTTTTAAAAATCTAAGGCGATGATCATGTGTTTTTTTTCTTCAGTTTGTTTATATGATGTATATCATTTACCGTTTTTTGTATATTGGACCATCCCTGCATCTCTGGGATGAACCCTAGTAGATCATGGTGAATAACTTTTTTTATATGTTGTTGTATTTGGTTTGTCAGATTTGTTTTGAGAATTTTTGCATTAATGTTCATGAGGGAAATTGGTCTGTAATTCTCTTTCTTTGTTGTGTCTTTGAGTGGCTTTGTTCTTAGGCTTATTGTAGTCTCATAAAAGAATTTGGCAATATTCCTTCATTTTCTTCTGTATGAAATAGTTTGAGGAGTGTTGGTATTAGTTCTTCTCTGAATTTCTGGTAGAATTCTGCACTTAAACCATCAGGGCCTGGGCTTCTTTTACTTGGGAGACTTTTAATGACAGCTTCAATTTCTTTGGGGTTATAGGTCTGTTTAGGTCTTTAATCTGCTCTTGATTTAATTTTGGTAAATGGTACCTGTTGAGAAAGCTGTCTATTTCTTCTAGGTTTTCCATTTTTTGTGGACTACAGATTTTGAAAGTATGACCTGATAATTCTCTGGATTTCTTGGGGTTCTAATGTTATGTCCTCCTTTTCATTTCTGATTTTGTTAATTTGGATACTCTCTCTTTGCTTTTTTGTTTTTTGGATAAGGGTTTGTCTATCTTGTTGACTTTCTCAAAGAACCAGATCTTTGATTTATTGATTATTTGTATTGTTCTCTTTGTTTCTATTGTACTGATTTCAGCCCTAAATTTGATTATTTCCTGCTGTCAACTCCTAGATGAGTTTGCTTCTGATTGTTGTAAGGCTTTCAACTATGCTGTTAGTTCTCTAATGTGGGATTTCTCTAGCTTTTTTATATAGGCATATAGTACTATGAATTTTCTTCTTAACACTGCTTTTATTGTGTCCCATAAGTTTGGGTATGTTGTGGATTAATTTTCATTAAATTCTAGCAAGTCTTTGATTTCTTTCTTAATTTCTTCCTTGACCCAGATGTGGTTCAGGTTAGTGATGTTCTATGAGTTGGTAGGCTTTTTGTGATTTTTGATATTGCTGAACTCTAACTTTAGACCATGGTGGTTCGATATGATACAAGGGATTATTTCAATTTTTTTGTATCTATTGATATTTGCTTTATGACCAAGTATGTGGTTCAGTTTTAGAGAAAGTTCCATGTGGTGCTGAGAAATATGTATATTCATTTGTGTTTGGGTCAACTTCTGTAAATATCTATTAAGTCTATTTGCATCACCACATCTGTTAGACCTCTTATTTCTCTGTTGAATCTCTGTCTGGTTGCCAAGGTTCTTTTGTATTGTGAAACCTTCATTTTTGGCCTACAGGCTATCTGAAAAACTTACCCAGATGAGTATGAAGAAGAAACATGTGTGGCTGGTTTGCCTAAGACTGGAGGCTACCTCAGAACAGAAAACCTGGCCAGCAAGTGATTACTCCTCCAGCCATGTGCAAGCGGCTTTTTTGGAAATTTATGCTCCATAAATTATTTGCCAAGTGAAACAGAAATTCTAGTTGATATTTGATGAAAACTCAGAGCCAGATATTGAGGAAAAGCTGGAATATCAGAGAAAGGAAACCGACCACAGTCAATTCTCACTCCAGCAAATTTCTTAGGATAAAAGCTATCTTCAATAGTCCTTAGCCTGGCTGGTCACTTCTACAGAATATTACACCCTCTGCCATGCCTGCCTTAAATAATTTTTTTTCTCATTTGTTTCACTTCTGGGTTCAACTCTGCATCACAATCCTCGAGTCAGGATTAAAGGTGGGAGCTACTACTGTTTGGCTGTTAGGCCTTGAACTCACAGAAACACAGAACAATTTCTGTCTCCTCAGTAATGGGATTAAAGGTGTAGGTCACTACTCTGGTTATTTCTGTGCTGGGATTAAAGGTGTGAATTACCACTTTCTGACTTGACTGTGGGTGATTCTGTTCTCTGATAGTCTAAGCTGATTTTATTAAATATAAAATGTATCACCACAGTATACATCCCAGGCTGGTATTAAGTTTACATTCTTCTGCCTTTGCCTTTGAGTGCTGAGATTACGTGAATGTGCCAACAAGTCTCACTAATTGTCCTGCCTTTAGCTGAATCTCCAATTTGTTTTTTAGTTCAGTTGCTTAGATCTTGTTTATCTATTTTAGCTTTTATATTGCTACAGTTTGTAGCTATATGTTATTTTTTAAAAAATAATCTTGTAATTAAAATTTTTAGTTTCAGACCAGACATGATGATTTTAATAGCTCATATAGAATCTTTTTCCATTATGATATTTCATATCATAAGTCACAGGATTTCATAAAAACAGTATGTAATATAGTGAGTAGACCATAGCAGAATTATGGTTTTCATTTCTCCTTTGATGCTAACAGAGCTTCTCAGACTGAAATCTCTTGTTTGTTATTTTCAGTCATCTTTACTGGCTGGTGCTCTTTCCCAGGGAAGGATGAGGCTGTTGGCTTGGAGGTCCTGCCTACTACCTAGAAGGAGCATGCCATGAGCTCTGGGTTGTATATTTCTGACTTGTCTTCTTCAACCTTTACATGCCAGGTACTTATCAACTCTGTACTTCCCATAGTGTTGTGATCATGTCCTTGCTTCAACAGAAGCTACAGAAATGAGACATTCCTGGTTATCAGACAGAGAGCCATGCTAGGAAGACCCCCACACTGCAGCAGACATTAAAAGTACCTTCCTTCAGAACTGAGATTCATAAATAGAAGAGCAAAGGCTCCTGGTGCTCCAGGCACAGTGAACAAGGACTCCTGCCATGGTGTCTGTGCCTGATCTCACACTTTCCAGTGAAATACTCACTTTGAAGTGTATTTCCTGCTGGCAAGGGAACACAGGTTGACAGATTCAAACATATGGCAAAAAAAAAAATGCTTTCTTTTGAGCTCTTGGTGAGAAAGAGAGGCAGTGTGGTAAAGTCAGCCAACCCTCCAGGAAGAGATTTGTAAACGCAAATAAAAGAAAAGGAGAAGCCCTACCCTATTGGAATTGCTATTTAGAAATAAAACCTGTTCCAGGTTTTCAGGTACTTCTCAGCACTACTCCCTCTCCTTATTAGGAGCCAGTTAGTTCCTCCAGGACAAGAAGACCTTCCCATCACCTCTAGAGACTGTCTCTGAGGGGAGGAAGGCCCATCCAGAGAAGACAAGCAATCTACTTTCAGCATTCCACACAACAGCAATGAAGGCATCAGTGGCATTTTCGTTTTACATAGCAGCACAGTCCTCCTGCAAAGAAAAAAGCTACATGTTAGGTGAAAGACACAACTTAGATTCTGTTCACAGAGCTTTTGTCCTAAATACATTTGGAGACATAGTTAAAGATGATGACTAATTTGTATTTCATCAGACTGGATAAATCAGGATACACACATGACATGAGACCATGCAGAGTGCTGGACAAATAGATTAGAGCATAGTGCCCTCTGTCTATAGAATTTATAGTAAGTCAAATTTAGGCCACCCACTTCATTCCAGAGTAACTGGGAATACTTTCTGGAGTGTGCTAAAATCAGTACAGGAGCTACGCTGACCTGCCACTCTCTTATCAAACTCCAACTATTGTCCTGTCGGGTTGAATCCATCATGACTTCATCTATAAGCTCTGTAGAGCTCATAGTGGATTGATGGGGCAGGCAGGAACATGCAGAGTCAGCAGGATAACCAGCTCTGGGTGAATGACTATTAGGATAGGTGTGTGGGCCAAGGAGGAGTCCTTGAAAATTGAGAAGATCCCAGGCAAGCGGGGAGGTTGGGGGAAAGGCTCAGCACTAAATGAAACTTGAATGCAAGGCAGGAAGCTGGGGACAAAGATCAGTCTGCCACACATGGCTGGCATCTCAGAAATTCACTTCTTTAAGAGACATTTTAAGTTTAAAATGTGACAAGGTAAGACAGGTCTGTAACCTCAGAGAGCTTAGATATGTGCATCAACATGGCAGCTACTGCAGAATGGTTTAGATGTCGTCCAGTGGGTTGGGAGAAGTACTATATGACAAAAGTACAGAAGGCACAAAGAGAACCAGACACAGGACTTGTGATAAGGAAGGAGTGAAAGCTTTGGCAGGTCTGAAGAGCAGAGAGCTTTAAGATAAGCTGTGATACACAGGCCATAGGATACATGGTTAGGACATGTGGTATCTTGATAGAAAATGGACCTGAAAAGGCATAACACTATTAAGAGGTGTGGCCTTGTTGAAGGAAGTATGTCACTGTGGAGGTGAGCTTTGAGGTCTCATACATGTTCAAAATACCACCCAGTGTTTCAATCTACTTCCTGTTGCCTGCATATCAACATATAGCAGCTCCTTCTCCAGCACCATATCTGTCTGCATGGCATCATGCTTCCCACCATGATGATAAATCTCTGAAACATAAACTAAACCTTGGGAACTGGAAGCCCCCTCAGTTTTCCTTATAAGAGCAGCCATGGTCATGGTGTCTCCTCACAGCAATAGAAACTCTAACTAAGATGGGACACAACAGGTTCCGAGTGTGCTTCCTCCCTGTGCTGTCCTGTGTGTTTCTAACATTGCTGGAGCCAACAGGGGCCAGAGGTGTGTGCCTAGAATAATAATGACTAGGGATACAGAAGGAGCAGGGGAAATGGCAGGGCCCTATTGGCACTGGAGTTTCAGTAAGAACAGCAGAGGGAGTGTCAAGTGTCAGTCTTTTTGTTCCTCTCAGTCACAGTGACAATATGTAAACAACCTTCAGAGTTGAAATATTTTCATTTTCTTCCCAACTCCAATGTGCACTGTTTATATTTATAGTAACAGCAAATGAAGTATAAAAATAGAACTAGTTACTCACACTTGGCAAGACAATTTAAGTATTAATGATATCAGCCTGGGATCATTTGATTAGATGATGAACTCACAGGAAGCTTCCCAAGACACAGCAGAAATGAGGCTTTAAAACAAAAATACTGGAAGTTTGTGGTACAGCTCAAGCTGGAATCATAAATACTGGAGATTTTCTTTTCCTTTGTACATGAATAATAAAAACAGAACAAAATTAGTGTTACTAGACTTCAGTAACACTTCAAACTTAAAATGCAAAAAACAGAAAACCCTTCAAATGCAAAGAAAGAAAAATTACTCTGAGTAAAGGTTGGTTCAGCTCCCAGTTACCCTCTTCACCATCTTAAGAACAAGGTGGCAGGTCCACAGTTCTCCACCGTGCAGGGAGGCTGTGCAATGATCCCTCCCTCCACGGAAGGGCTTACACTTTTGGAAAAGGGGCTGTAAAAGGGAGTATGTGTGTGTGGGGTGGCTGGAAGAGATCAGGAGGAGGGATGAGAGAAAGATCTGTGGTTTTCATGTAAAATAAATAAAAAATGATAAAAAAGAACAATATGCCAATTTAGTTAGTCTTATGGTCTCTCTCTCTTTCTCTCTCTCTAAAGCTAAGAGGCAGCCTTGTTTTTTTGCCTGTTGTATGTGGCTGTTAGGTAGAGTTGCCAGGAAGTAACCTGAAAGAGCAGACAGCTAAGGGTTCAGATATAAAGCTTTAGGGCATCTGTCTGATAGAATGAACCATCTTTAAGTCCCAGCTGGTCCTGCTTACTTAACACTATAAACAACAGGAAAAGTGAAATAAGTGACACCATCATATCGATCAAACCCTCTTCCTTCCTGCAGTGTGTCATATAAATCAAAACAATTCTAATGTGTAGACCTCATGTACTCAAATAAAAAAAATAAATGTATCCCGAGAGTCTTGACAACAAAGGTCACAGTGTCATATCATAGCAAAAGTCATGGCTTCATGTCATAACAAAGGTCATAGTGTCATATCACAGCAAATGACATGTCACGGCATGTGTCCTTCATATCACAGCAGAATGCTGGTTCCATGTTGAGTTGAAAGCAGGATGGGAAGTTTCATCTCATGGGAAGTTTCTGTCACAGCACTTGTAAGGAAAAAGCCTGTCATATAAATGGCACATAGAGAAAGCAGCAGAAAAGCAAAATCCAAGAAACATCACAGAAATTGTCGCAGTTCTATTATGCTATGTGACAAGTTATGACACATGTCTTCAAAGGAACAGTAATTCAAAGTCAAGATGAGCAAACAGGATGAAGGGATAAGAAGATGATGTGACCAGGAAAACACATTTGGAGAATGAAGTATCCACATTGAAATAACAAAAATATAAGCAGTGACAATGTGGACCCAGACTGGGCCAGATAATTCCACCACTAACAAGATATGAGATTGTTAAATATGACTAAAGAAAGATAATCAAAATAATTCTTACAGTAATAAAAAGAGGCTCATAAATATGGAAAACTGACTACATTATTTGATTTCAATGTTCTTTTTGAAGTTGAAATCCAACATATTTGAAGCTGCAGGAAAAAATTTTCTGAGCTGGAAAAAGTGAGTTTACAGCTGACCACAGAGAGCCTACATTTTTATGTTAATTGCAATCATTCAGGTTTTTCATGCAATGCTATTCATGAATCCATCACTGTGCTCAGTGAACACACTGAGTTTATTAAAAATCTGTTGTGCTATCATTACCACAAAGACTTATTTTTTAAGGGTGAATTAGCTCAAGAACAAGATAGCAAGTAAGCCTTGAGGGGGAAGGTGGGTTGTGCCCTGTGAGCTCCAGTGCAAAATTCAATGACTGTGATATTGTTTCCAGAAAACTGAAGAAGGAAAACACATCAGTGTCTGCTGCAGTTCCATTGAAGAATGACATTTAAGCCCAAAGAAATAGGGAGTACAGTTTCTGAGTAGTGGATGAAGACAACCTAGAATCAAATGGGTGTTTTGCATCTGTTAGCCATGGGGAAAGCATGGAATCTCTATAACTAAGCAAAAACATTTTGTGGAGCATCTTCATTTCTTTTCCCATTGCTGTGATAAAATATTCTGGCAAAAACAGCTTAACGGGAAAAAAATTCTTCCAGCTCCAGTTCAGGTGTGCAGTTGGAGCTGCGGTCACATCATACCCACAGTCAAGAACAGAGTGATGAATTCATGCTCAACTACTCAACCATTCTCCACAATCCAGGATCCTCTGCCCATAAACAACATTACTCAGAGTTAACATGGGTGTTCTCATGGTGGTTAACTTAGGATGATCCTCACAGACATGTCTAAGAGATACACATCCCAGATAATTCTATATTCTGTCAAGTTGACAGAGTTAATCATCATATGATGTGGAAGCAAGGAAGGGGCATGCCTTCATTTATAAATTCAAAATTGTTTCTAACATGTTGTTTTTTAGTAATAGAGCTGATCATAGGAAGATGGGAACTTCTCACTTTAGATTCCAAACTCTCATATAGGTTTGCAACAGCTCTAAACCGCTCCAGTTCAGCATCTAACCTAAGGACAGGCTTTCTCTGCATACATTTTGTAGGACAGGTTTTATGTGCAAATATTTTATAGAATTTTGCACCCAGAGGACAATTACTTTGAGACTTTTAACAAATTAATGAGCATCTCGCAGTCTACTCTGAGATGCTGGATGGCAGTTCTTTGCACTAAAGTTCATTTACTGTAACAGAGTGTACAGTAACAGTGTGATGGATAGGTGGCAGAGGGATAGGGGGAGAAAGTGGACAGATTATGAGACCTGTGACTCTAGAGTAGGGAATTCCAAATGTTTAACTTTTCCATTGATTCTGCAAGTGTTATCATGAGTTAGGGATATTTCCACATCTCATTATCTGTTCATTTACTCATGGACTCTCAATAAGCATTCATTGAAAATCCTCAACAGGTGAGGTAGTAGGGATGCTGCAGAGATCCATAAGGAATCATTCTCATCCTAGGAAGACTGATCTTCAGCATAGAAATAGATCAACCAGACAAAGGTAAGACTTCAAATGAGTCATCCAAGTCAAACTTTGTATGCATTTGAGTATCTTGCCATCATAGGAAAGCTATGGGATTCCTTTAGGCCACCATTTCCTAACTTTAAAATTGAAAAATGCTTCCTAGGATTTTAAGATGATTAAGATGACATCTATATAACCTAGACTATATGTTACCCACCACATTGAAAGAACTCAGTCACTTTTGAAATAAGGCATAGCAAGTCTTTTCCAACCACCTTTGTAAACAACTCAAGGAATGAGCATGGTGATCACGTGATCTCCTGTGGTGTTTGAGAAGGAGCTTTGATTGCTGTAGTGAGGGAAGATTCCTTGCCCTTGTGGGTTAAAAAATCTGAAAACAGCACTTGAAAGTCATTCTTTGCCCATGACGGCTGTGCTTCATGAGACAGTTCTGGGTATACATAAAGCCAGAATGCTGCTGAATATTCACTGAGCAGGGTTTTCACACTACCCATGAACTTTCATATTTATTCTGATCCACAGGTGTCAAGGTTCATTACAGTTTTCATCTATTAATTACTATTGACAAGTCCCCAAACTTAGTGGCTTAGAACAATTCATAGTCCTCATCTCTGTGAGTAGAGATTTGGAAACGGCTTCACTGAGTATTTCTGCTCAGGGTCTTTTTGCTTTTAATTTGTTATCAATTGTCAATTTAGAACCAGAAAAACGATCATTCTTATTTTCCTTCTTTGGAGACCCAGGGATTGACTGGCTCTTTGGGAACTGTAATCATTTTATTTCCTAAAGAAGACATTTTTATATTTTCTAAGTTTCTGATTTGAGCCTGACCTTGATCACAGAATCTCTGTTGTAATTTTATGAAAATGATATTCTATGAAATGCTTAGAAGAACATTAGAGGTTTTGATGGATCATCATGCAAAACACCATGTTTTCTTTTGGCTTTGTAAATGACGTGATAATTACTAAGTCAGTTCCAGAAATAGAATTCTATTCCTGTGGACATTGTTATGACATAAGCCTGAGAGAAACCTTGTTTATAATGTGAGAAACACTAACTTTTAAATGTATATGTAAGAACCTGCAGAAAGTATGCTTGTAAAAATGATTCCATTGGCCCATTCCCTCCAGAGGAACACCTAACCCAGTCTTGATATTAGGATGAGGAAATTGGACTTGCCTGGAGTGGATGCTGAGCTAATCCACCTTGGAACTCTTGCCCTTTCTGGGGAGGTGATGGGGCCTGGGTAGGAGAGAGGCTGGAGACTGACAGGGAGGGGTGGGGAGGAGGAAGGGAGTTGGAACAAGGGGATACATGGATAAAAAATGAAACTTTATTCTATAAAAATGAAAAAAAATGCTTCCATTGTTAGATGCCCTTGTGCATGTGGGTCTAGCCTTGCCATTCTGCTGTGGGAACGTGATTACTGATCTGGGAGTGCCTATGGGCAGGGTGACTCCCATACTAGCACTCCTCTCATGCACTCAGCAATAGAGGAGCAGACTGGGTTTTTGTGGCACGAACCACTTGCTTAGCAACAAGCTTGATGACATTTTGCTTTGGTCTGGGGCATTAGTTTCCATCGCATTTCTTACACCCTAGGGTCCTGATGTAATCTTGGACAAAAAGTAACACTATAGGTTCTTAGATTCCAATTTTCTACTCTTCTGGGCCAGGAAGTACCATTGGTGCTAAAACCCTTCCATGGCTAGCAATTTCAGTGCTGACAGTATCCAGTATCACTTAAACATCAAATATACATACACATGTAGGACTATCACTATGTTTTGATGTTTACTGCTTTCTCTTTAAATTTTTCTATTATTTCAAATGTAGTAATTTTATTTTCCCATCATGCATTATACTTGCTAACTCTTCAACTATTGCACTTTAAAGAACTTTATAAATGTCTACAAAGTTTATCTTCCAGTAAGCATGCTTATCAATTTAAAACAAACTACATATATTGTCTTATTCTTTGATAAACTCATATATATATATAAATTCAGATAATATACCATTCTGTCCTATTCAAGGAACATTTTTTAAAGATCACCTCTCAAGTTGACTTTATAAATGTTTCTTAGCAGGTGCTCTGAAACAATGTTAAATAGTTCTCATATTTTATTAATAAATTAGGGCAGCATTACAATACTTCAACTACCTTTTCTTTTACTCCTATACTTTAAGATTTATACTCCATAAACATCTACTTTAGCAATTACAGAATAGTTAATATCCCAATATACATGGGATGGCTTCTCCAGGGATGAGACCTCTGGTCTGTTTTCCAGACGAAGTAGTCAGCAGTAGAAACATGCACATGCAGGCAACACTGCGTGAACTCAGTAGGTTATATCTACATGTATTCTTTTAGGTATATATGAAACAGAAATGGTTAAAGTAAAGAATGCTGTGAATTTGAAGGAGGCACAAGAGGGATAGGAAGGAGGAGAGAGATGAGAAAGGATGTAATTATCTTTAAATAAAAAATTATTTGGATATCAGAAGAAATTGAATCATTTGACAGACTCTCACAAATTTGATAAAATATACATTTCCACATATAAACACCCTAATAAAAGCTATAAGAAGGACAACAAAAAATATATTGGTCATGGTTAAATACATCTATGGCTCAGTGGAATGAGATGGTCATAGTGTATACCTTCAGTGCAGCCGACTCAGTAACTGGCTGCATTCTTTACTAATCTATATTTCTGAGCAGTAGCTGGTAAGAAAATAAACAAGTTACTTACTTAGAAGGAGAAAAATCTGTGATCTAACAGGCAGCAGTTGTCACTGATTCATCAAAGGCAGGAAGGTCTAAAATTAGACAAAGGGTTCACACCAGGACTTTGATATAGTGCTGCTAGAAAAAAAAGTTATTATTTCTGAGTCATTAAGTTGCAAACTTTTTTCAATTGTTTTTTAGAAACTCAGATGCATTTTCCCCATGACTATCATTTAGTGAATCATCTCCTAGCAAGAATTTGGCATTTCCTAAGTACTGAGCTCCAATTACATCCAATAGAGGTTACTACGTGTTTCACACAAGCAGGAAGTTCAACAGAACAGGAAGCAGCCTGCACCCAGGTGAATCAAGAATCAAAAATACAGTTTGTGCATCTGTCTGAAGTTATTTCTTTCTTCCCACTCTTTCCTTTGCTTTTTCAGCATTAATTAGTTCAAAAAGTAAAAGATAGAAGATGACTTTTATGTTCAGGGCAAGGTAAGCTGATTTTTACAGTGATATCCACAAAGAACAGATCAAAATTTAAAAAAATAAAAATGAACTTGGGCTGGAGAGATGGCTCAGAGGTTAAGAACAATGATTGTTCTTCCACAGGCCCTGAGTTCAATTCCCAGAAACCACATGGTGGCTCACAACCACCTATAATGACATCTGGTATCCTCTTCTGTATACAGTATACATAATAAATAAATAAATCTTTAAAAAAATAAAAATGAACTAAATAGAATGTTTACTTATGTTGATTTATGGAGAAATACCATGCTTATATTATTCATCTCTAATTTTCATGAATTCTATACATCTATTTCAGAGTCTTAATTTCTTTATCATATACATCTATTATATAATTTTATTTTTCTACTGATTAATGTTTTTATAGTTATATTTTAAGCAATAAATCCATAATTCCAAAATTATATTTTCCTCATTTTTGTTATCCATGAATATTGAATTAAAAATAATAATTTGAACTGAATCCTAAAATATTTTTGATTTTATCTACTATAACACTACCTCAGGCTTGAGCTTGACTGAAAAGCCTCCATTATTTTGGATAGGGCTACTTCAGTTTCCTACTCTTGAAGAGATGGCAAGTTTGGCTCAGCTGTGTTTCATTGTTTGCTTCCAGTTTTTGACTGATGCCATAACAGTGGGAAAGGATGTAGTTCTTGGAAAGACTTGGTAAATTACACCCAAGCGCACCAACCAAGATCCTCTCTCTCTTTTTAAAACCCCTTCTTGTTAAGTTTATGATCCCAGATCGCTGGATCATGCTACCTACATTCAGGGTGGTTCTTCCCTTATAGTTGCTCCTCTCTGGTACCCTTCATAGGCACATCTGGAATGGTGCCTCACTAATTCTCTGTGTGTTTATTACCACAGTCAAATTAATGATCCAAGTTCACCACTGTTGTATGTGGTTTCTGCCCCAGATTTTCCAGTCAGCCCCACTGCTACTTAAGCCCAAATAATTACACAGATGCTTGTATTATTTTTACACTGATTAACCTAAGGCCCAGGCATATAGCTTGCTAACTCCTTCATTTTAATTCAACCCATAATTCTGTTCAGCTATGCTGCTTGATACCTTTACTCAGAGCAGCATTTCAGCTTCTTTCCTCTCCATCTGCTGCTGTTATCTTGTCATGTCTCTGTCGCATCTCCATGGCATCTCTATTCTGCTCTTCTTGTTCCCAGAGTTTTCTTAGTCTGGTAGCTCCATCCACACTTCCTGTCTGCCTTTGGTCAGTCAGCATTTTTTTATTAAAGCAGTAGGTGGGACAATTATTTACAATGGAGCAGAATACAATCTCTCTACACACCACCACAAATATAAAATAGTATTCATATTTACCTCATGGCTATAGATTTTGAATGTTTAATGTATATATCCTTTTTTTACCTTCTCTCATACTTTATCATTTAAGCTTTTCTTTTTATTGAGCAATGCAATATATAACAGATTGTTTCAAGTCATTCTCAACCCTTTCACAGGGATCACATAAGACCGTCTGCATGTCAGATACTTATACAATGAATCATAACACTAGCAAAAATCTACAGTTATGAAGTAGCAACAAAAATAATTTTATGTTTGGGGTCACTATCACATGAGAAACTGTATTCAAAGTTTGCAGCATTATTGAGAACCACTGTTTTAAGTGTTTCAGATCACTGGCTATTAATGTTCAGTTGTTGCTGGTAGAGGCATCAGATTTGCTAATGAGCCTTTTGTGTAAGAGGAGGCCAACAGCTCTTTGTACACAGATTAAAAGCAGATGCACATCTATCAAGATAGAGATGCATATTCAGTTCTTTACACTCCATGGTGTATTATGGGTTATGCAATAATTCCCTTGGAAATCCTGAAAAATTTGAGAACTTGCAGTGGTGGAGAATGTTCACATTGTTTTCCTAGCAAGTTAATTCCTAGGCTAAGATGAAGTATGTTTAAGTTCCACAAACTGGATTTTCCTACTTAGTGTGTCTGAGTTTATATTTCTGCCTTTCTAATGCACACCTAATTTTCTCACTAATACACATGGTGTTCACTATTTCCTTCTTTCTTTTAAGACTACAAGAGAAATATCAATGGAGAAATGTTGGAAAACTTGCTGTCATCAGAGGAAGGTAGTGGTGAACTTGATTCCTTAAACACCTGTGCTAAGTATATAAGATGTCAGTGACCAATTAGCATAGCAAGAGGCAGCCAGCTTCCTGGGAAGAAAACCATCATAACATTGTGAAGACTTTTTAATGGACAAAAGTTATACATGTATTTAACATGTTATATACAAAATACACATGTGACATATATTTAGCATGTACAATACATTATTTGAAATGCACAGACAATATGAAGGGACTAAATCAACATGATTAGCACACACACTCTCCTATGACAATATTTGAAATCTCCTTTAATGAATGTAAAGAAAACACTACATTGTTAGTAACTCTATTCACTAGGTAGGGAGAATAACACATGAATGTATCTCCTCCCTGTATAATTAAATTTTGCAGCTCCTAGACCAACATTTTCCTTGCAATCACCTGTCTACTTCTTGCTTCTTGGAGTTCAAGTGTTTGAGAAACAAAATGTCAGTGAAATTGTGCCTGATTTGCCTCATTATGTCTGGTTTATATATATATATATATATATATATATTTTCTGTCTTTTAGGTTCATATGTTGTCATCAATGACAGGATTCCCTTCTTTGTATTGTTGAATAGTGTAAGATAAATACATAAATAAGTAAACAGATAAATATATATTTTTAATTTATATGTTTGCTGGTAGTTAGTTAGGTTGAGACCATGTCTTGGTTTTAAATGACTGTTCAGGTTCCTTTTGCCATTTATTTGCCATGTCCATTTTATAAGCCCAGTGATGGTATTAATGAAGCAAATGACAATTTTACTTTTAGTTTTATAAGTAATTTTCCACAGTTACTGTATCAATTTACAGTCCTCCTAACAATATGCAAGGATTTTTCTATTTTACATGGTCTACCAATGCTTGCTATTTTTCTTTTTCTATTACTATTATGAATAAAGAAGTCACATTTTCTATCCTTGTATATCCTTATTCAAAGTCCCTTCCCTCTCTCACCACATCAGATCTCACATTAACCATTTTAATATATGTGAGGTAGTCTTCAAGTGTGTCTTTAACTTAATTTTTTTCTGATAATTTCAAATGTTGAACATTGTTCAGCATCTATTGTTTATGGAGTCTTCTGTAAGTAATATCTCTTCTTAGCTTCTCCTCATGCTGTTTGTTTCCTAACGATTGGGCAATTTGCATTCTTTACATATTCTGGATGCTGGTCTTTTATTAGCGATTTGGCTTGCAAACATTTTTGCCCATGTGCATCGCTGTCATACTGCTGTTGATTGCTGGCTTTGTTGCACAGAATCTTTTTGATTTGAAGGCACCCATTTATCTAATTCCTTTTGGCTGCTGATGCCTTGATCCTATATCCAAATTGTCATTGATGAGACTAATGCAGTGATATTTCTGTTTCTTGTAGTTTTTTTGTAGTCCCTGATATATATAATTTGTAGTATGAGATTAGAGTCTAATTCTATTTCCTCTCTCTCTTTCTCTGTCTCTCTCTCTCTCCTCTCTCTCCTCTCTCTCTGTCTCTCTCCCTCTGGGAGTGTGTATGCATATAGGAACTGCATCTGGGGTAGAATGGCCTTCCTCATCCTTTCCTTGTATTTATCTTAAATGTCAGCATCACTGAGTTTGAACTTATTGTTCCAAGGTCATCCATTTTCAGGAATGGTTGAGGACACTGGGGAATTGTCACATGTTCATTAGGGGATTCTGATTTTCATGGTCACAATCTTAGCTCAAGGAATAACTATTATGAAACCACAAATGAAATGAAGGTTGTTCGTCATACAAGCATCTGAAGATGTGCCCTGGCCTGAAGGAACCATATCTAAGATGGTTCCTCTGCCAGGCCGTGGTTTTTGCCTATGATCCCTTCCCTTATAGCCACTGATGCATCCTCACCAGAAGTGGACCATTCTTCCTACCATTCCAAAGACTGTGCTCATCATCTCTGTCACTATTATGGAAGATTCTTCTCCAGAATTCTCCTTCAATGTCACTGCGACTTTAAAGGAATCTTTAATATAAGACAATTATAAAACATCTTGTTCAGAATTTGTCAGTTTACATTTTATCCCACAGATATTTTAGAGTCTTTTAAAGAATAGGCACCTTCATCTACACTTCAGTCTTCTGACCTTCCTTTTCAGCCTTCAAGTTGATGACATCAATGAATCCTTCACACTGACAGAGACTTGAGTCTGCTTTTTATTTCATATTCATGCACAAAGGGTAAAGAATTCTAAAATTATTACACATGGCTTACATATGATAGGGAGATTAAAGAAGGGAAACAGAACCTCTTAGGGAGACTCATTATAATCTGGGCATTTCTGTCGCGCGCACCCTTGCCAGCAAGGAAAGCGCAACACCCAGGATCTTCTTTCAGCAGTTTATTCGAGACCTTTACAATTGTTCTCTCTTTGTTCTTCCCCCTGGGAAAACCCTGCTCAATGACTAAATACTCTCAGGGCATCCAATCCCAATAAGCCATGTGGGCACAACTCATAGGTCCACATACGCAACAGCAAAACATGCCCCAGGCTCAAGCCAAATAAGGAGTTGTTTATCAAAAGAGAGCACTCAGCGGAGGGTGGAGGCCAGAAATCAACACCATCTTTAGTGTGCAGCAGCAGGCAGCTCTCTACACATTTCTCAGTCTGCAAACATCTGGATTGACATGAATATAATTCAATTATATTTGTTTTAAATACAATTTAAACAAATTGTACCAAATAAAAAAATTCCCTTTAAAGATACCATCTTCACTAACATCAGCCTTGAGCTATATTCCATGCTTTTGACAATTTGGAGCAGAGTTTTCCAGATTCAATCTTGTGACGTTGATCTAGGGCATTAAGAACATTTATGAGGTGGTAGGAAGTATTTATCTTCACATTTGATCACATGGACAGTTTTCGCATACCAAATTTAGTGTGAAGAACTGATTGTGTAGAGCACTGAATGGACTGACTTCTAGAGAATTCTGTAGACATAGAGGAAAATGGTACTGGAATTGCATTTGAAAACATGTGAAATACCTAAAGCTAGCCAACAAGGGGAACTCCAATTGATCTCTGGTTAAGGACAGAGTGTGGCCAGGTGAAATGTCTTAATCATTCTCTTTTTTTAGAGAGGTAGGGTTCAGCCCTGAACCCTTTGAATGCAGTCTCATCCTGTGACTGTCTCAATCAGTAAAGAGAAACAAAGGTAATTCTGCATGCCCTGCAGCACCTATACAGGTCTCATTTTGAGGTTTTCACATTGGGGATGTTCCCTTTCTGAGCCCACCAGCTACTGTGTGGACCCAAACAGTAAGAAAGAGAGTCTCAGAAACCTCCATCCATTCCAGCTATTGCAGTCAGTAAGCTGGAGGGACAAACAGTGAAGCCAGAGTGGACAACCAGATGACTACTATCCCAGCCAACATTTGATTTCATCTACATGAGAGATTCAAATTCTGAGAGAAAATCACCCCAATAAGTCCACTGTCTCCACAGAAGTAGGATTAAAATAATGTGATATTCTGAACTTTAGATATTTTATTATTTTTATGCCCCAAAGTAAGCAAAAATTAATCAATTCACTTATTAGCTAAAAGAATTGTGTAGAATGAGTAAAATCCACATACTTTCCTCTTCCAGTTCTCTTAAAATTGACAACCAATTTTATCATTTGGCCATCAATGGCCAAAATAACCCACAAAGACAAAGTGACTGACTAAAAGGATTATCTTAAAATATTTCCACTAGAAAGCAATAGCAAGTTATTTGTGCAATGGTACAAATACTAACTTATACAGTAGACTGAATATAGAACAGATCCTCAAATATTCAGACACTTAGAATAGCTGGAGCCCTGGGCATGCAGGACAGAAAAGAGGACAGTGACAGACAGGCAGACAGGCATTCTCTTCATTTGTCAGGAATTAGGAAGCAGTCACCTGTGCCTGTACCTGTGCATATGCGTGCATGCGTGTGTGCGTGTATGAGTGTGTGTTTATGTCTGGTTTTGTGGCTTTGTATTGGTCTTTTTAAGGCTCCAAAAGGTTGGGGAAAATTTTCATTCATCTCCTTTCCATTTGGCTTGAATTTCATTGCCAACATCTGCATTTCTAAGAGGTCAGGCCAGTCCTTGTTTAGAATGACTCACAGCAGTCTGGATCTCCTAAAGAAGAGCATGACCCACTCAGTAGCTTTCCTCTGATCTAAGGTACCTCCTGAAGACCTGTAAAGACAGACTATTAGACCCAAGACAACAGTTTCATTTTTCCTTTCACCCAAGAACACAAAAGCTGCATGTATAACCTTTCCATCTAACTACCATAGGTCCAACATTTGGGGCCACACATCTGTCTGATTTATCAAGGCAATCTGGAGCTGCCAGGCTGAGTAAATTGAATTTAGAAAAGAGCATGATCTGTCTTGCTAGTTTTTATTCTTCCTGGTGGTTCTACTGTGCTATGTAACTCACTAAACTAAGAGTGATCCCCTAGTGGGCAGTATTTTTTAGATTAGTCTATTTGTGTGTGATTCTTGGGGACGAGAGTCTTTTTTTAAACAAATAAATAGGCTGTGCTTACTTAATTTATCATTACCTATATAATTGTTATGTTCTACAATAGCCCAGAAACAGTGTATAATATTGCCTTCTGATTAGCATCTAATTCCTCTATCCTGAATTGTATTAAAAAAATGTCCAAGTCATTGAAGGGGGAGATCCCTCAATGCTAGATAACATTAAATTCACAAGAGGGTGTGCAGTGGGTTGCTAGGAAAGTAAGTCTTGCCCAGCTATGAGCCTTAGAAACCAGAAAAGATGAATGTACCTGTACAATAGTGGCTGGATGGGGGTAACCAGCTGCCCTCTATTTGGATTTGAGGTCAACTCCATGAGCAGGGGGTTGGGGAGTGATATAACCTATGTCTAATATTGTGAGCCTGGGTAAGAATTCAAATCTAGGGAGGTTGCAGACCCAGTTAGAAAACTTACCAGCTAAACTGATAAGGCAGCAAGCTGCCTTCTAAATACCAATGCTTACATACACATAGAAAAGCTGCTCCCAGCCTTAATAAGAAAAAAATTCTCTGTGCAAAGAATGGTGGTGAATACAGAGACTCAAGGCTGCCCCAGGTGCAGAGAAAAAGCAACAGTTCTGAGCTCTAGAGAAGACATTTATGCCACTCACTTTGAAGCTGAGGAAACATTGCAGAAGAGAACACAAGAAGGTTGTGTGAAGGGCTATAAAGGTCATTTTCTAGACTAGGCCTGTCAACAGTAAGTTAAGGAAGGGGAAGGGACTCAGGCACCCTCTCCTTTGCCTCTGAATAATTGGACTTGGGGAGAGGAGGAAGCTTTCTTTAGTTGTGTAACTATTGCTGAACCCACCAGGCTCTGACAGATGGCTTTAAACTCATGGTTACACAGATGGTCCTGATTAATTCCAGTAGGTCACAAACAAGATAATATTTATGATGTATGAGAAAGATTTGTAGGGGAAGAAGAATGATAGGGGTGGTAGAGAACTGGGAAGCAGGAGGATGGTGGACGTATATTGTATACATAGTGAACTTGTCTAAAAACAAAGATAACTATTAAGAAATAAAATTAACAATAATCTAAGCCAAAGAGGACTTATGCAATTCCTATAAAAATGCCACTAACTATCCAGATCATTTTTTAAATCTTCTTCTTATGCCCCAGTCTCTGCCTGTCATTTGTTAGTCTGGAAAATGGGATAATTTGACCACATCCTTTAAAAAATAGTTTTATAACTTTATTCTGAACTTTCAATGTGGTGTAGACTAAATAAAGAACGTCAGCTTTGTCTCCAAATTTTTCTAAGTTGAATTTCTTTTATTTTCTCACTTAAGGTGGTATTAATTTGAGAAATTACCTTATTAAAATTTTAGTGTTGTAACCATTAACTTTATAAGTTCATTGTTATGGACTATTGCCATTGATCATGATGATGCAATAGAACTTGATAGCCAAATCCTATTGCCCCATCAGGGACCTAATTCTTTAAGCATCTTGTATTATGGACCCCTTTTCATGAGAAACACCACAGTGACCAAACACTTTCTGACTGGTATAAGAATATACCTTCCACAGGCAAAAATATTTAGATTAAAACAAGTGACTGGCAAGCTCACAGTTTCCCTCTTCAGTGATGCTACCACAGTTACTATGTTAAATGATCATATGAAACTGACGTTTGAATTCACATGTCTATACTCATAATTTACTGAGCTCTCAGACCTCATCAGAGAATCAGTAAGTTATGCTGAACACTCAGAACTGTCAGCATTCAGAGATGTCTGTGAGGTTCTCAGGCACATATGTGGTACTTATGTTATATGTCCTCTGAGTCTAGGAGACCATTATAGAATAGCGAATTGAAAAATATTAAGAGCCAGAGGTCGTGAAGGACTGTAATAAAAACGTACCTCCTGAATTTGACTATGTAGACAGACTTTCCTGTCCTGTCATCCACTTGCCAAATAACCACACAGAGACTTAATATTAATTATAAATGCTCAGCCTATAGCTTAGGTTTGTTCTTTAGCAAACTCTTATAAATTACATTTACTCATTTATGTTAATCTGTGTGCTTCCTTAAGGCTTGTTTTGATCCTGCTTGCTCCGTATTTCATGGTATCTCCTCTGACTTTGTCTTTCTTTTCTTCAGCATTCTCTCTGCTCCAAAACTCCTGCTTAACCATCGCCATTCAACTTTTTATTAACAAGGAGAGCAACACATCTTAACAGTATTCAAAAGGATTATCCCATAACATTTCCCATTTTCCCTTTTTGTCTAATTAAAAAGAAATATTTTAACTTTAACATAGTAAAATTATATAAAATAAGGACAAATATCAGGTAAGAGTTACATTTACCATCTCCAGTCCATTAGTATTTGGTAAAATTATAGAAAATACTTCATTATCTGTCCTATCTTGATGAGTCCAAGGTTTTATATCTAATTTACTTTTTATCCTAACTTGTATCACCAACCAAAACTATCCTTTCATGCTTGACTCTCAACCTTTTACACTTTACACCTCTTTTGTGAGTTTCTTTTCTGAATTTGGTAACAAGAAAAACTATAATTTTAACTAGTTAGTCATCAACTCCATCAGAGACCCAAGAATAATCAGTGACTTGATTTAATATTATATTATATAGTATGGAACAATATACTTCCTAAACTAATAAATTACAAAAGACGAGCTGGAAACCTGGCAGTCACCCAAGACTCCTCTGTAATGTTGGAGCATCCATCTTTGGACTACAGGCCAAGAATATCTGACAGACTTTTCTGTGAAGCAAAATTTTAAAGCCCTCTCCCATGTTGCCTTATCAAAGTTTGGCAGTTGCTTTCTTTTGTGTCCTGCTTATCCAACTTGGATAACATACTTGACCATATCCTTTTGATAATAGAAGCTGAAATAAAGATTGGAGCCATATTTCCTACTTTGTTTCTACCCATGACAAAATATCTGAGACCAATAGCTAGGAAAAGAAGTTGTATTTGAAAGTTTCAGTCCATAGTCAGATGGTTGCATCTTTCAAGGCTGAGGTGAGGCAGAGCATCTCTTCCTGAGGATGTGACAAAGCAGAACTGCTGCCCCTGGCAACTGGGAAGCAGAGTGAAATAGAAAGGGTTTAAGAACCCTCAAAAGTCCCCTATCTTCTAATAGATTATTCTGCTAACAAATTAGTCTATTGATAAGGTGAGAGCCCTCACAGTCCAATCCCTCTTACAAGCCTGCTTCATTGCCAAACAAGCCTTTAACATTAGACCCTTTGGGAACATGTTGGTATTTAAGCCATAAAAAAGCACTAATATTTTATTTACTAGGTACAAGAGCAGGGGGTGGGGGTGAAGCAGGGAGACAGGAGAGACTTGGAAAGATGACAGGATCTGAGAGCTACAGAACTGAATGACTCCTGCTCCAGTCAGCTTCAGAGGGCAGGGACATCTGATCTGGCACAGTGGGTCATTCTTCAGTGACAGGTTTTTAAGAGAGCAGGACCAGGAGACAAGATAGTAAACAAAACAAGAGAAATGTTGAGGTTGGGAGGTCTTCCACAAGTTGATGCCTTATACCAAGCAAGTTTATTAAAAAGTACAGCATCTTATTTTTGTGGGGAAATATAGGACAGAGTCAGCAGAAAACTACCATACAATGGAACAAAGTCAGCAGGAAGCTAATGGAGCAATGTTGCACAAAAGAAACATGGGCTATCTCAAGTGTGTCACAAACCAAGTACTCAATAGCTTTGGGATTGATTACCATACTCTTTAAGAAAGGAAAAGTGGAGTACTCAGGATCCTCAGCAGCAGCTCCCTCATGACTGGCCCAAGGCCCTTTCCAGGCATGTTCCTGGTTTTAGACAAGAAACTGTGTTCCTTCTCCATGTATCCTGGCCCCAGGTTAATTCTGGACCAGCCTGGCTCCCAAAGGCTAACCTGAGCAGGAGTGTTTCACCATCTTCAAAAGCACTGTGGGATGGCGTGTGTGTGGAGTGGGAATCAAGATATATTACCTGAGTGTGACATGCCTGGTCTAAAGTCTAACCATCCTCAAGGATGATTAATTAACCAATGTCAGTTGCTGATAATTCCCCTCTGTCAATCATTTGAACTGTGCTTCTGAGGTCTATGCTGTGAAGTCAGAAAAGTCAAGGGTATGGAGAAGATCATTACCTAAAGACAGACTTATAGTAGTAAAGACTCCATTTTCACATGGGAATTAAAAGCCTTTGGCCTGAGATCTACCCTTTCAAACGCTTTTGGAGTGGACAAGGCAGGATTGTCAACTCTTAGACTAATTCTGTCCAGCAAATCTCTAGAACATCATTCTGCCTTTCTGAGATACAATACCTACTCAATTAGAGTCTCTCCATAGTTCACACTCCAGCCCCTGGTGACCTCAAGCTATCCTCTGCTCTGTGAGTTGGAACTTCAGATTTTTTTATACAAGTTAAGTTACAGAGTATGTATCTTTTGAGACTAGCTGGCTTGGGTAACTGAAAAGTCTATTTTCAAATTTATTCATATTATCACATATATCAGAATTCTTTCCTTTTAATTACTCAATAACTTCCAGCTATATGTATACAACACATTTTATTTCCTTAATTTTATTTGTTTGCCTTTGATTAGAGACTCATAAAACCTTTGAGCTTCTGTTTTAAAATATCAAAACATTATTAATATCCTAAAATTAACAATAATATTTTATTATTTCAAAAATCTAGTCAGTTACTGTTTCTAAAAGTCATATTATTTTAAGCTTAATTATTTTAAATTAAAAAATAACAAGCTGAAAAATTATTTTTGTGTATATATTTCTTGCTTTGTTGTTGTTGTTCTGGTTATCAAGGTAGATTCCTGCTATGTAGTCTAGGCTAGCCTCCAATGAAAGAAGGTTCTGCCTTGGCCTCCTCCATACTGGAATTACAGGTGTGTGCCACATGCTGGCTACAGATATATACAAAGTGGTGTCCATATTTAAATATGTAAATTCTGTGTGAAATACCAAAACTAACCAATTTATTCTCTTCAAATATTTGGTTTTGGTGGTAAGAACATTTGAAATTTATTCTCAGCAGTTTATATTTCTTTAGTTGTTATGCTGTACAATAGATTAAAGAAAGCATAAAGTAACCCTTTGCTCTTTCTGCCTTCCTGCCTGACTCTGGTATTCTGACCATTATGCCCATGTCCACCTCTTGGTCATCACCTTTCTACTCTGGCTCTTCACATTACTCTCTCCATTCATCTTGCACTGCACAGTTAGATGAAGCCCAAAGCATGGCAGGGGTAAGCCTGCCTTTCCAATGGGTTCCCAAGCCTGTGCCAGGCAGTGAGGTCACAGCTGCTCCAGATAAATGACTCTTTGTAAGTGTCTGGTACTTGGGCTCAGAAATCCATCTTGAAGTTCTCTGCTGAGGACAGACAACTTGGGATTTGGGGCTAAGGAAGATTTTAATTGATTCCAATTTTACCAGATCTTAGCTTTTACTTGTGGAGTGAGAGTCAGAAACGATGGTTTCTGATTGTAAAGGTTCATCTTTTTGTGATTTAGACGTGTTTAACCACTAAACTGAGGTCTTGTGAAACATTTGACTGCCTAATAAAAGTGTCAGACTTGACTAAAATAGATAAGCAAAAATAAAACATATGTGAAAGTAATGTTTTTTTCTCCTGTGTAGATTTTGAAGTGCTTGAATTAAAAACACACACACACACACACACACACACACACACACACACACACACACACACACTTTTTTTTTTTTGAAGAATTGTGCCTCAGGTCTTTATGGTTTGCTCTTGTTTTCCTTGGTTTGGTCCCTGACATGGATGCAGATCCCCATTCTTTATATAAACAGATCCCTGAACACTGCTGTCATTTTGCTACAAGGATTCAGGATACTTGGGCTCTAATGGATGGTCTGTGTGGTCTCGAGGCAGGAACCTTCTCTGTAGAGGGATCTCTTCTGAAGGAAGGATGAGGAAGAAGGCAGGGCCACTACCACTAGATGGGCTCTGATACTATTAGGCAGGATCCCATTTGGGGAAATGGTCACAGCACTCTCCATCACTTGACTCTGGTTGTCTGCATGAGGCAGGCATCAATTAGCTGGTGCACAGTCCAGAGCCCTCCCCAAAGGGTCACCTGTGAGCATCAAGTTCTCTTAAGTGAAAAAACCTTTGACACAAAAGCCAATAGACATTTTTTTCATCATTTTGCACGTTAGTTAAGGGACTGATCATTCATCCCCCGTAAGTGTACAAATGCTTTCTCCAAGATGGCTTTTAAATTGGGAAGGTTGCCTTTTGTTTCCCAGAAGTGCCATGTTAAAACCTTCTAGCCTTTTTTTTTAAGGGTGCTGGGGCTCTGTGGCTTGCTTAGAAATGCCAGCCCTTGGCAGGAGAATGCAAATGCTTTTCCCTCAGTCTGACCAAGCACACACTTTTCACTGTGAACTACTTTATATTTGGAGTTGATTTTTTTGTGGCTTTTATTTAGTTCTTAGTTTCCCCACCCCCATTGTGAGCTTCCTTTGTGCTTTCACTGTGTCCTGACTTGTCCATGTGCCTTCCTGTTCCAGACTCTTACGTCTTATGGATGTACCTACCCATTCTTGCCCGGTAGCCACAGTTTTCTGATCTGTCTTGGTCCCTTAGTCCAGACGAAGCTCTCTTACCCATGGTCCTGAAGCTGCTTATAAAATGATTATTCAAATAGAGGCTAATATTAATTACAAACTGTTTGGCTTATGGCTCAGGGTCATTACCAACTAGATCTTAGAATTCACCCCATTCTTGTTCATCTATGCCTTGCCACATGCCTAGTGGCTTGCTGGTATTCTCTGTACTTTCATGTCTTGCTTGGTTGGACACAGTGTGCGGAGTGTCTGTCTGACTCCACCCTCCTCTTTTATCCATGTTTGGATTTCTCACCTGCCTTGTCACAGGCCAAAACAGCCTCTTTATTAACAAATGGTGATAAAATATATTCTTAATGTACAGAAAGACATCCACATCATTGCTCAATAGCATACAAGGTTATGATCTAGGTTTTAGAGGTGGCATTTTAATTTTTATTTAAAATTTCTTCATTAATTTTATTTATAAATATCTCTTTGCTGTTGTGTAGGTCTTTTCCTTAATATAGGTATAATTCTCAATTTTCTTCTAACTATCCATGACCATCTTTTACCCTCTAAATACAAGTCAACTTCTGTTCTGATTCTTCTGTCATACGGACCATGTCACATGACAGCCAGGGATCTGTTTTCAGCCATACACTGAAGGTCAGCTGAGGATCTTGATTATACTCCAGACATTATGGAAGGTACAGAATGGATTGCCACAAATTCCAGCAAAGAGTGGGTGGGAGATGGCTTCTTGAAGGATCATCAGGCATGGAGAGGCCTTGTCTTTAGGACAGACACTCCAATGAGAAAGCTCTACTTCATTCTGGATACAACTTTCGGTTAGGAGCAGGGCAACAACACCAGTGCTGTGCTCTGTGAAGCAGCTTGAGGAGAGGACAATATTCAGAGGCAGGTACAACCATAAATGTTGGAGATCCTGCAAGCCCCATGGCAGGTGGAGAGATAATGTGTGCAAGATAAAGAGTGGAGCTTGAGTCTGTACCATCTCTACAGGTTCTGGGTCCAAACTTCCAGAGTCTGACCTTGTGATTTATTCTTCTTACACAATTAAACACAATCAAACTATGAGAAAAAGGTTGTCACATGACAATTATTACAACAAAGCTTTAGGCATAGCTACAAAGAAGCTCCGTAGCAAAGAAGCAGAGCATCTGTGACTTTTGCAGTAAGAATGAGTTTCATTGGCTGATGAACAGAGCTCAGGGCTAGTGCCTAGAGAAGAAGGATTTGTAATAAGCATTAGGATAGATTCTACTGATACAGGGTTCAAAGTACATGGAACTTTCTTCATAATGAGTTCTATTCTCTGAGAGACAAAGTCCAAAATTAAGGTGTAAACAATTCTCAGAATTTGGAGAAAATCCAGGTAGAGGCAGCTCCCAATAGAACAGCAAAGGGTCATCATGTTGTTTGACTATTTGAACTCCAGCATTCCAGGTGACAAAACATCATTCTTTCTTCCTTTGAAGAAAACATAAATGCCTAACAATCCTGGTTTCTCCAATACTTAGACTAAGTTTTGCTTCCTGAAGTAAAATGCACAGTGCAATGGATCTTAATCCATAAAATACACCATCGGAAGCGGTTCCCTCATTGCACTTCTGGCTAAGTGATACAGAGTCTCTTTGCCCTGAGCTTCATTAAATTGCCTATTATTTGGCACCGGATGCATCTCAGCATAATTACATGCACTTACAAAATTAATGGCTCTGTGAAAATTATTTTAGGGTTTTGATTAAAGTAACATTGAATTACAGATGAGTTTGGAGAAAAGGTGCACATTTGTGATAACTTTCAGTTGGTATATAAGTAATTTAATATATAACATAAGTATACATTATAAGTGATATAACAAATTTTTTTCTCTGCTTTCAGATGGAATCATTCAATTATTTTATTATATTTTGGTGCAAGCAAAGTTGTCATCAGTAGCAATGCTGTCCTGCTTATCCTTTGTACTTGTAGATGTTGTAGATGTATGCTAGAAAAATGTTTGCTCAGCAAGTGTTTTACAAGGCTTAATATAAGATCTATACAATGTAGGTCTTTAATAAAAGTAATGTTTACTTTAATAAAGTTAACCTTGCCTAATGCCTAAACTAAAGGCATTGACTATTGTATGAAGTTTCTGGCCCAGACTTAATGCCATAGCCCCAAGATTCGATCCTGCTCACAGCCCTGCTGCCGCTTAGCCCCAAATAATCACACAAAAGCTTACATCATTAATTACATTAGTTACATGCTGCTTGGCCTAAAGCTCAAGTGTATTGTTAGCTAGCTCTCTCATCTTAACTCAACCTATTTACATTAGTCTGTTTAGCCGTGTGGCTTTGTACCTTTTCTCAGAGCAGCATTTCAACTTCTTTCCTCTGTACCTGCTGTCATCTCTTTCTGACTCTTTCTCTACCCAGAGTTTTCTTAGTCTGTTAGCCCCCCTCACACTTCTTGTCTATTTTCTGGTCAGTTAGTGTTTTATTAAAGTAGTAGGAGGGACGAATATTTACAATGTACCAGAACATAACCCCACAGCAATTAACTCATTACATTGATGCCTCATTACATTAAGCTTAGTGGCTTATCTGTGTCTCTATAAAACCTTTTTGTGATGGGATGGATTTCAGGGTTCAACCCAAATCCACATGTTGAATTCTTACACATGGTGTTAAAGGTGGAAGCCTTTGTTTGGACCTTGAAGGTGGGGCCCTGATATTAGTATTATCTGTCTTATAAGATAATCCCCCAAAGTCCCTCACATCTACTATCTGGGCTTGGAGGAGACAATTCTGTAGCTAATTATAATTGATTCTTGGTAAGCATATGATTGCTTTTAGATGTATAGGATATTTATTTAGGACAGCTTTCATCAGCATTGACTAGAGACCTCCTCTTCTAGCAATAGTGCTCCCAAAACTTGAACAAGTCTACTCTCAGCATTTGCTTTAAGTTTTAGCCTCCCTAAAAACTAAATTGAGCTCTGTGCTGACACCAGTCGGTTACAATGCCCTTGAATAGTGCATTCTCTGTTTGTTGGGCTCTCTGAAGGATATTTCAACTGCACATTTTAAAACTCAGTCCACTGGCAAACCTGTGGACTGTCTTAACCACCCCCCCTTTGCTCTCTGTTTTCTTCTTTGCATTTTAATTATGTGTGCTTTTTTTAAACAATGTTGCAAGTCTTTTATAAAGATCTTGTGAAACACTATTGAAGACAGATATATAGATTTGCCACATTTCCCCTCCCTATCAGGAGTAAACATATGTGTGCTTTTGTAAAGTAATGCATTTGAAAATGTTTCCTGCCTCACTAATGCCTCAAAATGTGTGTATTAGCTCAGATAAAGAGCAAGAGGAAATGCATCCCCACCCCCACCTCTCTCTCTGTGTATAAAACACACAAAAAAACCAGGACATGCACAGCGGAAGTCTTAGACTCAATAGAAATATCTTCCTGGATCCTGACCCTAAAACATAACCATGATGACTTTTGGGTCCATGAACTCTGTACAAATAACAGCAACTTAGTTAACACATATTCCATATTTGTGTGAAACTATGTGGACTCAGATTTTCATTTTGTCCTTTAAGATAAATTTACTTAATAAATAATACTCTTATCTACTTATGGGATATAATATGATGTTTTCCAGTGAGTGAGTGAGTGTGTGTGAATGCACTCGCATACATATGTCATGGCATGCAGATAGAACTCAGAAGATGACTTGTAGGATTCTGTTATTTCCTTCCTCCACAGGGCTACAGAGACTGAATGTTCATCTTCAGGTTTGTCAGTATCATTTCCTGGCCCCTTCAAAGTGTGATGTTTTGATGATGGAGTAGTTTTCCTTGACTGGATTAAAAAGCCCCTTGTTCAAGCACACATCTACAGAATTCTAGAAGGGACCATATCATCCAGAAATGACTGACCAAGAGGGAAATACCTGTTCTAGATGAGGGTGGCATCACGCGGTGGGATGAGGACATCTGTGGAACAAAACGGAGGGGGGGGGATATCCCCAAAATACAGGCACTTTCTGTTTCCTGACAAGCCTGGTATGAAACAATGCTCTCCAGTCTTCCTTGCCTGTGGCTATGGGACTGCAGTCTTTGGAACTGTGACTCATAATTTTTCACTATAAAATTTTGACATCCAGACAGAAAGTTTACCATGTATGTTTTGTAGGATAATTAAATCGAGTAAATTAATGTGTCCATCTCCCCTTCTCCCTCACATTACCAATAGATTTTCCACTATGCAGCTGCACCCACCTCAGGTGTATATGAGTGTCAGAGACGCAGAATCAGACAAGAGAAATATGCTTGTGGCAGGAGGTAGAAATGAGGAGATAAATTCTGTCCCTTCAGTCATGAATTTGTGCTGGCTTGTGCCTTGGGGAGGCCTGAAGCTGGGGCTCCAGGAACTCTGCTTCCTCTTACTCTCTGACTTTAGTACCTTAGTTAACTTTTTTTGGGGGAGGGAGGCATTTGAAGAGAACACCAGCTGAAGCTATAGATATGAGAAACAGCTAGCGATCTATATCCAGAGGGTTCCAGGAACACTGTTGTCATAAGCTGGTTCCAAATTAGCCACCTGCAGGCAGAGGGGACAGTTGACTATCTGGTGAAAATGGACCATCACCTATATAATTTACTTGCATAATCAACCCCATGTAACATTCAGATTCTGTCTAACCTTTCATTAGTATCTAAAATAATCTGATGAACTTAATTGCACACAAGTGCAGGTGAGAGGTTCTCCGAGGCCATCTTCCTATAAATACAGATGACGAAGGCCAGGAGATCTGAGAAAGCTAAAGGACCTTGGGGAATGATGCAGCTTTTCTCTCAAAACAGATGTATTATTCACACCCCCACATGAGTATAGCATTGCAGATTTGTTCCTATGATAGTGAGCCAAACATTACTTGACAAACATAAAACTCCTGGAGGTAAGAAACAGTCATGGGGCTTTGTTTGAATTATTTCATTATTTGGAGATGTTGACATTTTTGTATGCTTCTCACATATACACAATCTCTTTCATGCACAATTTTGTTCAGTTATATAACAGCTAAATAGTGTTGCTGGTGCTGCAGTTGGATTGTGTATGGTATAGAGTTCACTGGGTTTTCTTTGGGAAGGTGCTTCTGGCAATGGAATTGGTACAGTAGAGGTAGGGTACCAGAATTTGCTTAATTGAGTGAAGTATTTTTCATTTCCTGTGTTTTGTTTTCATCTTGGGACTTGAGCCAGAAGCTCAGTTGACTTCTTCATTCACACAATCCCATTTTCTGCAGGCTTCTCATCTTTACCTCCACCTCCTCCCTGTGCCCTCATCCCCTGTCACAGACTTCTTCTCATCTCTCTTGCTCAGTCTCTGTTGTCTCAGAACGCCATCACCTGTTACAGTTAGTTCTTCTTCAGAAGATTTCTCATACACAGCATTTGATTTAGGCTGGCACAAGTCATCTTACAGATTTTTTTTTCTGTTTTTGTAACTTGTGTTGTGAAAAAGCTGTTTCTTGTGGAGATGAGGGTATTTTGGAAAATGCCTGAGTTCTCCATTAACTTGTGGTCAAGTCATGATGACGACTGAGGTATAAGATGTATGGATATTAGGCATATCGGCTTCTCCATGACACGAGAGTGAATTTAACAGTGTGTTTGCAAATAAACACAACAGTGTCATACGATGGTGCTCCTTGTTCACACTCATCCCTAATTAGAAGTGAATAGTATCACGCTTAAAAACAATGCAATACATAATTTTTCCTAATTCTGGAAATGGAATGGCTGCTCTTACTCTCTTTGCTATCTATTTTTCTCAAGGATTCTCCCTTCAATCCTTATTTTCCTCTGCTCATTGCCCAGTAATTTTTCTTTACGTGTTTGTTATCCATACTCCCAACTCTTTTCAAAAGTCTCCACTTTGATTTTTCAGCTGTTAAACATGTCTCAGAATGTCCAAGAGCCTGTTCCATAGTGGACTAAAACTAGTGGCAGCACAGGCAATAGAGATGTTTAGTTTGAGTAAAACGCACTGATGGATTCTCATCCATTTTTTCTTTTTGCCTTTTCCACATACTAATACTTGATTTGTGCAGTTCCAACTAATTTTTTGTTTGTTTTTATTCTTTTTTTAACTTATTATTATTATTATTATTATTATTAACAAAGAAGTCACACTTTCTAACCTTGTATATCCTTATTCAAGGTCCCTACCCCCTTCCACCACATCAGATCATTCTTTCTTCTCCACAATTCCCCATCCCATCCCTGGGCAGGCTGCATGCAGGTAGTCCCATGGTCCCACTGCCCCAATATTGCTTAGTTCAGTCTCCACTCCTGGCAGATGCAGTTTTCTCCCCCCTCCCTCAAGAGTGAGTCAGGTGTTCCTCTAGGGAGAGTGGGATCCAAGGTGTCAGTCCAAGATGTTTCTGATCCCAAGCTCTTCAGTGGTTGTGGCTTGCAGCTTGGGCATGCTTTGCTTTTTTCTTGTTTGTTTGTTTGTTTAGAGTCCACTAATGAGTGAGTACATCCCCTGCTTATTTTTCTGAGTTTGTGATACCTCACTCAGTAGGATATTCCCCAAATCCATCCATTTGCCTGCAAATTTTAGGATATCATTTTTTCTTACTGCTGAGTAGTATTCCATTGTGTAGATGTACCACAGTTTGTTAATCCATTCTTCAGTTGAGGGACATCTAGGTTGTTTCCAGGTTCTTGCTATTACAAATAACACTGCTATGAACATAGTTGAGCTAGTGCCTTTGGAGTGTGACTGTGCATCTTTAGGGTATACACCCAGAAGTGGTATTGCTGGGTCCTTGGGGAGATTGATTCTCAATTTTCTGAGAAACCACCATATTGCATTCCAAAGTAGCTGAACAAGCTTACACTCCCACCAACAATGGAGGAGTGTTCTCCTTGCTCCGCATTCTCTCCAGCATAGGCTGTCCTCTGTGTCTTTTATCTTAGTCAATCTAACAGGTGTCAGATGGTATCTCAAAGTTGTTTTTATTTACATTTCTCTGATGGCTAAAGATAATGAGCACTTTTTCAGGTGCCTTTCAGCCATTCGTAATTCTTCTGCTGAGAATTACCATTTTAGATCTGTACCCCATTTTTTGATAGGGTTATTCAAGGTTTTGGGCTCTAGATTCTTGAGTTCTTTATGTATCTTAGAGATCAGTCCTCTATCACTTGTAAGGTTGGTGAAAATCTTTTCCCATTCTGTAGGCTGTCGTTTTGTCTTATTGACAGTGTCCTTGGCTTTACAGAAACTTCTTAGCTTCAGGAGATCCCACTTATTGATTTTTGGTCTTAGTGTCTGTGCTACTGGTGTTATATTTAGGAAGTGGTCGCCTGTGCCAATTTGTAGAAGTGTATTTCCCACTTTCTTTTCTATCAAGTTTAAAGTGGCTGGGTTTATGTTGAGGTCTTTGATCCACTTGTATTTGAGTTTTGTGCAGGGTGTCAGCCTTGGATCTATTTGCATTTTTCTACACACTTCCATCCAGCTATGCCAACACCATTTGTTAAATATACTATCTTTTTTCCATGAAATATTTTGAGCCTCTTTGTCAAAGATCAGGTGTTCATAGGTTTTTGGGTTAATGTCTGGATCCTCAATTCTTTTCCATTGATCCACAAGTCTTTTTTTATGCCAGTACCAGACTGTTTTTATTACTGTAGTTCTATAGTATAACTTGATGTCAGGGATGGTGACACCTCCTGAGGTTCTTTTGTTGAGTAAAATTGTTTTGGCTATATTGGCTTTCCTGTTATTCCAAATGAAATTGAGTATTGTTCTTTCAAGGTCCAAAAAAATATTGTGTTGGGATTTTGATGGGCAGTGCATTGAATCTGTAGATTGCCTTTGGTAGAATTGCCATTTTTACTATGTTGATCCTACCAATCCAGGAACATGGGAGAGCTTTTAATTTTCTGATGTCCTCTTCAATTTCTTTCTTCAGTGATTTAAAATTTTTGTCAAATAGGTCTGTTACTTCTTTGGTTATAGTTACTCAAAGGTATTTAATACTATTTGCTGCTATAATGAAGGGTAATGTTTCCCTTATTTCTTTTTCAGCTCTTCTATCTTTATGTCTAGAAGGGCTACTGATTTCTTTGAGTTAATTTTTAAGGTTTCTTCTTAATATGTTCAAATGATGAACTTGGTATTCCCTAAGGAAGATCAAACAATAGGACCCTGTATTTGTTTTTAATTTTCAGATAGAAGAGGGTCAATGCACACAAGTTCATCACTATCTTTGAAAAATGGCACAATATTCTTCTTACTGCTGCCCATTAAGGTTTCTAGAAAGAAACAAATTGGGTAATCCTTGTCAAGAGATAAGTCTAGAGTCTCACCAGAGAGAGGACACAGATCTCATTTGATGGTATTGTGGTCAGCATGGGGACACAGTTCTTACTAGAAGGTATTGTGTTGGTGTTCTTAGATGATGAACAAGCGTCATGTGTCTAAAGCATCATCTGAAGTCTCTTGCATCTGTAGGACCCTTAGCTCTCTTGTCTGTTTTGCTGGGATCTCATCTTCCATGTGGTCCAGCTCTGGGGGCCTGGTACCTTTGCATCTTTCTCACTTTACTATAGACCCAAGGTCTATACTTCCTTTCCTCAGTGCTGGTCTTTTGTACATATCATATTAACAGTTATGTAATTATAATGGCAAGTTGCCACTCTATAAGATATATTAATTATGAAATCATCCTTTTTTGAATGTTTCCAAGAATGTCAATTAGGCCATTTCCTTTCCCTGTCAGTTTCAGTGGTTTCTCATTGTGTTTAAAGAAGGTATGAACATCACTGACCTGTGTGGTTATACAAAGATATGCAAAGTACCCAAGGACATTACAAAAGAAAAACATAGTAAGAAAAATAAAATAATAGCATGTTGTTACAAGGCACCATGTGGAAGTCCATGATTCATAGTCCTGCTGAGTGTAAGGACAAGGCAGCTACTTTGCAGTGGTATCTATGACTATAGACTCACAGTAGAGAATGGGGGACATAAAAAACTTCCCTGACAACTCCAGCCCCCACCCTGCCCTACCTCATCTACCAAGACAAGAACCATCAGAGAGAATTCTTAAAAATTGTGGCAAGTATGCTGAAATGTAGCTGTCTATAACTGAAGTCTTCTAGAAGAGATAGGGCTGCAAAGGATTCACTTTTCTTTAAAGGGCTGACTATTTGGGAGTTTGGCTATGCTCCAGTGAGAATATGTGCAATATAAATTGGACTTGTTTTCTTTGTTTCTTTACCTCTCTCATCTCTCTCTCTCTCTCTCTCTCTCTCTCTCTCTCTCTCTCTCTCTCTTTCCTTTTCTCTCTCTCTAGAGTGTGTGTTCTCTTTTTGGCGATGAAGTTCACAGGGTTGGGGGAGCTGGACCTAGGAAGACTGGAAAGTGAATGTGATTGTGTGTACATGTTATAAAATTCCCAAATAATAAAAATATACTGTTAAAAAGAAAGAAAATGCATTTTCAATAGTCACACTCTAAAAATAAAGGATCTTTTCTGAAACCTACTAAGATACATTCACAAAAAAACAAGAGGGAAAAGCTGAGCCAAGACAAAGGAGATGTGAGTTGCTCACAGGCCACGCCTAGAAATTCTAAAATGAGTGGGTAATCCACGTCTGTGAAGAGGCCCAGTGTGTAAATGTACTTGTTGCCAAGCCTATGTGGGACCCTTTCTGCCCCTTCTGGTTTTTGGCAGATCTTGGTGGTGAGGTTTGGTGGCTTCAGGGTTATAGAGTATTCTTCAATCTCACATGAATGTCTGTCCATGTGAGTATGTATTCACATGGCTGCATACTCTGTGTATCCCCACATCACAGTTTCTTCACAAGAACACTAGTGATGCTGAATGGATGTCTACCCAATGACACAAGCTTCTATGAAGCCACTTTCATGGATCTTGAGGATAAGGATATCAACACATATTTTAGGAGACTCAAGCCAACCTGGAAAACTAGCTATCTTTGGATTGCAGTTGTATCCTGTGACTCAGCCCCACCCTTCCCCAGCAAAGTAAAGTATGTTTTGGAACAAGTCTGTTCCAGTTTACAACCTCCTCAGGTACAGGAGCTGGTATGTCTGTACTGCCTCAGAGCATCTTGTGAGATGTGCATTTCAAAGGATGTAGACCATTTAGAAATATTCTCAGGTATACAGTATAATGGTTGCTATTCTTTGAGTTGCTGTCATCATTGTGACCCTCATCTACTTCAATGACATAGGAATGCATCAGGGCAGGTACAAGGCCAAAGGACTCTATATTTGGAAAGAGTGGGAAAGAGTCATAACTAGGCATTTAATCTAAAAGATGAAATTTCCATTCTAGGGTTTTGTGTTTGGGGAACATGCTGCATTTTGAAATAGGTTTCTACTTCCCAATATGAAACTAGACTCCAGAACCTTCAGCATACAGTTTTGCATTAAAAACATGTTGAGAAAACTTGGGTTAAGTCAAACTCCTTGTAGTCCAGTGTCTTTGAAGAGTATTTTCAGCCCATCACTAAAGCCCTTGCATCAGTTAGATTGTCATAATAGCACCCATGCTCTACTGTCCTCTTGCACTTGCCCTCTCTCAGCTCTTTTGCTCTCCAGTGGTAACTTACCTTAGACTAAAATAATACAGATGTGAGATTTTTTACCCTTAATGCAGACACACAAATTTCTGTGATGTTTGTGACTTAAATGACAAATGTCTATGTTTTTAATTCTGGGGCCAAAAATCTCCAAAGAAGGTGCAAATGAATTCCCCACAAAGGCTCTAAGGAGGATGGGGTATAGTTCAGGGGCAGAGCACTTGGCCTGCATGTCCAAGGCCTTTGAATATCTGGTTCCCACTACACAAAAATAACACAGTCAAAACAAACAAAAGCAATCTCCTCTCCCAAAGCAAAACAACCAACTAAACAAGGAGAAGTCTCCCATATACACCAAGAATAAAATAGAACAAACTCATTCCCGGGAGTTTACAAAAACTCCAGGGAAGAGAACTCATTGGCTTCTTCAACCTCTGCAGCTCCTAGCATCACTATTGAAATGACTGCATGAGAAAAGTTTGTGTGGGTGATTTCTGACTCCTGGGTGGAGGGAGGAGGTTACACAGCCCATCATAGTTTGATGGATATGTTCTTTATTGGAAGCAGGCAGAACAGGAACAAAGTCTGACACTGAGACTGGTACAGGGGCCATTGCATGCAATCTGACCTCTACTGCATGCAATCTAACCCCTACCACTTACAATCTAACCAACCTCTGCTGCCCTCAATCAGGCTTCTTCTGCATGAAATACAACTTTTACTGCATACAATCCAACCTCTACTGCATGCAACCTACCCTCTATTACTTACAATCTACCCCTATTGTATGCAATCTAATCTTAACTTCATACAGCCTAACCTCTACCTCATGCCATTTAACCTCTGCTACAAAGACTTTAACTTCCACTTTCTATATTTAATATCTAATGGAAAAATAAAATAATCATTTGGGGCACATTGTTTAGGTATTTTTTAGGTTTTCTTTTCATATGATAAACCCCCATTTTAGTTATTGTTTTTCATTAATCTCATAACCCTATGTCAACATACAGGAATACTAACTAGTGAAGGATTAAGATAAAGTCAGTTATGGCCTCTGCAACATTTTCTTCTCTATAGTTACTGGCATGGGATCATGACAAGGTATTTTTCACATGAGAAAAGGTTCTGGTTAATACTAGAACATACAGATAGAAGTGGAGAATAGTCATGTGACAACAGTAGGGTACCAGGAGCCAGGAGTACTTTGGAAGCCCATTGGCTGGTCTTCAGAGTTAGGCAGGCCTATCTGTGCATCTACAAACATGCTGCTTACTTTTATTCAGCATGGTTGATCACCAGCTGCATTGAGTGTAGTTCATTTACTTCTAAGAAGATGAAAGGAGGCCAATGAAAGCCAAACATCACCAGGAAGTTACCAGTCATTTACTGATGACAAGGATGATGAACACTCTCAATATCTAGATCAGGGTAAGAATAGATGTGATTGCTGGGAAAGGCAGTTTCATCTTGTGAGAGTGAGTCTCTGCAATTGCCTTTAACCTACTTACTAATGTATGGAATCTTCATATATAACTTCAATTAGGTATTATATATATCTAATATATATAACTTAGAAATTTGAAGTTGGTGTCAGTTTCTCATTTAATAGAATAAAAGCCAGTAACATAAAGTCCCTTGTGTGACATTCTTCCTAGGTCAAAGACAATGAATGTCTGCTAGCCCCAGAGAGGGAAATGATGACAGTCACAGTAATGATACTACCAATGTCCAATTTGGCTGACCTATGAGTGTACTGGGTTATTTTTAGGAGTATGAATGAGTGGTTCTTTTTTTATTTATTTAAAAAGGGTTTTTTGCACATACCCACCACTGCTTCCCCTCCCTTACTTCCTCCCAGTTCTCCCTGCACATCACCCCATCAATTCTCCAGGGAGGGCAAGGAATCCTAAGATGAGTCAATTCAGTATGATATATGCAGCTGAGGTAGGACCGAGGCCCTTCCCCCATATCAAGGCTGAGTAAGATGTTTCTCTGTAGGGAATGGATTTCAAGAAGCCAGTTCATGCACCAGGAATAAACTCTGGTCTGACTACAAAAGGCTCCACAAACTGCCCATGCTGTTTGATTGTCATCTAAATTCAGAGGGCTTAGTTCCTTTCCATGAAGGTTCCTCTGTGGTTATTTCAAAGTCTGTGATCTCTGAATAGCTAGGGTCAACCCTCTCTGTGGGTCTCCTCCTCATGATTCTGATACCTTTGCTCATATAATCTCTCCTCCCTCTCTGCAGCCAGACCAAGAGCTCCATCAAGTGCTTTGCTATGGATGTCTGCATCTACCTCCATCAGTTGCTGAATGAAGGTTTCAGGAGATCGTCTCAATTTCCCCTTCCCAGGGGGATCCATGATTTTTTTCTCTTAAGTTCTTCCTGTTACCTAGCTGCTCAGGGGTTGTAGATTTTAGTCTGGTAGTTTTTTCCTTTACATCTAAAATCCACTTATGAGTGAGTAAATACCATATCTATCTTTCTGGGTCTGTGTTGCCTTACTCAGGATGATATTCTCCAGATACATCCATTTGCCTGCAAATTTAAGGATGTCTTTTTTTTAACTACTGAGTAGTTTTCCATTGTGTAATATACCATAATTTTTTAATCCATTCTTCAGTTGAGGGGCATCCAGATTGTTTTCAGGTTCTGACTAATATGAATAATGCTTCTATGAACATAGTGAGGCTAATACCTTTGAGGTAAGAATGTGATCCCTTTAGGTATATGCCTAATAGTTGCTATTGCTGGATCATTGGGTAGATTAATTCCCAGTTGTCTAAGGAACTGCCATACTAATTTCCAAAGTGGCTGTACATGTTTGCCTTCCCACCAGTAATGGAGGAGTGTTCCCCTTGCTTCATACTCCCTCCAGCATAGGCTGTCATCTGTGGTTTTGATTTTAGCCATTCTGACAGACATAAGATGGAGAAGAAAGAATGACCTGATGTGGTGGGAGGGGGAAGGGACCTTGAATAAGTATATGCAAGGATAGAAAGTGTGACTTCTTTGTTCATAATAATAATAAAAAAGAAATATAAAAAAGATGGTACCTCAGAGTTGCTTTGCTTTGCATTTCTCTGATGGCTAAGGATGTTAAGCAAATCTTTAAGTGCCTTTTAGTTATTTGAAATTCTTCTATTGAGAATTCCCTGTTTAGCTCTGTACTCCATTTTAAATTGGATTATTTGTTTTTTAACCTCTAGTTTCTTGATTTCATATAGATATAGGCATAGATATAGATAGGTAGGTAGATAGGTAGGTAGATAGATAGATAGATAGATAGATAGATAGATAGATAGATAGAGATTTAGATATCAGCCTCTGTCAGTGTAGGATTTCTGAAAATCATTTCCCATTTTATAGTCTATTGTTTTGTCTTATTGACTATATCCTTTGCTTTACAGAAGCTTCTCAGTTTCAGGAGGTCCCATTTATTAATTGTTGTTCTTAGTGTCTGTGCTGCTGGTGTTATATTTAGGAAGTGGTCTCCTGTGCCAATGCATTCCAGAGTATTTCTCATTTTCTTTTCTATCAGGTTCAGTGTAACTGGATTTATGTTGAGTTCTCTGATCCACTTGTACTTGAGTTTTGTGCAGGGTGATAGAAATGGATCTATTTGCAGTTTTCTACATACCACCATCCTGTTACACCAGCACCATTTGGTGAAGATGCTATCTTTTTACTATTACATATTTTTGGCCTTTTTGTCAAAAATCAGGTGTTTATAGGCATGTGGATTAATATTGGGCTCTTCACTTTGATTCTATCTATCCACAAGTCTGTTTTTATTACTATATCTGATAATAGAGATTATACTAAATCTCTATAGTAGAGCTTGAAGTCAAGAATAGTGATGCCCCCCAAAGTTCTACTATTAAACAAGATAATTTTGGCAATCCTGTTTTGTTTTATTCTGTTTTTTCATATGAAGTTGAGTATTGTTCTTTTGAGGTCTGTGAAGAATTGTGTTGGGATTTTCATTGAGATTGCATTGAATCTATTGAATGGTAGATCTTTTCATTTTCAGATATCTTCTTCAATTTCTTTCTTCAGTGACTTAAAGTTCTTTCACTTCTTTGACTAGAGTTACCCCAAGATATTTGATGTTATTTGCAACTATTGTAAAGGATGATGTTTCCCTGATTTCTTTTTCAGCTCTTTTATTGTTTGTGTATAGGAAGGCTATTAATTTTTTGTGTTAATCTCAAATGTACCCTGCTACATTGTTGAAGGTGTTTATCAGCTGTAGGAGTTCCCTGGTAGAATTTTGTGGGTCACTTATGTTAACTATCATATCATTTGCAAATAGAGATAGTTTGGCTTCTCCCTTTCCCATTCATATCTCCTCGATCTCCTTTGTTGTCTTACTGCTCTAGCTAAAACTCTGAGAACTATATTGAATAGATATGGGAAGATTGAACAGCCTTGACTTGTTCCTGATTTCAGTGAGATTGATTTAAGTTTCTCTTTGTTTAGCTTGATGTTGGCTGCAGCTTGCTGTATTTATTATGTTTAGATATTTTTATTTGTTATGTTTAGATATTTTTCCTGTATTGCTGATCTCTCCAGGAACTTTATGATAAAAGTTCGAATTTTGTTAAAGTTTTCAGCATCTAAGAAAATGATCATTTTTTTGTTTTTGTTTTATTCTTTCAGGCTGTTTATATGATGGATGACATTGACAGTTTTTTGTAAGTTAAACCATTCCTGCATCTCTGGGATGAAGCCTACATGATCATGGTGGATGATGTTTTTGATATGTTCTTGAATTAGGTTTGCCAGTATTATTGAATCAGTATTCATGATGGAGATTGGTCTGTAATTTTTTTTCTTTGTTGCATCTTTGTGTAGTTTGGTTATCAGTGTGACTGTATTCTCATAAAAATAGTTTGGCAATGTTACTTCAGTTTCTATTGTGTGGACTAATTTGAGGAGTGTTGGTATTCGTTCTTCTTTGAATGTCTGGTAGAACTCTGCACTGAAACCATCTGGTCTTTTTTTCCCCCTTGGGAGACTTTAATAACTGCTTCTATTTCCTTTGAGGCTATAGGCTTATTTAGATCAGGTATCTGATCTTTATTTAATTTTGGTAATGCTACCTCTCCAGAAAGCTGTCTATTTCTTTTAGGTTTTCCGGTTTTGTGGAGTACAGATTTTTGAAGTATGAGCTAATTATTTCTTCGGTGTCTATTGTTATGTCCCCATTTCTGATTTTGTCAATTTGGATCTTCTTTGTGTTCTAGTTAGTTTTGATAAGAGTTTGCCTATTTTGTTGACTTTTTCAAAGAAGTAACTCTTTGTTTTATTGATTCTTTGTATTGTTCTCTTTGTTTCAAATTTATTGATTTCAACCCCGAGTTTGATTATTTCATGCCATCTATTTCTTCTGGGTGAGTATGCTTCTATTTGTTCTATAGCTTTAAACTGTGCTGTTAAGTATCATGTGTGAGAATTCTTCTCCTTAACACTGCTTTCATCGCATCCCATGCATTTGAGTATGTTGTGGATTCATTTTCTTTAAATTCTAGGAAGTCTTTGATTTATTTTTTTACTTCTTCCTTGACCCAGAGGTGGTTCAGTTGAGAGATATTCAGTTTCCATCAGTTTTTAGGCTTTCTATGGTTTGTGTTGTTGTTGAACTCTAACTTTATTTCATGGTGATCTAATAGGTTGCAAGGGGTTATTCCCATTTTTTTCTTTCTATTCATATTTTCTTTATGACAGAGTATGTGGTCAATTTTTGATAAAGTTCCCGGGGGTGCTGAGAAGAATGCATTTGGGTGGAATGTTCTGTACATATCTGTTAAGACCCATAATATCTGTTAGCACCCTTATTTTAATGTTCAGTTTTTGTCTGGAAGACCCATTCACTGGTGAGAGTGAGGTATTGAGATCTCCTGGTATTAGTGAGTGGGGCTTAATGTAAGGTTTAAGCTTTAATAATGTTTCTTTTACATGTGTGAGTGACCTTATATTGGGGGCATATATGTTCAGGATAAAGATTATTCTTGATGGATTTTTTTTCTGAGATGAATAAATAATGTTCTTCCTGATCTCTTTTGATTGAATTTAGTCTGAAGTCTATTTTGTTAAATATTAGGATAACTACACAAGCTTGTTTCTTGAGTCCATTTGATTGGAAAGCCTTTCCTACAGTATCTGTCTTTGAAGTTGAGGTTTGTTTTTTGTGTGCAGCAGAAGGATGGATCCTCTTTTCATATCCATTGTGTTAGCTTTTGTCTTTTTATAGAAGAATTGAGTCCATTGATATTAAGGGATATTAATGACCAGTGATTGTTAATTCTTGTTATTTTTGATGGTAATGTGTGTGTATTTCCCTTTCCTTCTGTGGGATTAACTATTCTTATGGCTTTGTGGGTATATCTAGCTTTTTTAAGTTGGAGTTTTCCTTCTACTGTTTTCTAAATTTGTGGATAGATATTATTTAAATCTGGTTTTGTCATGGAATTTTTTGTTTATTCGATCCATGTTGATTGAGAGTTTTGCTGGCTATACTAGTCTGAGCTGTCATTTATGGTCTTTTACTGTTTTTATAATATCTTTTCAGCACCTTCTAGCTTTCATAGTCTCCCTTGAGAAGTTGAGTGTTATTCTAATGGGTCTGCCTTTATAAGTGATTTGGACTTTTTGCTTTGCAACTCTTAAAATTCTTTCTTTTTTCTGTATTTTTAGTGCTTTAATTATGTGGCAAGCAGACATTTTTAGGGAGGGGGGTCTAGTCTATTTGGTGTTCTGTAAGCTTCATGTCTCTTCATAGGCATTTCTTTTGTTTAGGTGGGAAAACTTTTCTTCTATGATCTTGTTGAATATATTTTCTGTGTCTTTGAGCTGGTATTATTCTTGTTCTATTCCTGTTTATTTCTTAGGTTTGTTTGGTCTTTTTATAGTGTCCCAGATTTCCTGGACATTTTGTGTTATGATTTTTTTTAACTGTAGAGTTTTCTTTGATTGCCAAATCTATTTCTTCTCTTTTATCTTCCACACCAGAGATTCTGTCTTTCAACTATTGTATTCTGTTAGGTTTGCTTGTGTCTGTAGTTCCTGTTTGTTTGCTCAGATTTTTCATGTCCAGTATTCCCTAAATTTATATCTTCTTTATTGCTTCTATTTCAGTTATTAAGTCTTGGCCTGTTTTCTTCACTTGTTTGATTGCCTTTTCTTAGTTCTCTAGCCTTTTGTAAAAATGAGATTTGTTGTTTTATTCTAATTTTTTGCTTGTCTTTTTCTCTATTTCCTTAAGGAAGTTTTTTTATTTCTTCTTTAATTTCCTCTTTAAAGGCTTCTTTCATTTTTATAAAGATATTTTAAGGTCATTTCCCTCTGTTTCTTCTATATTGAAATGTTCAGGTCTTGCTGTTGTAGAGCTACTAGGTTCTATTGGTGCCATATTGTTCTTTATGTTGTTGAATATGTTTTTGCACTAGCATCTATTCATCTCCAATTGGTGTAAGTGTTGTCTGTGTTTCAGGGAGCTGAATTTTGTATACTAGGTACTCTTGATGCAATTGTAGCTCTTGGAAACATTGGAGGCAGTGGAGTCTGTGTCTCAGGGAGGAGTTAGTATGTTCACCTGGAGCTCTCGTGATGGGGCTCTCAAGAGGCTGTATCTCAGGAAGGAACTTAGGTTGGGGGTGGGGTAGACTTTGTGCAATGGAAGGAGGCTTATGGAGTAGAGGGTGGTGATAGTCAGGCTTACACACAGGGGTCCTGTGATGTGTCAAAGGTGTGGTTCTTAAAGGAGCAAGAATGGCTCAAAGACAGCTACAACATCAAATGCCAATAAAAACATGGCTAAAAAAAAATCAAGTAGCTACACAGATCATCTGTGCAGATTGCTTGGTCTCTGCTTCTTCTGAGCATCTTGACTGCTCTGACAGTATCTCTTAGCACTATTTGCTGCTTATATAAGCTTGAGAGTAGAGAATAGTAGATCTGGTCAGTTTCAGGGACTTTTGAAACTGCTGTGTTGTTTATGTCCTGGGTCTTTGAAAACCTTCTAAATTATTCTTGTTTTTTATATACTTTTTTTATTCCAGTTATTTTATAGACATTTTGATCATGCTATTACTCTTTTCCAATTCCTCTCAGATTCCTCTTCCTGCTCTACTCACCCATTCTGTTGTCTCTCTTTCTGAAAGTAGCCCCTATCATACAAAACAACAAAAATCAAAATAAACACCTCAAATAAGACAAAAAGCCTTTTGAAAAATCATGAAAACCTATTACTATAAAAGCTTCCAGAACCTTCTACATAATAGATGTTTTCTCCTTCCATTGGCACATCCAGAGTCTCAAGGAAATTTCTTCTCAGACAGAAAATGTTTTAAGTTTAAGCAAGTTGTTTTGAAGCTGCATCAATCCAATTTCACCTTGAGGTTACCCAGCTTTGTGAGTTCTCTGTTGGACTCTCTCTGTTGATTCCCTTGAGGACCACTGAGACTCTTTCAAGCTCCTTCCTCTGCTGACAGTGTTGCCTGACAATCCTCTTCAGCAATTTGGAGTACAAGGAGGATATAACACCTTTAGTTCTCCCCGGAAGACCCTTGTGGTGGGGGCTCAACTGCCCCTCATACTCTACAGTGCCCCACTTAGCTTCGAGCATCAGCCACACCCAGTCAACATCTTCTGGGTTATAAATACAGAACAGAGCATTACAGTGGGACTGCACTGGCCTTTACACACATACACACACACACACACACACACACACACACACACACACACACAAATAATGACTGTGTCCTGCTGGGAAATAACCTGAAGGTTACTATCCAAGAATACAAGTGAGAAAATGAACAAAGAATTGCTTCTAGTCAGCTCAAATACATAATGATTTTGTGATGTTTCCTAATTACATTTTTATTGAAAACATATATCTAGATGTTCACATCTCCAGGGGCATAGTCACAAAGAAACTGCATGATTTGGAATCTTTCAGGCTAAAGATTCTTATGAATTTTTTAAAAAATACTTCTTTCCCCAATTTTTTTCATAATTACAAAGGTTTGTTTAAACAGTGAAATGATCAAATCATATATAATACATATGGATTCATTTTTTTCCAATTTGTTGATGAATAATTTTCATGTATTTACTCTAATTAGCAGGGATTTGGATTAATTTAAGCTACACTTAGATATTTGCTTACTAATTAAGTGAAAATTCAAAGACAGATGAGCAAACAGAGGAAATATAAGAGGGCAGTGGGGAGCACCCTCTGCAGTGTCTTAGTGCTGAGAAATACAGACTATGCACAAGCCCACATTTCAAAAAATTGCAGTATTACACAACTGTTGCTTTTGTTCTTTATAGACAGCAGAGAATTCACTTTTAACAAATTTTCTCAATAAGTGGCTAAAATGACTTTCCTTTTAACTGTCTTGACCTAGTTGGGCTTAGATGCTTTTTCCAGAAAAAGAATAAAGGAAAAAAAAAGAAGAGAAAAGAAAACAGGAGTAAAACAGAAAATAGCCACCGAAACCTTAGGGAAAAAAAACAACATAGAAGCACCCCATGATGAACTCTGCTCTATCCTGTTGCCTGGGAGTCACAGCCCTTCAGTTCAAGATGGCATCATCAAGATGACTACATCAGAAAAACTGTTATTTGAACTACTGAAATAATATTATTTTATTAAATGATTATTTTATTATTGAAATTATTTTATGACTACTTCCAAATTTTAAAATGGAGATGTATAAAATTATTTTATCAAAGAAATACATATTGTATAATGATGGGAACTGTGTGTTTAAGTAAGGTGGCAATGCTAGCTGGGCTTTATCTGTCTCTATTTTCATGTTAGTGTTATATATCCAGCAAGAGTTGACCTCACAGTAGGTGTTCATCAACTGCAGGGTTATTGTTTGTAGGAAACACAGAGTCAAAGAGATGAAACAGGCCCTCCGCTGTGAGTGCACATTAACAGCTCTCTCAGTTTACTAAGCATCATTTAGTAGATTCCTGAGTAACAGTCTGGGGCTGAGGACAGTCACATTACCAGTTCTGAGATGAGCTTCAATGGCAATTATGGATTTGGGGGGAGTCTACTGGTTTTCTTGGTAGAAAATATCCACCTGACAATAAATCTTCAGGGCCATTGTATTTGCTATGAGATTATGTTCTGGTACATTATAACTCTTTGTCTTTCCTACTGGTTTAATAAAACTCTTGATTGGCCAAAAGGCAGACAGGAAGTGTGGGTGGGACTACCAGACTAAGAAAACAGGGAAGAGAAAGAGCACAGTAGAGATACCAGTAGACACAGAGCAAAGAAGACCAGGATGCCACTCTGAAAAAGTTTCTAAGCCAATTGGCTAATCATGGGTTAGTTTAAAAGCTAAGAGTTAGCAAGTTATATGCCTGAGCCATAAGCCAATCAGCATGAAATCAATATAAGCTTCTGTGTGTTTCTTTGGGACTTTTAGACTGCTGGTCCAGATCTTGGGGCTAGACCAGAAACTTTATATTACAGCTGTTGCAGCCAATTATAATACATTGCATGCCCATGAGTAATTTGAACAAAGCCTATCAGTATACATTATACAGTGGAAAACAACCAGCCTCCCTCATTCATTATAAAACTACATAATGTTCCACTTAATAAACAGAAATTGCCTAACTCATTATATATTCATAGACATTAGATGACTTTTTAAAAATTCCTTTCCCATTGTGGACAGTTTGAAATATAAGTTCATGCTAAATTTTCTTTAAATATTCACAAGTCAAAGTATATGTGAGTATATATGAGGAAGAATTTACTTTAGCTCAAGGTTTCAAGATTCTTGCTCTGTTGACTGTGGACTCACAGAAGGAAAGAACAACATAGCAAGAGCAGGTGAAGGGGCATTCACCTCTTGGTGGACAGGATGCAGAAACCTGAGAACATGAGAAACCACAGAAACCTTCAACCCATCCTCTCAATAACCTACTTCCTTGAGCTAGGAGAGAAGCTTCCATAATATTTCAAGTAGCACCATCAGCTGGGGACCAGCAATTCAGTGTGTGAGGTAAAGGAGACATTTCATAGTTGACCATAGTGTTGTTTTCCAGAGACATTCTAGCAGGAAAGGCTTCCATTTTAACTTGAAGTTGAGTTTCTTAGCTTTGAGCGATTGACTCTGCAGGTAAGTGCACCATGTCTGAGGCCTTACAACTACCTATAGCTCCAGCCCCAGACATCAGATGTTCTCTTCTGGCCTCCACTGGCACCCTTACACATATCACACACACACACACACACACACACACACACACACACACACACACACACACAAATAAATAAGAAGTTTTTCATACTTTAAAATATTTTTATCAATTTTTGAACTTTCATATTTTTTACTTTGAGTATGTTCACATTCCTTCTCTCTTTTGAGAATATTTACTCCTCCCCCATTCTCCCTTGCTTTCCTACTCAATAAAATTTATGCCATCATTAAAATAAATACATAAAATCCCATGGTGTTGCTCATATACTCTTAGATGTGTGGCTATCCACCAGAGCATGGTTGACTACTAATAACTGCCCCCATAAAGAACACTGACTCCTTCTCTCCCAGCAAGTATTACTTGCCAATAGCTCTTTATGTAAGGATGAGACTTCCTGCCCACTATTCCCATCCTCAATGGGATTTTGTCTAGCTTGGGCTTGCACAGGTCTTAGACACAAGGTCAAAACTACTATGAGTTCTTATATGAATGTTCCCTATTGTGTCTGAAAACGATATTTCTCTGTAGATGTCTACTGCCTCTGGCTTTTACAATTACCCTGCCTCCTTTTCTATGATACTGTCTGAGCTTTAGGTGGAGGTGTGCACTACAGAAGTTCTGTTTAGGGATGAACATTCCAGTCTTTCATTTGTTGTACCTGGAATAATTGTGGATCTCTATGTTAATTGCCATTTACTTCCAGAAAAATCTTCTTTGATGAGGGTTGAGAGATGCATTGGTCAATGGGTATAACAATAATTACAGGAGTTGGTTTGGTACCGTGTTCACTTATCAGAGTAATACTAGTAGGTACTTTCTATACTGTGGGAGACTATGACTGTGACTTATCTAGTCACAGGTTTTGGCCCTCATATAGGTATGGTTTTTTACCTTGTGAAGCAGGTCTTAAATTCAATCTAAAAGTGGTTGACTGCTCCCAATACATCTTTTACCATGTTTGTCATTCTTGTGGCTCACAGGGTTTACTCTCTTATTAGACTTTAAAAATCTGGTGATACACTCCAAAGGTATTAGCTCAACTATGTTCATAGCAGCATTATTTGTAATAGCAAGAACCTGGAAACAACCTAGATGTCCCTCAACTGAAGAATGGATTAACAAACTGTGGTACATCTACACAATGGAATACTACTCAGCAGTAAGAAAAAATTATATCCTAAAATTCGCAGGCAAATGGATGGATTTGGAGAATATC